>OY804520.1:18834425-19434425 GCA_963680855.1 Lepeophtheirus nordmannii | reverse complement strand
GATTCAATGTATCAATATGTAGAGTAGTCAAAACAAAAACCAGTTGATAGTTGCTTGAACTTACATACATACAAAAACTTGTCCATCGTTATTTGTGTGTGTTTGTCCTTATTTGTTTTATGTATTCTTCAAAAGTTCCAATTATGACATGGAACTTGTGTGTAAATTATTATAAATTAAGATACAATTTTGCTACAAGAACTGAAAATCAAAAAGTTAAGATTATGATACTGACAAATGATTAATTTGTTTGTGCCATTGATACTTGAACCAAGTAAAATTTTTTTTGGATATTTATATAATAATTATATCATTTTATATACATATATAAAAATATTCAGGTTTTAGCACTCAAAGACAAAAGAGTCATATTCGATTTACATATCAAAGCACATGATAACAATACTAGTATTTATAAGTTTAATTAGAATGATAAGAAGGAGAGGACAAGGGTAAGTTTTGATAAGGAAATTAAGAGCTCAAAATATAAGCTTACGAGTTATTTTGGGTTTTTGTGAGAGGAAAATGTCTATTGATAAAATTGAAAATCTAAGAAATATAGGAAAGACACGTTATGTCCCGTTCAATCACTAGAAATATAAGAGGCTCAAAACATAATAGTAATGTTCAGGGATAGCTCCAAAGAGAGTTTAGGGGATACGATCATATGTCAAGATGATAGACAGCGTATATTTTCTGAAGATCAAGAAAGGGAAATACATTTAGTATTACGATCCACAAAGATTGAATCAATTTTGACGAAAAACATGGATCAGCCATTAAATTTGTTTGAAACTGTATCCATTTTCAAAGAATCATTAAAATTATACATGGCAAGCATAGGAAATAGTTTACTAAGTCTGGCTTAGTAGCATTTATTAGACCGAAATTACCAGAACGGTTTTAATTTGTTTTACTGGTTTTCACCAAATATTGAGAAAGGTACAAAGTCATCAAGAGGAGCAAGAATCTGTCTAACCACTGATGCTACCCGACACAGACTAAAATGTCTTGAGTCTGATTCAATGTGATTCCTTGATATAAATATAAAAAGAGATAAATGAATATGAGTATTTACACGAAGATGCAAATTAAGTTTATCAAAATACAACTTAGAATGAAATAAAAATATACGTTCCATTATTTCTGCTACTTCAACTCCTAACATTGGTCCTGTAAAAGAAACAGAGCTCTTTGTTGAAAAGAGTCAGTCATCAATATACGAGGGTGGTGCTATGAATTTATTGAAAAACCAATTAAAGAATGTATTGTAGTTTGGGCAAGAGTAGTACAAGATGAAGGAGCAAATAGATAAACGTTTATTTTAAGATATTTGGATTTCTTAGTGCCAGTCTAAGAAAGAAGTTACTCTCATAATACAAAATTCAAGATGAAGCACCAACGGTACAAAAATCAGACACTCAAACCATTTCTAACTAAACTAATTGGTTTGATAGTAATATGTGTCAGCAATGTGTCACCATTTATATTTTGTCCAAGTCAAAGATGGCATTGAGTGCAGAAACTGCAGAATAACAGAATCAAATATCATTTTTAATTGTTTGAGGAATTGTCCTTGTATAGCATATGAACTTCATTTAAATATCATAGTTGATTGTTGAAAAAAGGGATGACTTGGAAATAAATGGTATTGGAATTTCTTATACGTTTAAGATGTACAATAATTGTTTCAGCACAATCAACATAAGTAAGGAACACGATCACTAGAAATGATAAAAATGGAAGAAAACACGAAGGAAGACTAAGTAAAAACTATATAACTATTATTCAAACAGTAACGAGGAGTTAACGAACCTTTTAAAAACTGTTTTATCGAAAGCAACTTGGACCAATTATATCTTATTTTCTGTTGAAGTTTAATTGATTTATGGATTTTCTTGAAGATGTTGAGTCGTCTAAGACCAATGTAATTTCATTTAGTCAAGAAAATCAAACCTATCTCAAATTCACTCAAAAGTCATACATATTCTAGTATATATGTATATCTGTATTTCTCCTACAGTGTTCTACACAATTAATCAATAGTTGAAGAAGTCGAAAATATTGATGCTATATCTGGAGATAAAATAACATAAATTTCAAGAGAGTCGATGAAACTCTGAAATCTTGTAGAGTCATGAATGTAAAAGGGACATTTCTTAGAATTTAGTTCATTGTGAAAGAGCAAATGTTAATACTATAGACAATATTTCATCCGAAAAAAAAAGAATAAGAGAGTTATGAACAAGGAGTAATATGAAAAATGATTCTATTTCAAACACTGCATTAAAAAAGTCAATGCATGATAATAACATATGTTAACATAAAATTTTTGTATCTGTAATTATTGTAGTACAATCCAGTTGAGGAAATGTCCAGCTTTGAGAGTAAAATCGCTTCAGTTTCCCCAAATGTAAAGTTAAATGATAAAAAGTTGACTGCTATCAACATATTTGAAAGTCAAGGTATTTCGACAACTTCAACTTTCATAAAAGAAGTTCAGAATCATGAAACTACAACTGAAGGCAAAGAACCCAATATAATTGAAACAGTACCACAAGATAGCATAACACTGGGGGTAATCAAAATATTGATTTGAAGCATGCAAGCATTGATGAACTTAATGAATCGATGCATTGTAATAACGACTGTTGCCCTAAAATATGTGTATCTGTATTTATTTTAGTATAAACCCAGGATTGAGGAAATGCCTAGCTTTGAGGGTAAAATCCCTACAGTTTCTCCTAACTTAATGCTTGAAGAAAAGAAATTAAGCTCAGTCAATGTGGCAGAAAGTCAAAATGTCTTAACTACATCATCAATCCAAAGAGAAATACAATCTCTTGAAAGATCTACTGAATGCAGAGAACCCAATATACTTGAAACAGTATCACAGGATAGCAAAACACTAGGGGTATTCAAAATAATGATTTGAAGCATAAATATGCATGAACTAAATGAATCAATGCATGATAAGCAAGAGACTTGGTAAATAATATTTGTATCTGTATTTATTGTAGTACAATCCATCTGTTGAGGAAATGTTTAGCTTTGAGGGTAAAATCCCTACTGTTTCTCCCAATGTAATGCTTGATGATAAAAAGTTGACTGCTCTCAACATATCTGAAAGTCAAGGTGTTTCGACAACTTCAATTTTCATCAAAGAAAATCAGAAACATGAAACTTCAACTGAAGGCAAAGAACCTAATATTCTTCAAACAGTATCACAAGATAGCAAAACACTTGGGGTAATCAAAGTTATGATGTGAAGCATTAATGTGCATGAATTGAATGAATCATTGCATTGTAATAACAATCTGTGTATCTGTATTTATTTTAGTATAAGCCCAGCATTGAGGAAATGTCTAGCTTTGAGGGTAAAATTCCTACAGTTTCTCCTAACTTAATGCTTGATGAAAAGAAATTAAGCTCCGTTAATGTGGCAGAGAGCCAAAGTGTATTGTCTACATCATCGTTCCAAAGAGAGACTCAATCCCTTGAAAGCTCTACTGAAGGAAAGGAACCCAATATACTTGAAACAGTATCACAAGATAGCAAAACACTTGGGGTAATCAAAATTATGATGTGAAGGATTAATGTGCATGAATTGAATTAGTCATTACATTGTAATAACGAGTGTTGGTCTAAAATATTTCTATCTGTATTTATTTTAGTATAAGCCCAGCATTGAGGAAATGTCTAGCTTTGAGGGTAAAATCCCTTCAGTTTCTCCTAACTTAATGCTTGATGAAAAGAAATTAAGCTCTGTTAATGTGGCTGAAAGTCAAAGTGTCTTGTCTACATCACTGTTCCAAAGAGAGACTCAATCCCTTGAAAGCTCTACTGAAGGCAAGGAACCCAATATACTTGAAACAGTATCACAAGATAGCAAAACACTTGGGGTAATCAAAATTATGATGTGAAGGATTAATGTGCATGAATTGAATGAGTCATTGCATTGTAATAACGAGTGTTGGTCTAAAATATGTCTATCTGTATTTTTTGTAGTACAACCCAAGTGTTGAGGAAATGTCTAGCTTTGAGGGTAAAATCCCAACAGTTTTCCCCAATGTGATGCTTGATGATAAAAAGTTGACTGCTCTCAACATATCTGAAAGTCAAGGTGTTTCGACAATTTCAACTTTCATCAAAGAAGATCAGAAACATGAAACCACAACTGAAGGCAAGGAACCCAATATTCTTCAAACAGTATCACAAGATAGCAAAACACTTGGGGTAATCAAAATTATGATGTGAAGGATTAATGTGCATGAATTGAATGAGTCATTGCATTGTAATAACGAGTGTTGGTCTAAAATATGTCTATCTGTATTTATTTTAGTATAAACCCAGCATTGAGGAAATGTCTAGCTTTGAGGGTAAAATCCCAACAGTTTCTCCTAACTTAATGCTTGATGAAAAGAAATTAAGCTCTGTTAATGTGGCTGAAAGTCAAAGCGTCTTGTCTACATCACTGTTCCAAAGAGAGACTCAATCTCTTGAAATCTCTACTCAAGGCAAGGAACCAAATATACTTGAAACAGTATCACAAGATAGCAAAACACTTGGGGTAATCTTAATTATAATTTGAAGCACGAAAACCATTTATGAACAGAATGAATCTATGCATGATAAGCAAGGGACTTGGTAAATAATATTTGTATCTGTATTCATTGTAGTACAATCCATCTGTTGAGGAAATGTTTAGCTTTGAGGGTAAAATCCCTACTGTTTCTCCCAATGTAATGCTTGATGATAAAAAGTTGACTGCTCTCAACATATCTGAATGTCAAGGTGTTTCGACAACTTCAATTTTCATCAAAGAAGATCAGAAACTTGAAACTTCAACTGAAGGCAAAGAACCTAATATTCTTCAAACAGTATCACAAGATAGCAAAACACTTGGGGTAATCAAAATTATGATGTGAAGCATTAATGTGCATGAATTGAATGAATCATTGCATTGTGATAACGAGTGTTGGTCTAAAATCTGTGTATCTGTATTTATTTTAGTATAAGCCCAGTATTGAGGAAATGTCTATCTTTGAGGGTAAAATCCCTTCAGTTTCTCCTAACTTAATGCTTGATGAAAAGAAATTAAGCTCCGTTAATGTGGCAGAGAGTCAAAGTGTCTTGTCTACATCATCGTTCCAAAGAAAGACTCAATCCTTTGAAAGCTCTACTGAAGGCAAGGAACCCAATATACTTGAAACAGTATCACAAGATAGCAAAACACTTGGGGTAATCAAAATTATGATGTGAAGGATTAATGTGCATGAATTGAATGAGTCATTGCATTGTAATAACGAGTGTTGGTCTAAAATATGTCTATCTGTATTTTTTGTAGTACAACCCAAGTGTTGAGGAAATGTCTAGCTTTGAGGGTAAAATCCCTTCAGTTTCTCCTAACTTAATGCTTGATGAAAAGAAATTAAGCTCTGTTAATGTGGCTGAAAGTCAAAGTGTCTTGTCTACATCACTGTTCCAAAGAGAGACTCAATCCCTTGAAAGCTCTACTGAAGGCAAGGAACCCAATATACTTGAAACAGTATCACAAGATAGCAAAACACTTGGGGTAATCAAAATTATGATGTGAAGGATTAATGTGCATGAATTGAATGAGTCATTGCATTGTAATAACGAGTGTTGGTCTAAAATATGTCTATCTGTATTTATTTTAGTATAAGCCCAGCATTGAGGAAATGTCTAGCTTTGAGGGTAAAATCCCTTCAGTTTCTCCTAACTTAATGCTTGATGAACAGAAATTAAGCTCTGTTAATGTGGATGAAAGTCAAAGCGTCTTGTCTACATCACTGTTCCAAAGAGAGACTCAATCTCTTGAAATCTCTACTGAAGGCAAAGAACCAAATATTCTTCAAACAGTATCACAAGATAGCAAAACACTTGGGGTAATCTTAATTATAATTTGAAGCACGAAAACCATTTATGAACTGAATGAATCTATGCATGATAAGCTAGAGACTTGGTAAATAATATATGTATCTGTATTTATTGTAGTACAATCCATCTGTTGAGGAAATGTTTAGCTTTGAGGGTAAAATCCCTACTGTTTCTCCCAATGTAATGCTTGATGATAAAAAGTTGACTGCTCTCAACATATCTGAAAGTCAAGGTGTATCGACAACTTCAATTTTCATCAAAGAAGATCAGAAACTTGAAACTTCAACTGAAGGCAAAGAATCTTATATTCTTCAAACAGTATCACAAGATAGCAAAACACTTGGGGTAATCAAAATTATGATGTGAAGGATTAATGTGCATGAATGGAATGAATCTATGCATGAAAAGCACGAGACTTGGTAAATAATATTTGTATCTGTATTTATTGTAGTACAACCCAAGTGTTGAGGAAATGTCTAGCTTTGAGGGTAAAATCCCAACAGTTTCCTCCAATATGATGCTTGATGATAAAAAGTTGACTGCTCTCAACATATCTGAAAGTCAAGGTGTTTCGACAACTTCAACTTTCATCAAAGAAGATCAGAAACATGAAACCACAACTGAAGGCAAGGAACCAAATATACTTGAAACAGTATCACAAGATAGCAAAACACTTGGGGTAATCAAAATTATGATGTGAAGCATTAATGTGCATGAATTGAATGAATCATTGCATTGTGATAACGAGTGTTGGTCTAAAATCTGTGTATCTGTATTTATTTTAGTATAAGCCCAGTATTGAGGAAATGTCTATCTTTGAGGGTAAAATCCCTTCAGTTTCTCCTAACTTAATGCTTGATGAAAAGAAATTAAGCTCCGTTAATGTGGCAGAGAGTCAAAGTGTCTTGTCTACATCATCGTTCCAAAGAAAGACTCAATCCCTTGAAAGCTCTACTGAAGGCAAGGAACCCAATATACTTGAAACAGTATCACAAGATAGCAAAACACTTGGGGTAATCAAAATTATGATGTGAAGGATTAATGTGCATGAATGGAATGAATCTATGCATGAAAAGCACGAGACTTGGTTAATAATATTTGTATCTGTATTTATTGTAGTACAACCCAAGTGTTGAGGAAATGTCTAGCTTTGAGGGTAAAATCCCAACAGTTTCCCCCAATGTGATGCTTGATGATAAAAAGTTGACTGCTCTCAACATATCTGAAAGTCAAGGTGTTTCGACAACTTCAACTTTCATCAAAGAAGATCAGAAACATGAAACCACAACTGAAGGCAAAGAACCTAATATTCTTCAAACAGTATCACAAGATAGCAAAACACTTGGGGTAATCAAAATTATGATGTGAAGCATTAATGTGCATGAATTGAATGAATCATTGCATTGTGATAACGAGTGTTGGTCTAAAATCTGTGTATCTGTATTTATTTTAGTATAAGCCCAGTATTGAGGAAATGTCTATCTTTGAGGGTAAAATCCCTTCAGTTTCTCCTAACTTAATGCTTGATGAAAAGAAATTAAGCTCCGTTAATGTGGCAGAGAGTCAAAGTGTCTTGTCTACATCATCGTTCCAAAGAAAGACTCAATCCCTTGAAAGCTCTACTGAAGGAAAAGAACCCAATGCATTGCAGACTATCTCCAAAGATAGTAAAGTTATTGGGGTAATATAAGCATCATATGATTTATATGGTATAAGAAGTATAATAAAGTAACTTATATTTCGTATAACGTGATTCAGTATAAACCAAGCATTGAAGAAATGTCATGCTTTGAGGGAACAGTTCCAGTTGTTTCACCTAATGTAAAACTGGATGAGAAGAACTTAACCTCTATCAATGTAGTTGAGAGTCAAGGTTTAGTAGCTGCGTCTCATTTCCAGAAGGATTGTCAGTCTTTTGAAAGCTCTACAGAGAGTAAAGAACCTAACAGTCTTCAAAATGTTTCTCAAGACAGTAAAACATTAGGGGTATTTGATTATCGTGCATGCTATTCGTGAATTACTTTAAAAATAAATTTTTAAATAACGGGAACTTTTTTTAGTACAATCCCAGTATCGAAGAAATGTCAAGTTTTGAAGGGAAAATTCCAACAGTTGCACCCAACCTGAAATTGGATGAGAAAAAACTGTCTGCAGTTACTGTTGCAGAGAACCAAGGCATTTCGTCTACATTAGCTATTCAGAAAGAATCTCATTCTTTTGAGAGCTTGAAAGAGTTAAAAGAGCCTATTTTATTTGACACTGCTTCACAGGGTAGCAAAACTCTTGGGGTAAATTATTTGATTTGTGCATGACCTATATATTATTATAAATTAGAGATGATTGGATTATGCATGTTTGTATAATTAATCTTTAGTATAAGCCAAATGTTGAAGAGATGTCCAGTTTTGAAGGGAAAATACCAACGGTTTCTCCAAACGTAAAGTTGGACGACAAGAATCTTAGCTCCGTTAACGTTGTTCAAAGTCATGAACTTATTTCGACCTCTACATTTCAAAAAGAAGTACAATCTCTCGAAAGTACTTCTCAAGGAAGGGAACCAAATTTATTGAAAACCATTTCACAAGATAGTAAAACTCTTGGGGTGTGTATTCATTTTAACATGAAATGATGAAGATTAATAAATTCGGATGATATTATGAATATCATTATTTAGTTCCAGCCGAATATTGAGGAAATGTCAAACTTTGAAGGGAAAATCCCTTCGGTTTCTCCTAATATTAAATTGGACGAAAAAAATCTAGCTTCAGTTAATGTTGCAGAGAATCAAGGTTTATTGACAACCTCAGCATTTGAGAAAAAATTACATTCTTTGGAATATTCAAAGGAAGGCAGAGTACCTAACGTACTTGAGACTGTATCACATGATAGCAAAACTTTAGGGGTGACTATTTAATAGCATGACAAGAAAATATATATTTAGATAATATAAATACATTTATAGAATTTTGCATGGCATAATGTTGAATCATCAAAAATTGATTTTTGCATTGATAAAAGTGCGTCAATTATTATTTAAATTATATGTACATATTTATTGTATAGATTTTCAAAATTTTCAGAATGCATGGCAATAACCATGGATTGCATGAACTATTTAAATAATTCCAATGCAATTTTGATTAAAACATGATAATTAATTATTTTAGTACAATCCAAGTGTTGAGGAAATGTCTAGCTTTCAGGGTAAAATCCCTACAGTTTCCCCCACTGTAATGCTTGATGATAAAAAGTTGACTACTCTCAACATATCTGAAAGTCAAGGTGTTTCGACAACTTCAACATTCATCAAAGAAGATCAGAAACATGAAACCTCAACTGAAGGCAAAGAACCTAATATTCTTCAAACAGTATCACAAGATAGCAAAACACTTGGGGTAATCAAAGTTATGATGTGAAGCATTAATGTGCATGAATTGAATGAATCATTGCATTGTAATAACGAGTGTTGGTTTAAATCTGTGTATCTGTATTTATTTTAGTATAAGCCCAGCATTGAGGAAATGTCTAGCTTTGAGGGTAAAATTCCTACAGTTTCTCCTAACTTAATGCTTGATGAAAAGAAATTAAGCTCCGTTAATGTGGCAGAGAGCCAAAGTGTATTGTCTACATCATCGTTCCAAAGAGAGACTCAATCCCTTGAAAGCTCTACTGAAGGAAAGGAACCCAATATACTTGAAACAGTATCACAAGATAGCAAAACACTTGGGGTAACAAAAATTATGATTAGAAGCATGAAAATATTTATGAACTGAATGAATCAATGCATGATAAGCACGAGACTTGGTAAATAATATTTGTATCTGTATTTATTGTAGTACAACCCAAGTGTTGAGGAAATGTCTAGCTTTGAGGGTAAAATCCCAACAGTTTCCCCCAATGTGATGCTTGATGATAAAAAATTGACTGCTCTCAACATATCTGAAAGTCAAGGTATTTCGACAACTTCAACATTCATCAAAGAAGATCAGAAACATGAAACCACAACTGAAGGCAAAGAACCTAATATTCTTCAAACAGTATCACAAGATAGCAAAACACTTGGGGTAATCAAAGTTATGATGTGAAGCATTAATGTGCATGAATTGAATGAATCATTGCATTGTAATAACGAGTGTTGGTTTAAATCTGTGTATCTGTATTTATTTTAGTATAAGCCCAGCATTGAGGAAATGTCTAGCTTTGAGGGTAAAATTCCTACAGTTTCTCCTAACTTAATGCTTGATGAAAAGAAATTAAGCTCCGTTAATGTGGCAGAGAGCCAAAGTGTATTGTCTACATCATCGTTCCAAAGAGAGACTCAATCCCTTGAAAGCTCTACTGAAGGCAAGGAACCCAATATACTTGAAACAGTATCACAAGATAGCAAAACACTTGGGGTAACAAAAATTATGATTAGAAGCATGAAAATATTTATGAACTGAATGAATCAATGCATGATAAGCACGAGACTTGGTAAATAATATTTGTATCTGTATTTATTGTAGTACAACCCAAGTGTTGAGGAAATGTCTAGCTTTGAGGGTAAAATCCCAACAGTTTCCCCCAATGTGATGCTTGATGATAAAAAATTGACTGCTCTCAACATATCTGAAAGTCAAGGTATTTCGACAACTTCAACATTCATCAAAGAAGATCAGAAACATGAAACCACAACTGAAGGCAAAGAACCTAATATTCTTCAAACAGTATCACAAGATAGCAAAACACTTGGGGTAATCAAAGTTATGATGTGAAGCATTAATGTGCATGAATTGAATGAATCATTGCATTGTAATAACGAGTGTTGGTTTAAATCTGTGTATCTGTATTTATTTTAGTATAAGCCCAGCATTGAGGAAATGTCTAGCTTTGAGGGTAAAATTCCTACAGTTTCTCCTAACTTAATGCTTGATGAAAAGAAATTAAGCTCCGTTAATGTGGCAGAGAGCCAAAGTGTATTGTCTACATCATCGTTCCAAAGAGAGACTCAATCCCTTGAAAGCTCTACTGAAGGAAAGGAACCCAATATACTTGAAACAGTATCACAAGATAGCAAAACACTTGGGGTAACAAAAATTATGATTAGAAGCATGAAAATATTTATGAACTGAATGAATCAATGCATGATAAGCACGAGACTTGGTAAATAATATTTGTATCTGTATTTATTGTAGTACAACCCAAGTGTTGAGGAAATGTCTAGCTTTGAGGGTAAAATCCCAACAGTTTCGCCCAATGTGATGCTTGATGATAAAAAGTTGACTGCTCTCAACATATCTGAAAGTCAAGGTGTTTCGACAACTTCAACTTTCATCAAAGAAGATCAGAAACATGAAACCACAACTGAAGGCAAAGAACCTAATATTCTTCAAACAGTATCACAAGATAGCAAAACACTTGGGGTAATCAAAATTATGATGTGAAGCATTAATGTGCATGAATTGAATGAATCATTGCATTGTGATAACGAGTGTTGGTCTAAAATCTGTGTATCTGTATTTATTTTAGTATAAGCCCAGTATTGAGGAAATGTCTATCTTTGAGGGTAAAATCCCTTCAGTTTCTCCTAACTTAATGCTTGATGAAAAGAAATTAAGCTCCGTTAATGTGGCAGAGAGTCAAAGTGTCTTGTCTACATCATCGTTCCAAAGAAAGACTCAATCCCTTGAAAGCTCTACTGAAGGAAAAGAACCCAATGCATTGCAGACTATCTCCAAAGATAGTAAAGTTATTGGGGTAATATAAGCATCATATGATTTATATGGTATAAGAAGTATAATAAAGTAACTTATATTTCGTATAACGTGATTCAGTATAAACCAAGCATTGAAGAAATGTCATGCTTTGAGGGAACAGTTCCAGTTGTTTCACCTAATGTAAAACTGGATGAGAAGAACTTAACCTCTATCAATGTAGTTGAGAGTCAAGGTTTAGTAGCTGCGTCTCATTTCCAGAAGGATTGTCAGTCTTTTGAAAGCTCTACAGAGAGTAAAGAACCTAACAGTCTTCAAAATGTTTCTCAAGACAGTAAAACATTAGGGGTATTTGATTATCGTGCATGCTATTCGTGAATTACTTTAAAAATAAATTTTTAAATAACGGGAACTTTTTTTAGTACAATCCCAGTATCGAAGAAATGTCAAGTTTTGAAGGGAAAATTCCAACAGTTGCACCCAACCTGAAATTGGATGAGAAAAAACTGTCTGCAGTTACTGTTGCAGAGAACCAAGGCATTTCGTCTACATTAGCTATTCAGAAAGAATCTCATTCTTTTGAGAGCTTGAAAGAGTTAAAAGAGCCTATTTTATTTGACACTGCTTCACAGGGTAGCAAAACTCTTGGGGTAAATTATTTGATTTGTGCATGACCTATATATTATTATAAATTAGAGATGATTGGATTATGCATGTTTGTATAATTAATCTTTAGTATAAGCCAAATGTTGAAGAGATGTCCAGTTTTGAAGGGAAAATACCAACGGTTTCTCCAAACGTAAAGTTGGACGACAAGAATCTTAGCTCCGTTAACGTTGTTCAAAGTCATGAACTTATTTCGACCTCTACATTTCAAAAAGAAGTACAATCTCTCGAAAGTACTTCTCAAGGAAGGGAACCAAATTTATTGAAAACCATTTCACAAGATAGTAAAACTCTTGGGGTGTGTATTCATTTTAACATGAAATGATGAAGATTAATAAATTCGGATGATATTATGAATATCATTATTTAGTTCCAGCCGAATATTGAGGAAATGTCAAACTTTGAAGGGAAAATCCCTTCGGTTTCTCCTAATATTAAATTGGACGAAAAAAATCTAGCTTCAGTTAATGTTGCAGAGAATCAAGGTTTATTGACAACCTCAGCATTTGAGAAAAAATCACATTCTTTGGAATGTTCAAAGGAAGGCAGAGTACCTAACGTACTTGAGACTGTATCACATGATAGCAAAACATTAGGGGTAATGTTTCAATAATTATGCATGATTTCTGCATGAAAAACCTTGTTTAAACTATGAATAGTTTAATGACTAGTTTTTGTGACGGAGTATATCCATGTAAAATTATTTAGAATTATTTTATGCATATGAGTCATATTTGTTTAAGTTCCATAATATATTTGTGAACATATATTCAGGAATGCATGAATTAAATAAATAATGCATATTTTATTCGTAACAAAATGGGAATTAATTTCAATCTTTAATAAGCTTTATTAGCCTTGGGTTTTATAATTGATTCCAATAAAAATAGATGTGTTTTAAAATATACGTGTATGTTGTTTAGTTAGTTTAATATGGACATGAATTGATTTTTCTAAAAAGCCTTAATTGAGCATGTAAAGAAAATTAAATTTGTTAAATTATTAATTAATAGACTGAACTAGCATGAAAAAAAGAATAAAATTATACACATTTACAAATAAGGTGTTTAATGACATCCAAAAAATAATAATAATTATAATGAGAAGGATAAAAGAAGTTTTATTTTATAGACTGTTCAAATTTTTTATTACTTTTGTATTTACAAAATGAAAATAGTTGCATATTTTCACTTATATTTTAGTTGTACTGCATGTAATTAGTTTTCAATGTTATATTCCCATAATTAAGGACAAGGAATGACAAAAAAATTGTATTTTCATGTTATAGTTTGATTTTAGGTATAAGTTGTAAAACAAAATTTAACATTCATAAGTTATGCTTTACATATCTTGGATGTAATAGAAGTCTACCTTTTTGAATTGATATGTAAGAACCAATCATACCATTTTATTCATACAGTATAACCCTGATGTTGAGACCACATCCGGTATAGCATCTCAATCTGAAATTGCTACATCAAGACTATCATTAAAACAAACAGTATTATCATCTCTTGAAGTTGTCTCTACGGATAAATTAATTAACACAGGAGATATGCCGGCTAAGGAGGAAGTTAGTCACAAAAATATCAGCGAAAATATAGAAGTCAAAAAGTTTGAACAAGCAGTTAGGGCCAGCCAAAGTTTAGGAGTAAGTCTAAAATTATTATTATTATTATTGGATAAAAATATTATTCCTCTAATTTTGTCGTTAGTATAATCCAAACATTGAAGAAATGTCCAAATTAGATCAAAAAATTCCAAACATATCTCCCAATGTCATGTTTGAGGATAGTTCAAATCCTACAATTAATATTGCCATGAGTGAGGATATTCATAACGTTGAGCCTCTTGATGAGTATAAAAAGGCTGCAATGGGGCAATCTGTTCAAGGTCAAGAGCCTCAAATTCTTAGTACTGTTTCCCAGGATAGTAAGCAATTCGGGGTAGGTGTTGATTTATGATCCTTGCAGAGATTTTTTGCTCAATCCGTTATTTGTTAATAGTATCATCCAAATATTGAGGAAACAAAATTTTTTGATAAAAGTCCTGAATCTATGCAATCTAATTATGTTATGGAACAATCAGTTCTTCCTGCTGTTCAAATTTCCTGTAGTGAAAAAATTAATGGTGTTTCTTATTTACAAAGCCAAGATGACATGCAAGTTAAAACCATAAATGAGAATTATGAGGGCCACGTTCTTGAACAAGCCACTAATAAAAGCCGGTTTGTTGGGGTGAGAAACTTACTCCTTTAAATAAAACAATTTAAAGACAAATTTTTTTAGTTTCAACCGTCTGTTGAACAAATGTCAGACTTGGATGAAAAAATTAAGGGATTCACTCCAAAAGTGACATTTGATGACAAATCGAACCCTACTGTAAATATAACAGAGAGTCATAAAATACAGGACACTTCTCCATGGACAGGTGTAAAACAAATAAATCCAGAACAACTGATTGAAGGTCAGGAGAAAAGACAACTTGAATCTGTGGAACATGATAGCAAATTATTAGGGGTAAGTAGTAGGTTTCTGCATGTTGCATGAATAAATTTAATTTGAGTAACCATGATAACTATATCATATGTGTAAAGTTCAATCCATATGTTGAAGAAACCAAGACAATTGGCAAACAGTTGGAGGGTGTTTTTTCAAAACCAGTTTTAGAACAACCCCTTCCATCTGTCGAAATATCTTCCCTGGAAAAAATTATGGATACATCAGAATTACAATGTGAAAAAGGTATTCAGCCCAAGAACATTCGAGAAATTTATGAACAACAAATATATGAAAAAGCTACAAAGGAAGCAACAAATATAGGGGTTAGTTAATATGTAGGAGATTATTTTGTTAACTCAATTCACTATTACTATTCAAATAGTACAAGCCACAAATTGAAGCTATGGATGAATTTGAAGCAAAACATATGGCGTTTACTTCTGAAAGAAAATTAGAAGAAAATTCAAGTTTAGCCATTACAGTCGAACAAAGTGGAACTCTCATGAACGCCAAAGAATTTCAAGCTGATAGCTTCACCAATCAAGAAGAAAATATTGTTGAGAGCCAGGAGCAGCCCCAAATGGGGACAGTGTCAAAAGGAACAAAAATCATTGGAGTAAGTTTTTGTTAGGATGATAACTTGTCGTGCAAAAATGTACGAATAAATTGTTTTCTAGTACAATCCAAATATCGAAAAGACATCAGACATTGCAAAGTTCACTAGTGGTGTTGTTCCTTTATGTAAGCTAGATGAAAACACACAAGAAACTTTAAAAATAACAGAAAATAAAGAATTAATCTCAGCAAAGGATTTTGAATCTGGAAAGGAGGCACTCGGAGAGACAGCAAGTGAATCATATCAATCGATTTTAGATGGATCTGCAGTTCAAAAAAGTCAACAATTTGGAGTAATTAATAGTGGTTAAAGTCATTTCGATGGCTATTTTTATCTCTATCATTTTTTTTTAGTTTAATCCCAATGTGGAAATGAGCACGACAATACAGCAGGCTGATGTGACAAGATCGTCAGTAGTGCCTCAGTTGGAAGGCTCTAATCGTAATTTGATTCATATCACTTCCAATCAAGAAGTTATTGACCTTCAGAATTTGCCAAAAGATTGGCGTCCAGAGGGAGAAGTTATCAATCCAAATTTAGTTACAGGGAAACTTAAAACAGTTCAAAATCAAAGTCAAATCGTTGGATTTGTACCAAATCAAGAAAAAATGAATCAGCTAAAAAAGAAACAGAGTCCCAGTATGGAAGTAGTAGAGGAATCCGTGGATACAATGTTTTCCCTTAACGTGTCCACACATGCAGGAGTGATGGATGCTAAGGATTTTGGGGGAAAGGAAGTCTTTGGAGCCAAACATGCAGAGGAGCATTCAACTGAGATGTCCATGAAAAGGGCAACAAAAGACACAATTCAGTTTGGGGTGAGGAGAACAGAAAATTGCTTTTTGTAATCTTTTGTTGTTGTGACTGAATGAACTGCATCTTTTTCGTTGATTGAAGAAGCATGTACAGATGATATTTGCTAGTTCAGAAGCATGATTATACATATATTTATTTTATGATGATTTGATTCATTTAGATGTTAATAGGTAGGAACGTCTTCCATTATTATGTGTGGATATATTTTTGTAAAAAGTAGTATTCATTATTTCACAGGAATGTTGCATGAAATGGATGATTTAGTGAGAAGTTTGTGTCTAGGAGCTGCATGTTTTATTGCATGAAAAATGGTTGGAGCTCATTTTATGAGTCTGCATGAGTTTTTTTTTTTTTACGTAAATGTAATCGGTAAAGAGATTAAGAAACTTTTATTTACTCAGTTTTCCACAAAAGCCGAAGAAGCTGGTAAGATAGATGCCTCAAAACCTTTTGGAGCACAACAAATTGAACCAACTGAACAGGAAAGTCCAGTTGCAAATGAAAAAGCAAAGGTAAATGTTCCACGGTTGGGTAGTTGTGAGCCAGAAGATGTCTCGATAAAACGAAGAAAATCGATTAAAAAGAAAATCTCTAAGGATGAAGCATCTAAAGAAACAAGCCCTGAATTAGAAAAACCACAGAAAAAAAAGAAAATATCAGTTCAGACTATAGATGATACAAAGTCAGATGAGGAAGATGAGTTGGAACAACCTGAAAAACTAGAAAAGATCCTGGATTTGTCCGAGGATGATACTTCTTCTATGAAATCAAAACAAGAGTCGGAACATGAGATATCGGATGATAAATCTGCAGAAATGAAGGAAGACAACAAATCAAAGTTGGTCCGGAGAAAGACTGTTAAATCTGGGAAGGCTGAGCAACAAAAAATTGAAGCAAAAATAGAACAAATTTCCAGTGAAAAGGACTCTTTATCTGAAATCGACAAAACTTCTGAAAAGGATGAACCCTCCCTTTCTGAAAAATCAGAAACACAGTTAATTAAAGAAAAGGTAAAGTTTGTATCTATTTTAAAACATCCTTCAAGTAACTATGATACTATGATTAGACGAAGAAAGATAAGAAGGATGAAAGCAAAAAGAAAAAGTTGGCTCCAAAAGCTAAAGAGGAAAAAGTAGAATTTGGTAAGGTAAAGCTTAGAAAGGTTGAGTCGGAAAAAGTTCCTACAATGGAAGAGGTAATTTAGGATTTAAATGCACATACTTTCAAGATATTTCAATAAACACATACATATATATTAAAGGTTGAAAAAGAAACTAAGGTCAAGGTAACAAAGAAAAAAGTTGTTAAAAAGGTAGTTAAAAAGAAAGAAAAGTCTCCAGAGTCAGTAGTGTCTGATAAGCCTTTATCCGTGGATGAGGGGAAACCTGATTCCACAAAAGACGTTGAGTCAGCCATAGAAGATGAATCAGTTCAAGAGCCTGATAGCTCTGCTCCCTCAGAGAAAGAGGAAGGGTCAAGGAAGGATGTGATTAATAAAAAGGAGGTATAAATTGCATGCCTTTGTTGTGTGTTTATTATCTAAAATACCTAAGATCCAAATCCATTAATGGTCTTGAATAGACAAAATATATAATTTCCAATTATTGTATATATTTAGGCTGAGAAAGTAGAGGAGCAGGCTGTAAAGAAAAGATCAACAGTGAGGAAGCCAGTAGAAGAAGCGGTAGATTTTACAAAGATAAAATTGGCATCTCATAAATTTGAAAAGAAACCAGAGTCTGAAGTTCAAGAGCTATCCTCTGATGTATCAGTTTCAGAAGAGGCTCCGAAAACTAAGAAACTGCCAAGAAAAAAGCTACCTGAGGAAAAGCCTAATGAGCTTCATAGAATAAAGCTCAAAAAACATGAATTTGAGAAGCTCCCAGAGAGCGAAACAGTAAATAGCTTAAAAGTTAAAGTAATTTTGTGGATGGTGTAATCCATTGCTGTTTTGTGTTTTTCAGCTAGAGAATAAAACAGGTGTTAAGGTGTCAAAGAAACTCAAAGATATAAAGATTGACACAAAAAAGAAGAAAAAGAAAAAGGTGCTCTTTTTATTAAATTCTTTAAGAGTGGTCAGTTAATTAATTATAATTGTACAAAAATATATACATAGGTATCTACTTCTAAAGATGCCCCACCTGTTGATCAAATAGAAGAAGGGACAACAGATGACGCTGTAAGTTAATTATTATGTATTTGCACGTCTCTTTATTTTAACGAAGCAAAACCTTGGTTTAATATGAACATAACCTCTATATTATTAAATGATTAGGTTGAAAAGGCTAGTGATTTTATTGTACTACCTGACAAAACAGAGCATGCTCTTAAAACTAAACACGATATAGAGGACAAAATCGAACTACCCGAGTTTATTTCAATCCCTTCTACACAAGGAGTAGGCCCAAAAGTAGAAACAGTGCTAGAGACACATGCAAGCAAGGATGAATTTGCTTTTGAGACAGCAATTCCTAAGGAAGCAAAAACTGAGTCTCATGAGCCTGTCACCATTCAGATAGAAAACGCTGAGGAAGTAATTCACTCATGTTTAATCAATATATAATTAATACTCTAACTATATATATTAAAAGTTTGTCAAATCCCAAGAATCAACTCAAAAGGACAAGTTGATTCCAATTGTTTTAA
The DNA here is from genome assembly GCA_963680855.1 of Lepeophtheirus nordmannii. NCBI lineage: Eukaryota > Metazoa > Arthropoda > Copepoda > Siphonostomatoida > Caligidae > Lepeophtheirus > Lepeophtheirus nordmannii. The sequence goes on along the minus strand of OY804520.1, from coordinate 19,415,586 downwards.
CGCAAGAGCCATTTATGGAAAATGCTGAATCGAAAGATAGAATTAAAGTAAAGGTATATATATATATATATATAGTTTGTACTTATGTGTATAACGCCATATGTATGTTAATATTTATTTGGCATATTCCCCAATAACTAATTATTATATGGTATAGAAAAGTATCAAAAAATCTAGGAAATCATCTCTTGCATCAGAGACTGTAGTGGATGATGATGAGCCCCAGGTGTGTGTTAATCTTATTTATCATACGACTCTATGTTATTCATTTAATCCATTTGTTGTTTTTTATTTTTATTTTAATATAGCCATTAGTAGAAGAGCCTAAAGAGGAGGACATAGCCAAAGCTATGTCCGACTTAACCATAACTGAGGAAACAGAACCAAAGGATACATCCTCAACTACTCAGGTAAAAATCACCAAGACTAAAAAAAATGTATGTCGACTCTTAAAATATGATCAATTTGATTCTTTCTTTTTTCAAACTTGTTTTGCTCTAAATGTGTTTCCCTCTATACCTCTATTTCCTTTTACTACCACTACTACTACTACTATCAAATAGAAAAATATCGAAATACCAATCGCAATTATCGAAGGACCGGATGAAGACAAACCCCATGAAGCGGTTAGTTGTCCCATCTAATGCATGACTTTTTAATAGGATTTTCTTTTCTTTATTGCTCAAGCAAAGATTCATTGAATCAACAAAGGCAATATTTGATTTTAAAGAGCGATCAAGAATTATAGCGCCCTATTAATTTTCTTATTCAATATTACTTTCTTCATCCCTCTGTCTCATTTCCTTACCTCTTTTTATAGCCTCAAGATGATACATTAAAAATAACAGAGTTAGATGGCGGAGCATCATCCCCAGATGTATCCGTTGTCTCAACAACTAGGGAAGAGGAGGAGGATACAGTGAGTGTGACTCCAAAGAAAAAGGTTGTTAAAAAAGTTAAGAAGAAAGTGGTTAAAAAGGTACTTAAATAATTACATCACATCATTGAAAAGCAAAGATATGTGATTAAAATACGATAAAAATATCTCCCAAATTACTTGTAGAAACCAAAAGAAAGTAAGCAGCCCAGTGATGACGAGCCGACGGTATCACAGGAAAGCGAAGACATTAGGCGTAAACCCTCAATAGCATCAGTAGACACTGTTGATGAACAGCAGTCTCTCGTGAACGATGTAAGACTTTGTAGATACATCATATATGTACATGTGTCAGGGGCCACGGTCCGTTTTTGAAAGTAGGGAGGCCAGTGCCCTTAGTGACCTACTTTGGAGTATAGACAAATTTCAATTTTTTTGGCCTCCCATGGTATCGGGGCCCTTGTACTTTGTAGATTTTATATGCAGAGTAGAAATTGATTGAATATATAAATAGAAAATCAAACTGCATTGCATGATGTGAGATCTGTCTACATATAATTAAAGAGTACTATATTATTTTATAGGAAGATGATAGAACATTGCTTGATTTTGAGGAAAGAGTGTTGAAGGTAAAGGCACTCTACTGTCTCTCTCTCTCTCTTATCGACCGTCTCATTTTTAAATTAATTATAATTAATGGCATGAAATGTATGATTTCTTATGTAGTCCTTAATGATTTAATATTTCTTTCAGCATGAAACACACTAATGGTATTTTAATACTGTTTTTAATGTAATATTCTTATTCCTTTTCAGGCATATAGCTAATAGATTGTAGTTATGAGATAGCAAGCATGTATGTAGTTTCACAGACAAAATAAAAAATGCTCTGACTCGACAAATTTTTGTTATGTTTTTGGCATATTTGACGTTCGAGACTATTTATTTACTCAATGCCTTGATCGATCACAAAAGACTTTATTTTGTTGTGTTCTGTATTGGTGAATGTGATCTATTTTGATATTTGCATCAGTTTAAATTTGTTCTATAACTTTTCTTTAAGAATGTATGATTTTAACTAAGACTATTGGGTCATTTTGTGTCCATAAAAATCTTGGATTTCACTAAACTAATCCTTCAATTCTGAATTCTCTTTATAGGAACCCGAACCAGAAAAAGAGGAAGCGGTAAGTGTCATTAAAATTACCAATCACTCTATTAGTAATTATTACTGTGATATATATTATGCGACAAAATCAATCTTCTTCTATCTTTCATTTTCATTTCTTCATTACTCTCATCTTTTCATATCTTTCCTATCTAAAAATCTCCACTTTTTTCTCCTCTCTCTCTCTTTCACTTTATTTTCATCTTTATTTTCACTATGTGACATGATATGAATTTATTATGTATTACATCAAAAATAGATAATCATCCCTGACGATGATGATGATACTATCGTCGACGATGTAGTTGATAATCTAGACGGTCAACAAGACTCACTAATTAAAGACGAATCTCTTCCAAAAGACTCTAAAGGCGATGATCAATCTAGAAAGGGTTCGATTATCCCTGACAGTGTTCGTTCTGAAGAACGGATGTCAGACAAGGACAAATCCGAAATGGACGTTAGTTCAATCGCGGATGATGACTCTAAAAAGGTAAGAGAAACCATTAGCATAGTATTTATTTGGGTGTTTCATTTCTCTTTGAAGTTCAAAAGCTAAGAGCTAAATTTGATTTACCTAAAAGGAAGATAGTAGTCACTTCAAAGAGTATACAAAACGTAGGTAAATGAAAAAAAAGAAAAAGACTATTTTGTTCTATATATGCTTTTGGTAAATTTCTATTATTATTGTTTTTCATCACAGCATTGAAATGTGGGTAGCTAATATTTAACATCAAAATGATATTAGTCTCATTTTGGCAATGATATTCGAGATTCAAATGAACTTAGAAAAATTTTTTGAAGGTCTCACTTTTCAATATTCATATCCTTTTGCCAAAAAATGTGAATACATCACGTCATTTTAATTTATTTTTTTCTTGATTAAAAGTGTAATTAAGTAGCTGCTAATATAGCGATTCAAAATATTTTATACTTTGCTTTTTAAAGTAGCATTGAGAGTATATATAAATTAAATATCTCTACATAAATACATACATGATATGTTATAGAGATAAATCTTTGAATAAGAATTAAAGTCTGCAAAAGTATATGTTTTAAGCATGCTTTTATTTAGGCATGATGCATTGTCTGCTCATAAATGCAGACATATATACAGGCAGATATGTACAAAAAATGTTTTTGAGCAAAATTTATCTCACTTCATTGAAAGTCAATTTATTTTATAAAAAGAAGTGAAAATTGCTCATACAAACAGGTAATTTTTGTATAGTCAGGAATGATTTTTTTTTTAAACTTAATCAATCGTTACTCAATCATTTTTATTTTTCTATTAAAAATGAGGCACATTAATGCGACTTTTCTAAAAGATAGGGGCATTAGAAATTAATTTTTTTAGTTTGATATTAAAATATACTTTTTTATCATCATTTCTTTGATGGAGGTGTAATAAGTGATAATTAATGTGTCATACAGCTCATAATATTAATTTCATTTTAAAATGAGATCCTTTTTTGAGTGTACATATTTTTTTTTTAGTTACAAGTTACTTTATTACTTTCAATGGAGTTACGTTCACGTGTAAAAAAAAAGGTGTGCACTTTACACACACAAATGCTTGAAACACTAGAGTAGAATAGATTCACATTACCTATTTGGGTAGAAAGTAAAACTTACATTGATATATTTTTAATTATGAAACTCTATTCCAAAGGAGGCGGAGCAAATTGACCTTTAAATTGAAAAAAAAAAAAAACTAACTTAATCTATGAGGCAAAGTGAAAAAAAAACAAAATAATAAGTAGACATGATACATAGAGAGAGTAAGTCTTAGTTTCAATTTGACATCATCTCATAAATGTTTAGGTCTCGAAATTAGGTTTAAATATATAAATTTACAAATATTTATATTTCTTGGAGGATTGGGTATGTGTTCATTATTTAGGGTAGGGGCTTTTATAGATACAAATTAATTTGAAATAGCAATGAGTTCTCGAGGAGGATTTTATAAGCCGGTAAGACAAATATTTTAATTTATTATGTATGTATTCAATTTATTTACTTGAAATTGAGCACTGGTTCGAAGTGTAGATCAAATACTAATTAATCAATCAAATTAATATTTGATTTGTTTCAAATGTCAAACTTTAGTTAAGTAACTTCATAAAACTTCGAATGAAAAGACACATTCATTGACTAGCTATTTAAAGAAAAAAACACACACGTTCAAAGTTAAGATCAAAACCAATGTCATATAATACACGTTAGTGTTTTCTAATTATCATTTGTATTTGGTTGTGATACTTAATATAAACAAAGCTTATCACAATTAATTATACGGGCGTACAAAGAGTGAATAATAATCCAATGACTCTTAAAATAACCATGAATAAAAGTATTTCTAAAGAGAACTACTTTGGGGGGGGGGGAATCATATTTATTGCGTGTGTGATGCACTTATAAAATATTATTCTTAATATTATGATAATACATACGTTCATTGAGCTGTAAGCATAGTGTTAGGCTAATCGTTTTTGTCACGAACTGAGTGATAATTGATCTTTTGTACTTGAAATATGATTCAAATTTTATTTTAACAATTTGGATTATGACTTTTTATGATTTATTACATTCTACTTATTTTAGTTAATTAGAAAAACGTCAACATTTTAGAACTTGCCATTAAATAATTTTAATTTAACTTACTTTAAAATAAGAGCAGTGATGACTCAATATTGTTGTAGCATCAAAAGTGACTCAAGGTTAAGGGAATATTTATGTACATAATATAATATATTTTATCCATACAGTATATTGTGTATATTTTAACAGTTATAGCTTCGAATTGTAGCAGTGCTAATGATACATTTTTACATTAGTGTGCTACAATTTAAAATAATGAGTATAGAATTCAAGTTGATGAATGTGTTTTTTTTATTTTGTCCAAGTTGAAGGACTTTTGTTCAGAATGATTTTAATTTTAATTTAATATAGAATCATTGCATCAATTTTCAGAAACCGCCTAAAAACCGTTCACGTGACAACGGGAATGATCCTCTAGGCACTAAGGGTTCAACTTGCATATGGGGAGTAACTCTCAAACCTTTCAGGAATAAATCTAAACCAAAAGAGCCAGAGGAGGCTGCAAAGGAAAATATTAAATTAGATTTAGACTCTGAGAGTAGTAGTAGTATTGTTATTCCCGAGAGTAAAAAAGTAGTGAAAAAGGTTAAGAAAGTGAGGAAGTCAAAGGATGATGATCATGATGATGATGTAAGAAAATTATTTTTTCAATTTGCCTGAGTGAGTTGCGAATAAAAAGTCTCTAATGAGAAGAACTAAAAGGAGAGCCTAAAAAACTAAAAGATCTAAAAGAAAACTCTTGCACGAATCATAAAAATATATACTGGGTAAAAACAAAACAAAATAATATAAATTATACGAGCAAACTTAATCAAAGAATACATTAAGTTAAGTTATAGAATCTAAATAAAGGAACAACATTTAAAAAAACAAAAACTCTTTAAAAAGTAAATTACTACTAAATGTACGTTGCATGTATAATGAAATGCATGCGTCAAATTTTTTAAATTAGACTCTAATGCTTATTTTTTTCTTCATCTCATTTCCTACCTTTCCTAATTCAAAAAAATAGACACCCGTCAGAAAGAAGTCTTATAAGGAACTTCGGGATGAGCAACGCGCTTTGGAAGAGGCTAATCGAAAACCAAGTGTTGAAGAGGTAATTGTATTTGATCTTTTATCACATTTTTATTCGAATATGTTGTAAAGAAAGGCTTGTTAGGAGTACAATTTTGGTTAGGGTGAGATTGGAAGAGTTTTTTTAGTTAAAAAAACATTTAAAATATATATTATATTGTGAAATACTGTGATTTTTATAGTCTAAGCCAGGGATGTCAAACATACGGCCCGCGGGCTGGAACCAGCCCACAAGGAGGTTCAATCAGGCCCGTAGGAATATTTAAAAGTGGAAAAATTACATAAAAGAACTGGATTAAATTTTTTAATTAAATGTAGTTCATGAATTAACCGCTAGGGGGCGCATGTTATACTCCTTCTTTATAAGTCTCATGTCGTAATCTTCATGTGAAGTTCATTATTATAATTTTCAATTTTCTAGTTACTTAAAGTTTGTGCAACTTTGTGAAATGTTTTGTAAAAGTGCTATTAAATCAATTTTTAGTTAAATTTAACAACAATGTCCTTGTTCTTCTTTAAATCAGAACAAAGGGAAGACATGATGATATTTTGGTTATTATTTATAGCTAAGGTTGCTATAATTTTAATGGTCTGACCCACTATGTCTAGCTAGGTGCCATATCTGGCCCGCGAATTTAAATGAGTTTGACACCCCTGGTCTAAGCCCTTTTATACAAATAAATAAAAGTATCATTTAATGATGTAGGGATCACTTAAGGAAAATGCTCCAGGTGGATTTCTTGATCAGGTAAAAGTAAAGAAATGTAGTTCAAAAATACTCCATTGCATGATTAGAAACTTTATGAACATCATTAAGATTAATATGTATATTTACGCATGGTACTTATGACTCAAATCATGAATGGTTTGAGCTCATTATCTCCCTAAGTTACACACTTCATAATCTTAGTCTCCCATATAATACATATAATCCAAATTACACCATGTATTATTTTTATTATATTTTATATCATCATTCATTGTAGTTAAGTTTAACCTCATATCAAACATACTATGTAGTTCAATACCATTATAAATCATTAACGAAGTATTTTTTATTTTTTTTTGCTACCTATTCTCCTTTGCAGGAAGCACCAAAGGGACCCAACTTTAAAATTGTTAAGAAAGGAGTGAGTTAAAAAAAACCAGTGTTTTGTATGCTTACATTGAATGTTTTATTATTATTCGGATGACTATAAACTTACTTTTTTTTTGATGGATGACATCTGTCAAAAAAAAAAATCAAAAATCGACATTTGACTTTTAAAATTCGTACTTAAAGTAAAAGTACTTTTTCTACTTATACAACTTTAGACCAAGTATTCTACTCAAATATTTTATCTACATATTCTTTTACAACTCTCTTTCTGTATTGTTTATTTGTCCGTTAATTTTATTTATTTTGTATTATCAAAATGTTTATTTATTTATTATTGAGTTTCATATCGGGTCTTCCGTATACTTTGGTTATTTCTTACTTATAGCACATTGCATGCTATTTTCTATCTTTTCTTGTACAATATTTCTTGACTTTCTTTCCAATTACTTTATTTTTATTGTCCCATGTCCATAGTTTTATATTTATATCAATTTGATGGCTGCTTTATTTTATTCTATTCTAAATCAAAAATGAATAATCATTTCCTTAATGTCAATAGAGACGCTCAAGTAAGGACAAAGGAGACTCTATTTCCGAATGGGAAAGGCGTTTGGAAAGACCCTCCGTTCCACTTAAAGCCATTGGAGAGCCTGGTCCACCAAAAATTGTTGAAATTCAAGAAAAATATAGTGCAGTGGAAGGTGTGTATATAAATATATATGTATATAAAGTTGTTCTTAGGTTTAAAATCATGCTTTACAAAGTATCAGTTGCATAAAAAAATATTTAGAGGAGGTTCAACATAGCAAATTAAAATCATGAACTTTCATGATTTGGTCTAATATTGTGTAATATTTTTTTAAGCAGAAAATATCAAATAGTATTATTGTTTCATCAAAAACCAATACACTTAAGAGGAAGGGAGTTATTCAGCTCTCTATTACTTTAAATTATAAATATGTAATACAGCTTTCAAATAACTTTTAAATGTAATTGAAATGAGCAAGTTCATTTTGTATGGGACTATATTTTTGAGAGATATAATTATGAAGGAGCCGAAAGTAATAATTATTTTATGGAAGTTTTATTTACGTTGCTCAATTTAGCTCGAATTTATGATTGATATAAAGTATTAACATTAATTGTATTTGCTTAAACAACTATCAAGCAGTTGTGAATCATCAAAAGAATACTTTTACAAATTGAGTCAAATTGTAAAACCTTGAATCTTGTGTTTCAACATTCATTTTTAAGAAAAAAAGAAAAGAAATAACAGCCCTTCGAATAGAGTTCATAATTTCCAAATTTATTCTTCAGATCAAACTGCATGTTGCTACATGTTTGTGACTGGTAATCCAGCACCCAGCTTCAAGTACTTCAAAGGATCTCAAAATTTAGCAGAAGGTGGCAGATACAAACTTGTATCCGATGGAGATAATAACAACATGATAATGATGGCCATCACTAAAGTCAAAGCCAATGATGAGGCTGAGTACAGACTAGTCATTGAGAATTGTCACGGAAGTGATGAAGGAACATTCATGCTATTTGTCTCAGGTAATGTTCCTTTGAAATTCCAATGGAATTAATTATAATATGTGTCATTTAATCCACTGATATATGTAGATGCAAGTGGAATGGACTTTAGATCCATGTTGAAAAAGAAGAAATATGCAAAACATGGAAATGACGACGAAGGTCCTGACTGGGGCGGACTCAAGCATCATGATGATGAGCCAGGTCCAGCCCTTAAAAAAGTTGAAAAGGTAATTAACGCTCTCTATAGATATTATGAAATTCATTAAGCTTATTATGTCTATTTGTTATTTCATCATGGTTTATGTATTGACATTTTTTTTACACATTGAAATTTTATAATCTTTAAATGTAACAAAAAAAGGATGAAGATTTGGATGATGTTTCAAAGGGTGACAAAGGTTATGGAAATACGAATACAACGAGTAGTACTGTAGAAAGAAGCTCCAAAGGAAAGTCAATTAGAAAAATAGTGTTTCTTAAAGATAGTACTGAGAATATAGTCGACTTAAAAAATATTCTCAAGCAGACTAAATTAAAATCTAGACCTCCTAGGAGGGACTCGGTAATGTTCTTTTGTGTCAATGTTTCGATGTTTTTCATTCATAATTTCATAGACTTTGATGTAGACTTAAAATGAGAGTCCACTTTTGATAAATTATTTTTTAAAAGAGTGTACATGGGGAAAATCGTATACAAGACTTTAGACGATAGATGTTGAGATTTAATATTCATCGTAAGTTGCAAATTGCAATTCTTGATATTTTTTTCTTTACTTCAAAGGAATCTAGTTGCCGAGCAGAGAAGAAAACTAATTTTATGGAATGGCCACAGTTGCAATCGGTTAGGAAAAAAAAAGTTATAGTTGAGGTTAGAGGGTGGTGTTTGTATAGATGTTCTTGTTCTTGATGTTAAATGTTTTAATAAATGGAGTTTACTACATACATTGATGATGGATATTTGTATTTATTTCTAAATACATTTTTTTAATATAAATTATAACTTTATTTATTTTTGTAATTGATGAATTTTGTAGTCAAGTGAAGGAAGTAGAAGATCCTCGGTTCCATCAAGGAGGCAAAGCCTCGCAGAAGTCATTCCAGACTGGCCGGAGCTTAAACCTTTCAAAAAGAAAAAGGTTGGGAAATACACACACACAAAAAAAAAAAACTGAAATAAAAATCTATCTAAAAAGCCATATTTAAGGCAATAAAAATGCTGCAAAACTATGAAAGAAATTAATCGAATCGCTAACAGAGAATAAAAAGAAAACATTGAATTCTAAAAAAAAAATATTTTGAATATATTTAATTATTACCACTTATAGGCAAGTTAAAAAGGGTATTAAAGGAAAATGTCATCTAATGCATATAAGAAATATATAAAATAATAAATAATATTGTTTTAATTAATGGTCATAGTTATAAATTGCATGAATGTATTTTTTATATAATCTTCAGGAAAAAAAAGTATAAATAAATGTTTAAATTTAAATTTTCAGAATTTTTATTAATTGTTTTCTCTAAACAAACTACTTATAGGATTTTAAAAGAATAGTTTATTGATTTTAAAAATACTATTTACAGAAAGTTGAAGAATGGGTTGAGCCACTCAAAGATACCTGTTGTAAGGCTGGAAAGGATAAAAAAGTCATTTTGAAGTGTCGTTTCAGTAAAGAGAATTGCAAAAATGTAAAATGGCTTTTAAAAAGAGATGTATGTTTTTTTTATATATATAGAATGTTTTCATATTGATAATAATTAATTAATTGACAATTTAAACATTCTTTTATTTCCTTAGGAAATCTTCCAAGGTCAAAAGTACAAAATGTCCATTGAAGAAGAAGGATTTGTTCATAAGTTGGTGATCACGAATCCAACTTCCAAGGATTTGGGCAAATATATCTGTGATATTGGAGGAATAACTACCTCATGCTATTTAGATGTTGAAGGTATAGCATATATATATTTACAATCTACACCATGCATGGGCAACCTACGGCTTTTCATCCGGCCCGCAGAGACCTTTGAAATCTATATATATTATCATATAATTTAAAAAGAAAATATCATAAAATGAGTATAACTATGTGTATGCATACATATTTTGCACATATATAATTAGGACTACTGATCCGTAGGCAGTCAGTCTTGGAAAACATAATTTGGCCCACAAGTGAACAAAGGTTGTCCATCCATGATATACACAATTACATTTATATAATATTTGAAAAAACAATTTAAATCAATATACTTTATCTTCATCCTTTTTCTAATTGGCAATTTTTAGAAGCTGATCCAGATTTTAAATTTACTAAGCCATTATTAAAGAAAAATGAGGCATTTAGAACAAAGGAAAAGACGCTAAAGTGCGCAGTAAATAGTACAAAAGCCAAGATTAAATGGTATAAAGGTGATAAGGAGATTGTCATTGATGATGACAAATATTCCTTGAAATTCGATATTCTGGGTAATATTTCCCTTACAATAAGTAACTGTCAAAAGGAGGATATGGGCACTTACAAGTGTAAAATTGAAGGAACTAAGCAAGTCACGAAAACTGTTTTATCAGTTGAAGGTATAAATGAGTTTCACTCAACTCCGAGTGGTCCCGCATGATACATTGATTTTCCCATTGCATCCAGAATTGTATCTATACATAGTAACAGCATGCATTATAAGAGTTAAAATACATATATGTAAATATATTCACATGTAGAAATTAAGAAATTTTCTCAGGCTTTGGCAACTGAGTGAAGCATTTGGTAATTTTGTCAAATTTACTTTAATTTAGATGAGGCTTGTACATTTACGAAATGCCTTAAGAGTCGGAGAGAAGAGGAGCATAGTACATTTGATCTTGAATGTGCTGTAGAGCATGACTATTTCGAACCCACGTGGTGGTTCAATGACATTGAAATCACACCTACTACCAACAAAAGTTTTGATCATTTCGAATTCATTTCGAATGAGTTTACTCGTATTCTGCGTATCAAGGACTGTCCCATGGAAGCAGATGGTACTTACAAGTGTACAACAAATGTTGATGAAACCCAATGTAAGCTCATTGTGGTGTATAAAAACAAGTTTATCAAAGAATTAGAAGACGTTACGGGCTACGAAACATATGATGCTACATTCCAATGTCAAATACAAGATGAACAAGCTGAAGTACAATGGTACTTTAGGAATGAACTTGTACAGAACTTGGAGAAGTATGCACTTTTAATCATTTAATTTAATTAGAATGATATGTTTCTAGTAAATATGTTCATTTATGTGTTCAAGGTTTGAAATTAAGGCTTTAGGTCAAGGGATTCATCAGCTTATTGTCAAGAACTGTTCATTTGATGACAAAGGCGCTGATGTTAAGGTAACTTGTGGAGAAAGATTAAAATCTCAAGCAAAGTTAGATGTCAAACATGCTGAAGAGAGACCTGATATTGATGCTCAGGATCAAGATTCAGCAGATGGTCGAGTCAGGGGAAAATATAGAGGTATTTATGCCTTTTTTAAAGCTCATATTGGTTTTAGACAATCAGAGCCAATCTTTACCTATATCAGTCCTGTTACGTTTGATTTGAGTTTTTTTATATGTATAAATTTTTTTTTTATTGTTGTCGTTCATTGTTTTCTTAAAATACTATTATTATCTTATGAGCCCCCCTTATTGACAAAAAAAAACATCCATGCTTTAATTTTGATTTTATTATCAAATTCAAACTTTGACAAATTCAAGTTACGGGAAGAAAATCTGCCGTTGTTGCTAAAATTTTCAATGAGAATGGAATTGAAATACCAAAATCCGAATATGAATTAGAATTGGATCAAGAAGACTTTGCTTTTAAGCTTAAACATCATTCACGAGATCGTTGTGGGAAATACAAAATTGTTTTTTCAAACGATAGTGGAACATCCGAAAAGGAAATTCATGTCAATTTCTTAGGTACTTTTCTATTCATTTATGGCATAAAAAGTACATAAAAAATAATGTATAATTCTTTAGACAAGCCTACACCTCCCTTAAAAGTAAAGGCAAGAGAGGTGTTTAAAGACAGTGTTACTTTGGAGTGGGAGCCACCTGAGGATGATGGTGGCACTGACTTACTCTTTTATGTCATTGAAAAAATGGATTTGAGAGAAAAAGGAAATTGGTCTGAGGCAGGAGAGGTTTCAGCAAAAGAATTAAGTTATAAAATTACATCTGACCTAGAAGAAAACCAAAAGTATCGATTCAGAGTAAGGGCTGTAAATAAGATTGGTCCATCAGATCCTGGAGACTTAGCTCAGCCAATTACAATTAAGGATCCCTGGGGTATATTCTATTGATATTATATTTTTATGTTCAAATAAAAATTGAAAATATTTTATAGATCCTCCTGGTCCACCAATCAATGTTGAACCAACAGACTGGGATGTTATGAGAGTTGACTTACAGTGGGAGCCTCCTGAATGGGATGGAGGAGCCCCCATTTTACAATATCTGATTGAATGTCGGGAACAGTTCTCTACTCAATGGGTTAAGTGCTATTTGACTACAAATAATGGAACCAAAACTTCAATAACCGAAGCTCAAATTTCCGAAGGATTGGAAGAGAACAAAAGTTATGAATTTAGAGTTAAAGCAATAAACAAGGCGGGTGAAGGAGAACCAAGTGAACCAACAAAAATGGTATACAACTATTTCATTCTGAATTAATATATTAAGCTTTAAAATTATATTCTTTAGACATTTTACTATTAAATTAATTTTATTGGGTCTGAATATACAAGGATATGTATTTTCAATTTTAGAATGTATTTAGTAAAAACATATGATAATTAATTATGATATTATTTATTTGAACAGATTACTTGTAAAGCACGTTTCTTGCGTCCATTCATTTTTGGAGATGGAATGAAGGATATTGTCATTAAATGTGGTCAAACATTGAGTTGGGACGTAAGTTATGGAGGTGAACCTGAGCCTGAGGTTCAATGGTTTCTCAATGATAAACCCATTGTACCTGATGATGAAAAGTAAGATTTATTACTAAGGAATAAAACATATCCTAATGAATGTCTTATAGGATTACCATTGCGCAGTACACGAAAAACACTGTCATAACAATTCGAAAATGTCTAAGAAAAAACCAAGGAACTTATAAATTAGTTCTAACTAATTCATCCGGAAAATGTGAAGAGGAAGCAGATGGTGTAGTCTTAGGAAAACCAGCTATGCCATTAGGTCCTCTTATGGTCCTTGATTTAAGAGAAAAACATGCCATTCTAAATTGGGACTATCCAAAGGATGATGGAGGCACTCCAATCACACACTTTGCTATTGAAAAAATGGATGTAGACACTGGCCGATGGATTCCTTGTGGAGAAGCTGGGCCAGATGATGATACTTTTAGAGTTGATGGCCTCACTAGAAATAGGAAGTATAAGTTTAGAGTAAGTGCTGTAAACAAAGAAGGTGAATCTGATCCACTTGAATGTGAGGGATGCTTTGAAGCTAAAAATCCATATAAAGAACCAAATCCTCCTCGTGACGTAGAGATAGATGATTATGATAATGAAGCAGTTACACTAAAATGGTTAGCTCCGATATCAGATGGAGGAAGACCAATTACTCACTATGTCATTGAACAAAAGGGAAAATATGATTTGGACTTTGTTGAGGTAATGAAAACAGAGGATCCTTCAAAATTGGAAGCAACTGTAACGGGATTAAAAGAAAAGCAAATTTATGAATTTAGAGTTAGAGCAGTTAATAAAGCAGGTCCAAGTCTGCCAAGTGAACCTACTCCAAAACATCTTTGCAAATACAAAAATAGTAAGTGATTATTTTATATAAAAAAGTTCAAGAAGCATAAATTTTTCACTACGTTATGCATGCAGATATGCTTATTTGAGCTTTTTTTAATGGCATGTTTAAAAGTTATTAATCCACTCTTTACAAATAAGATTTGTATGTAGCTCAATTTTTTAATAATATGTTCATATATTTGTTTTTTGCATGGCATTTTCTTTTTTTTTCTAATTTTGCAAAGAAAAATGCTTTAAGAAATCTAATTGAAGTATGTTAGTTCAATTTAAAATAATGGTGTTAATGTCAAAAATCTTATGTTTCAGGTGCATGGAATGTAAACAAAAATGTGTTTTGTGAATATTTTTTATTCGTATTTTTGTGTGAAAAGTGTGGTTTTGTCCTTATATTATTATTTTCCTATTGTATACTTTCAAATGCAACGGCATTTATTAGTTTGATGAACTCTGAATGTCATTGGTATTTATTTTATAGGAAAACCAAGGATTATTAGGGATAATTTGCGAATTGCTACAATTAAAGTTGGGAGATCACATACTTGGTCTGTTGATGTTATCGGTGAACCAATTACTGATAAAACATGGAGACATGAAAAAGAGACAGATGTTATAAAAGATCATGAAAGAATTACCATCACCAATGAGGACTATAATACAACTTTCTCCATCAAAAATGCTCTCCGAAAAGTATAAATACTTATAATGCGTAAGCTTTTAATTTTATACTATTTAAATTTTAGGATACGGGTAAATATTTAGTCAAAGCCGAGAATGTTAATGGATTTGATGAAGAATGGGTCGAATTGGTAGTATTAGGGAAGCCTGCGCGACCTGAAGGTCCTTTGAAGGTTTCAAATGTTACAGCAGAAGGCTGTAGACTTAGTTGGAAGCCTCCTCTGGATGATGGTGGTATGCCAATACAAGAATATGAAATTGAAAAATTCTGTCCAAAAAAGAAACGCTGGATGAAAATCGGAAAAGTATCAGGGGAAAAAGATCCTTTGAACTATGATGTATCTGGGTTAGAGGAAGGAGAAGAATATCTCTTTAGGGTTACAGCTGTTAATGATGAAGGGGAATCTGATCCTCTAGAAGCTGATGCTGCTGTCAAAGCTAAAAATCCATGGAGTAAGTTATTTAATTTGAGTTTAATTTGCTTTTATGCCCTTAAAACGTGTATTGAAACAAAAGGGCCTGATTTATCTTACTTAATTTTCTGTTAATGATCAATAATGATAAGTTGTATTCTGTAATAATACCAAATTTGTTCAGACAAGCCTAGTCAACCTGATGCTCCTGAAATTGCGGACTACGATAACACAAGTGTTGATTTAATATGGAAAGCTCCAACTAGTGATGGAGGATCTCCAATCACTCATTACATCATACAAAAGAAGCTAAAAGGACGAAATGATTGGGAAACTTGTGGAGAACATAGCACTCCTACTGGTCAAGAACCTTTAACTTATAAGGTTGAAGGACTAAAAGAAAAGACACTGTTGCAGTTTAGGGTTATTGCAGTCAATAAGGGTGGAGAATCTCCTCCCTCAGATCCGACTGGAATGCATACAGTTAAACATAGAAAACGTAAGAAAAATAGAAAGATAAATGATAAGAAATTAAAAATTAATGCAAAATAGTAATATGTAAAGGATATGACGTAGAATCCTTTTGAATTTGTATAACTTTTTGAGTAAAAAGAGCAACTCATTCATCTATTTTTTTTCTTTTGATATTTATAAATTAGTTAAACCACGTATCGATCGAACAAACTTGGTTCGTACTGTGGTTAAAGTCGGTAAGGATATTCTTCTTGATGTTGATATCATTGGAGAACCTGCTCCAGAAATCAAATGGGTCTACTATGATACTAAAGCTACTATTGACGACGATAATATTGAAATAGTAAATGAGGAATATAATACTAAATTCAAAGTTAAAAAATCTGTTAGAAAAAATACTAAACGCTACAAAATAACTGCCACAAATAAACATGGCTCTGATGAAGAAACTGTTGAACTCGTCGTTTTAGGATGTCCTACTCCACCTATGGGTACTAAATTAAATTAAAATTCTTTTAGAGACAACTGAGAGAGTATTACATAACGTATGATTTTAAACAATTAGGCCCACTAGAAGTTAGTGATGTGACAAGTAGCGGTTGCAAGCTAAAGTGGAAGCCTCCTGAGGATGATGGAGGAAAACCCATTACAGGATATGTAGTTGAAAAAATGGATAAGGCTACTGGAAAATGGACTCCTGTTTCTAGAACTGATGCAGATATAACTGAGTGTAAAGTGAAGGGGTTGCAAGAAGGACATGAATATTTGTTTAGAGTAAAGGCTGTTACGGATGAAGGAGAATCTGATCCACTTGTAGCAGATGCATCTATTGTTGCTAAAGATCCATATGGTAAATAGTAGTAGCTTTGTCCAACACCCTATCTTGCTTTTCTTGCATCCACTTGACTTTTAGATAATCATAACTGCATGCATTTTGATACCATTTTCTAATTTCAGCTTCGCTTAGAATAATATTTTTTAGCTTCACTTAGAATAATATTTTTTAGCTTCACTTAGAATAATCTTATTTCAGCTTCGCATAGAATTATCTTATTTCAGCTTCGCATAGAATAATCTTTTTTTCAGCATTTTCTAATACACCATTTTGCTTCCATTTTTAAATAGATTATTAATAGCCTTAAATACGTGCTTTACCTATTAATGCTTAATTAAAAATTTCTTTCAGTTTCTAACTTTTTTTTTTGGTGTAAATTATTGTATTACACCAAATAATCATAATTTACTGTACTTAGCAGAAGTACTCTTTAAAAGCTTTTTCTTCATGAATTTATTTGCAGACTAACCAAGTCCACTAATAGGTTATACTTATATTGTAGAAGAGTTTTTTTTTTTTTTCAGGCTTACCTGATCCACCTAGGAATGTTGAACTTTGCGACTGGGATGCAGATCGAATGGATCTACAATGGAACTTTCCTCTTTCTGATGGAGGTGCAGCCATTCAGCATTACTTGATTGAAATGCGTGAAGGAAAGGCAGAGGGACCATGGACTGAAGTTGGAAAATCAGATGGTCCCAAGAGATTTTTCTCAAAAGGTGGACTTGTAAAGGGTAAAAAATATCAATTCCGAGTTAGATCTGTTAACAAGGCTGGACCATCAGAGCCTTCTGAACCAACTCCTCTTGTTGTCGCTAAACCTAGAAAATGTAAGAAATATTTATAATTATAGGAAATTTCAATATTTTGTTCCATATATATAATATTCAATTATTATAATTTCAGTGTCACCTATTATTAACCGAGATCAAGTATATAAAGATAAGATTTGGTGTAGACAGGGTCAAGCATTAAAATTGGAAGACATTGACGTCGAAGGAGAACCAGCTCCAAAGGTGACTTGGACCTTCAACGGCGTAGATCAATCAAAGTTGAGCAATGTGACTATTACAAACCCTGAATATAAGACGTCCATTGTCATAAAAAATGCTGAAAGGAAGATGACTGGGATGTATAAGATTACTGCTGTCAATGAACATGGTAAAGACGAATGTGAAGTAGAGTTCGTTGTACTTGGACCTCCAGGACCTCCAGAAGGGCCCTTAGAGGTATCTGATGTCCATAAAGAAGGCTGCAAACTCAAGTGGAAACCACCATTAGATGATGGGGGAAGTCCAATTGAGTGCTATCTTCTCGAAAAAATGGATACAGAAACTGGGAACTGGGTGCCATGTGGCCGAAGTAAAGATTGTGAGTTTGACGTTGAAGGACTAGAAACTGGAAAAAGACTCAAATTTCGAGTTAAAGCTAAAAATGCAGATGGAGAATCTGAACCATTGGTTGGTCCATCTGAAGCAGTGCTCATTAAGGATCCATTCGATCCCCCTGGTCCTCCTGGCTTGCCAGACATTACAGATTGGACAGAATCATCTGTAAAGTTAAAATGGACCAAACCACTTAGAGAAAATGGAGCTCCTGTAACTCATTATACCATGGAGTATCGTATTTTTGGCACAGATGAATGGATTAAGGGACCAAGAGTCAAAGCTAAAAAATTCCCTGATGGTGAAATAACTGGATTAGAGCCTGGAAAGAAATATGAATTCCGAGTTACAGCTGAAAATAAGGCTGGTCTTGGTGATCCAAGTGAACATACTAATCCCCACTTCATGAAAGCAAGATTTGCTCCTCCTAAAATCGATAGAACCAATTTGGACACAAAAACTGTGAAAGTGAATCAACAAGTTGTCATTGAGGTTGATGTTACAGGAGAGCCTGCACCAGATACCGCATGGTTCTTTAATGGTGAAGAAATAAAAAATACTGAGACTGTAAAATGTGCTCACAGTTCATATCATACGAAATTGATGCTCGTACCAGCAAAGCGCACAATGGTTGGTAAATATACTATTACAGCAAAAAATAGCTCTGGAGAGGACAAAGCTGACGTAGAAATAATCATAAAAGGAAAACCATCAGCTCCTGAAGGACCACTAGAAATTTCTGATATTGCAAAAAATAAATGTAAATTGAAATGGAAGAAGCCAAAAGACGATGGAGGAAGTCCAATTGAATATTATGAAATCGAAAAGTTGGATCCTAATTCTGGGATGTGGGTACCAGCCGGTACATCTCCAACTTGTGAAGCTGAAGTAAAAGGATTAGGGGAAGGAAAAGAGTATAAATTTAGAGTAAGAGCTGTGAACAAGGACGGTGAATCACTTCCTCTGGAAGCTGATGACTCAATTATTGCTAAAAACCCATTTGATCCACCTGAAAAACCAGATAAGCCTGAACCATTGGATTGGGGTCCAGATTTCGTTGATCTTAAGTGGAAACCGCCAAAAGATGATGGAGGGTCTCCAATAACTGGTTATATAATTGAAATGAGGGATAAGGATAAGAGAGCATGGAAAGAAGTTCTGAAAACTAATGGAACAACTCTAACAGGTCGAATTGAATCTCCACCAATACAAGAAGATCATGAATATGAGTTTAGAGTAATAGCTGAAAACAAAGCTGGACCTTCTGAACCTAGCGATCCTTCTTTCACAATTAAGGCCCGAGTTAGATTTTTAAAACCAAGAATCGATAGATCAACCTTAATTAAAAAGGTTTTGAGAGTTGGGCAGTTGATGAGAATTGACGCTGACTATATTGGTGAACCAGAGCCAATAATAACTTGGTTTTTTCCAAATGGAGATAAAATCAAAGGAAATGATCGAAATATTTTAGAGACGTCTGATTATCACACTTCATTAGTAATCAAACATGTTGAAAAGAAAGACGCAGGAATCTATAAAATTAATGCTAAAAATGATCAAGGAATGGATACTGCTGATATTGAAGTTGCAGTTGTTTCTGTTCCGGGCATGCCCATGGGTCCAATTGATGTTTCAAATGTAACTGCTAATTCATGTCATCTTGAATGGAAACCTCCTAAAGATGATGGTGGGGATCCAATCAAGTACTATACAGTCGAAAAAATGGATGTTGATAAGGGAATATGGCTTCCATGTGGAGAAACTCTTGGAAAAACACCTGAATTCGATGTTACGGGCTTAACAGAAGGAAGTCTTTATATGTTCAGAGTAAGAGCAGTAAATAATGAAGGAGAATCTGAACCTCTTGAAACCGATACGGCTACTTTGGCTAAAAATCCATTCGACCCACCTGGTCCACCAGAATCAGTTAAACTTGATGATTGGGATAGAAGATGGGTGAAACTCTCATGGAGCCCACCTTTGAGTGATGGAGGTGCACGAATTACACACTATATAATTGAAAAGAAGGAAGAATTCAGTTCTAAATACTTCAAGCACATGGAAACCGAAACAGATGAATGCAAAGTTAAAGTTACTGATCTCACAGAAAATAGCAAATATAAGTTCAGAGTGAAAGCTGTTAATAAAGTTGGAGCTGGTCCCCCATCTGAACCATCCGAAGAAGTTACTTGTAAAATACGTAACGCTCCACCAGTTATTGATAGAACAAATATGGATAGCATCAGAGTCAGAATTGGTGAACCGATAAAATTGAACATCAAAGTAACAGGTGAACCACCTCCAGACAAAGTATGGTCTCTAAATAATAATACTATTAAAAATACACCAATTTTGTCTATAACAAATGAGGATTATATGACTCGTTTCCACATAACTAATGCAAAGAGGGAAGACTCAGGTACTTATATGTTAAAAGCAACAAACAAGAATGGTAAAGATGAGGCTGACTTGGACATTCTTGTTGTTGGCCCTCCTTCTAAACCTCAAGGTCCGCTTAAAATCGAAGATATTTTTGCTGATCGTTGTAGAGTTGAATGGAAAGTTCCAAAAGATGATGGAGGGTGTCCAATTACTCACTATATTGTAGAAAAATGTGACGTAGAAACAGGAAACTGGGTTCCTTGTGGTAAATCTTCTGAATTATTCTGTAACATTGAACCTCTTGAAGAAAATCACGAATACATGTTCCGGGTGAAGGCAGTAAATTTTGAAGGTGAATCTGAACCACTTGAAGGACTTGATTCAATAATAGCTAAGAACCCATTTGATCCTCCTGGTCCACCGGGTAAGCCATCCATGACAGACTGGGATTGGGATCATTTTGATCTAAAATGGGGCGAACCTAGATATGATGGTGGATCTAAAATTACTTCTTACATAATTGAGAAAAGACTTTCTAATGATGATTTATGGAGCAAATGTGCGGAGATCAAACCTAAATTGGAATTTGGAGCAGCTAAAGATGTAGATTTGGGTGAAACATATAATTTCCGCATTCGAGCTGTGAATGCCGCTGGACCAGGAAATCCCGGTCCAGAGAGTGACAATCTAACATGCCGTTATAAGAAATTGAAACCTAGAATAAATAGAAAGTGCCTCAAAGAGCTAACTGTAAAAGTGGGTGAGACCATTGAATTCGATGTCGATATTCAAGGTGAACCTCCTCCAGATGTAACATGGTGTAAAGATGGTAAAACACTTACAGATAATGAGTTCAGAACAATTACAAATAAACCTTACAAAACACATATAAATATTGATGAAGCGACTAGAAAGGATGATGGAATTTACTTGCTATCAGCAGTTAATATTCACGGAAAAGATGCTGCAGAAGTTCGTGTCAATGTTATTGCACGTCCTGGTAGGCCTGAAGGACCACTAGAAATATCTGGTATTCATAAAAATGGATGTAAACTTGCATGGAAACCACCAAAAGATGATGGTGGTCTGCCAATAAACCATTATGTTGTAGAGAAACTTGATACTGATACCGGTGTTTGGTCTCCTGTGGGTAATACAGCTGGAACATCAATTGAATGTGATAGTTTGGAACCTGGAAAAGAATATGAATTCAGAGTGCGTGCTGTGAATGATGAAGGAGAGTCTGATAACTTGATGTCACTAAAGCCAATTGTAGCAAAGGATCCCTTTGATGTACCACTTCCTCCAAGTGCCCCAGATGTGGTTGACTGGAGTGAAAATCATATGGATTTGGAATGGAAAGAGCCTATTGACGATGGTGGTGCTCCCATTACGGGTTATATAATTGAAAAAAGATCTCGTAATGACCCAGAGTGGGTCCATGTTCAACAAATTGATGGTAATCGTTGTAAGGGTACTGCTAATAATCTGATTGAGGGTGAAGAATACCAATTCCGCATCATTGCTCTCAACAAGGCTGGTCCCAGTGAACCTGGACAGCCATCAAGATACAAAGAAGCAAGAGCCCGATTCAGTAAGTATTGATTTCAATGTATACTAAAGCATTATCACTATTTGTAAAATAGTAACATCTATGTAACATTTTCCTACATTGAATAAAAACCTTCATATTTTTTCAGTGCCACCTAAAATTGAACGAAAGCACCTTCATGATATTACTGTATCTGCTGGAGAAATGTTGAAGTTTGAGGCCAATATTATCGGTGAGCCACCAGCTGACGTTACATGGAAAATGGAGGGTGAAGAAATTAAATCAAAATCGGATAAATCCTTGGTCATTACTAATGTACCTTACAATACAAAGCTCATAATAAGAAGTTGTAAGAAATCAGATGAGGGATCCTATAATGTCATAGCTAAAAATAGTGTTGGAAAGGATTCTGTCACGGTCAACTTGAAAGTTCTTGATAAGCCAGGTCCTCCTCAAGGTCCTCTTAAAGCTAATGATGTTCATGCATCAGGCTGCTCATTAAAATGGAAACGGCCTATGGATGACGGTGGTTGTCCAATAGATTATTATCAGGTGGAGAAACTTGATCCTGATACTGGTTTATGGATACCTTGTGGACGAAGTCAAGATTGTTCATTAGATGTAAAAGGTCTTACAAAGAACAAAAAATACAAATTTAGAGTTTCTGCTGTAAACGAAGAAGGTGAATCACAACCACTTGGTGGAGATGAAGAAATTGAAGCTAAAGACCCTTATGATACTCCATCTGGTCCTCAAAATCTTGAGTTGGTTGATTATGATAGAAATTCAGTCGACTTGAAGTGGACTCCACCAATTGATAACGGCGGCTCTGAGATTACAGGATATCTTATCGAAAAGAAAGACAAATATGGAAACTGGGAACGAGCGCATGAAGTACCTGGGAGCCAGAATAAATGCACAGTTCCTAATTTAATTGAGGGAGAAACTTATGAATTTAGAGTGAGAGCAATAAATGCAGGAGGAATTGGAGATACATCTAATGTTGTTGGTCCAGTGACATGTAAACCAAGAAATCTTCCTCCAAGAATTGATAGGAGTTCATTACTTGAAGTTCATTGCCATGCTGGAGATTCGTTTAATTTTGACGTCAATGTGTCAGGTGAACCTGCTCCAGAAACACAATGGTTGATGAATAATAAAGAAATGGAATCTTCTGATCGTATCAAATTAGTGCATCATGCTAATAATACCAAAATATTTGTCAGATCTGCAACTAGAAAAGAGAATGGAACTTTACTTATCACAGCTGAAAATGTGAATGGTTTTGATTCAGCAGAAGTTATAATAACAGTAATTGATGTTCCTGGAGCTCCCATGGGCCCCCTAATTGTTAAGGATATGAACGCAAAGGGTTGCACACTTGAGTGGAAACCTCCAAAAGATAATGGTGGTATGCCCATTCAATATTACATCGTTGAAAAATGCGATGAATCAATGGGCGGTCGATGGATACATGCTGGTCAAACAGATGGACCCCTTTGCGACTTTGATGTTGATGGCTTAACAGAAAATCACAAATACAAATTTAGAGTGAGAGCAGTTAATAAAGAAGGGAAATCAGAGCCTTTGGTTACCTCAGGTAGCTATGTTGCTAAGAACCCTTATGAAGTGCCTAGTAAACCTGGAAAACCCAATGTGATTGACTTTGATAGTGAATGGGCTGAACTTGAATGGGATAAACCTGAGTTCGATGGTGGAAATAAAATTACAGGATATATTATTGAAAAAAGAGATAAGAATAATCCAAGATGGGAAGTTTGTGGATCAACTGACGGTCCTGGAACAACTGGTCGAGCGAAAAGATTAATTGATGGAGTTGTTTATGAATTTAGAATTAAGGCAGTGAATAAAGCTGGTGAGTCTGAGCCATCCGACCCATCTTACCCACATAGAGCAAGAGCAAAAAATTCGCCACCAAAGATTGATAGAATGGCGATGATGGATATAACAATTCTTGCAGGTACTCCCCTCAATATTAATGTTCCAGTTGATGGAGAACCCCCACCAAAGAAGAAATGGACAAAAGATTCTAGTCCATTGGATGATGGTATTAGAGTAACTGTTGTCAATGAAGAATACAAAACATCCATAAGAATTAGTGAAAGTAAAAGATCTGATAAGGGAGTTTATGAACTTGTTGCAACAAATATCAATGGGAAAGACAAAGCAATTTGTAATGTAATTGTGCTAGATGTTCCTGGACCACCAGAGACACTTGATGTAAAAGATGTGCACAAGGATTATATGATTGTTACATGGAAGCCTCCAAAAGATAATGGAGGTAGTGAAATCAAACATTATATAGTTGAAAAACAAGATCAATCAAATATGAGATGGATTCCAAGTGGAGAAACTAAAAATCTCAGACTTAAAGTAGAAGGACTCATCGAAGATCACGAGTACAAGTTTAGAATTAGAGCAGTAAATGCTCAGGGTGAAGGTGGCCCATTAATTGCTCCAAGTACTCCAGTAGTTGCTTGTGATCCATATAAATTACCTGGAAGACCTGGTAAACCTTATGCAGAAGATTGGGATGTTGACAGAGTCGATTTACGTTGGCAACCTCCTAAGTATGATGGCGGAAGTTCAATAAAGAAGTGGATTATTGAAAAGAAAACAAGGTTCGGAATTTGGGACAAAGCCTGTGAGATCCTTGGTCCTGAGCCAAAAGGAAGAGTCACTGGTCTTATTGAGGGTACCGAATATGAGTTTAGAATTATTGCAGTTAATGAAGCAGGTCCTGGTGAACCAGGAGAGCCTTCAGATCCTATCACTGCAGAAGCACGTTTTGTACATCCATCTATTGATTTAACAGCTATGCAAGACATGGTTGTTTGTGCTGGTCAATGCATTAATTACACTGTACCTATTTTGGGATCTCCTAAACCAGAGGTTACTTGGAAAATTAACGATACTACTGTCAGGCAATCTGATCGTATTGACACACAAACTTCAAGAAGACAAACCTATCTGAATATTCCTTTTTCTAAAAGAACAGATGCTGGTTATTATACTCTTGAAGTTAAAAATGAGCTAGGTACTGCAATTGCTAGAGCCAAGGTCACTGTCCTAGATCGTCCCTCTTCACCTCAAGGACCACTTAGATTAAGTGGAGTAACAGCAAATTCATGTAAATTGAATTGGGAAGAATCGTTAGATGATGGAGGATCTCCTATTACCCATTATCTAATAGAAAAAATGGACTTGAGCAGAGGATCTTGGGTTGAAGTTGAAATAACGACAGACTTAAAAACAATTGTTACTGGCTTAGTGTTCAAGAAAGAATACTTAATGAGGGTGAAGGCAGTCAATGCTATTGGAGAGTCGGATCCATTACCATTAGATAAGTCATTCATAGCACGAAATGAAAGTGATGTACCTGATCCTCCAGGTAAGCCAGATGCATTTGATTGGGATAGTGATCACATTGACCTCAGATGGTCTAGACCAATCAGTGATGGAGGTAGCCCCATTGAAGGTTACATTATTCAAAAAAGACCCAAAGGTGTTAATACGTGGACTGATTGTAAAAATATTAATGGAGACATTAACAAAGGAACAGCTTCAAATCTTTATGAGGGTGAATTTTATCAATTTAGAATCATTGCTTTTAATGAGGCTGGTCAGTCTGAGCCTGGTGAACCAAGTGGATATATTCAAGCAAGACCAAGATATCTTGCTCCTAAAATATTGACTCCGCTTAAAGATATTAATGTTAAGACAGGAAATAACTTTACTATTGATGTCGAATATATTGGCTCACCTGACCCCTCTGTTAATTGGTACATTGAAGGCTGTCCTTTAATCACTGATGATGAACGAATTACGGTTTCTGCTATTGCTCCAATAACTACTTTCCATATAGTAAACTGTAAAAGAACTGATAGTGGAGAGACAACTATAAAGTTAGTTAATGAATCTGGCTCTGATAAAGGTAGCTTTTACTTTAATGTACTTGATGTTCCTGGACCACCTGTTGGACCCATTACATATGACGAAATTACGGGATCTTCTGTTACAATTTCCTGGAAAAAGCCGAAAGATAATGGAGGTAGTGAAATTACAAGTTATGTCATAGAAAAGAAAGATCTTGATCACGCTGGAGGCTGGGTTCCAGCGGTCAATTATGTTGAACCATATACATTTACTCATCGGGTACCTCGTCTTCTGGAAGGCACATCTTATGAATTCCGTGTATTTGCTGTTAATGCTCAAGGTAGGTCTATTCCCTTGGCATCTGATGAGCCGGTGACTGCAAGGGCTCAATATGATGTGCCTGGTAAACCAGGAAGGCCACAAGCTGTTGATGCTGACAAAACATTCATTAGAGTTTCATGGAGAGCACCAGCTAATAATGGTGGATCTAAAATAACAGGCTATGATGTTGAAAGGAGAGATTTGCTTGGAGGAAGATGGATTCGTGTATCCACTAGGCCAGTTTCTTCTACTGAATTTATGGATTCCGATGTTATAGAAGGACATCAATATGAATACAAAGTAAGAGCTCACAATGCTGCCGGGCCAGGCGTTCACTCTGACCCTTCATTACCAATTACTGCTCGTCCAATGAAAGCAGCTCCTAAACTTGATTTGGATGTTTTGAATAAAAGAATTCGTGTTCATGCTGGAGAATACATTCATGTTGAAATTCCTTTCTTTGGCTCTCCTTTACCGAATGTTGATTGGACAAAAGAGGGCAAAAGGGTTGCTACTAATAGATTTAATTCCTCAGTTGCCCCAGATGTTATTACCTTTGATTTAAAGAATTCAACAAGACTTGACACTGGAAAATACAAAATAAACGTAGATAATGAATTTGGTTCAGATTCTGGCTTCTTAACTGTTACAGTTGTTGACCGTCCAGAACCTCCAGTTGGGCCTGTTCAATATCAAAATATTGACAGAGAAACTGTCAAAATATTATGGAATCCTCCTGAAGATGACGGTGGATCTGAAGTTACAGGATACATTATTGAAAAATGTGATTATGGATCAAACGATTGGATTGCTTGCCCTGGATATGCCCCAAAATGTGAATACATTGCTAGAAACTTAATTGAAGGCAGAAAATATGTGTTTAGAATTAGAGCTGAAAATGCAATTGGTGTATCAGACGCTCTTGTTGGTAAGCACATTGAGGCTAGATCCCCTTATGATCCTCCAGGTCCTCCTGGTCAACCTCAAATTACATCTTATTCACCCTCTAGCGCAAGTCTTTCTTGGACTCCTCCTACAGAAACAGGAGGAAGAGAAATTACTGGTTATTACATTGAGAAAAGAGAATTGGGATCTGGTTGGGTTAGAGTAAATCAATATCCTTCGGGAAAATTAAATTATATTGTTCCGGGACTAATTGATGGAACTCGTTATGAGTTCCGAATAATTGCTTGTAATGAAGCAGGCCCAGGTCTTGCTTCAAGACCATCTGAACCTATTACTGCTAGTGTTCAGAAGTTTAGACCTGGCCCTCCTGAAGGTCTTAATCCTGACAGAATTACTAAAAATAGTGTAACTCTTTCTTGGAGACCACCAAGAGATGACGGGGGTTGTAAGATTAAGGGATATATTGTACAGCAAAAACATAAAGATCAATCTGAATATACCGATGTCAACACATATCCACATAACGAATTAAGTTATACAGTGAATAGGTTATCTGAAAGACAAGAATACTCGTTCAGGGTTATATCAGTAAATGAAATTGGTCAAAGTGAACCATCTAAGGCTACACCAAATCTTAAACTAGGTGAACAGCCTAATCAGCCAAAGATTGATTTGGGATATGCTAAAGATGTAAGAGTAAGAGCTGGAGAAGATTTCTCACTCAACCTCAACTACACCGGTTATCCTAAGCCTACTGCTCAACTATGGAATGAAGATACAGATCTTAAAGATGATTCTAGAGTCATAATGCAGGTCACTGAAGAATTTGTTTCAATAATAGTGAAGAAATCAACAAGTTCAGATGCGGGACATTATAGATTAAAGCTTGCAAATGATTCTGGTTATGACACTGCCACATTTAATGTATCAGTATTAGATAGACCAAGTAAACCAAGAAATATTTATGCAACTGACTTT
Organism: Lepeophtheirus nordmannii; assembly: GCA_963680855.1. Taxonomy (NCBI): domain Eukaryota; kingdom Metazoa; phylum Arthropoda; class Copepoda; order Siphonostomatoida; family Caligidae; genus Lepeophtheirus; species Lepeophtheirus nordmannii. The sequence goes on along the minus strand of OY804520.1, from coordinate 19,387,601 downwards.
GCTGGAGAAGCATTTGACTTACACTGGTCTCCTCCTCTTAATAATGGAGGCAGTCCAATTACAAATTATGTCATTGAAAAGTGTGAACAAGGAAAGTCCTGGCAAAGAGTTAGTAGTTTTGCTACATCATGCCATTCACGAATCAGAAATCTTACTGTCAACAAGGAGTATGATTTTAGAATATATGCAGAAAATCAGTATGGAGTATCAGACCCAGGAGAAAATGAGGAATCAATTAGAGCTAAGCATCCATTTGATCCTCCAGGCCCACCAGGACAGCCTCAAGATATGGGTTCAACATCTGACTCTATTAGTATTCAATGGACAAGACCTAGAAATGATGGTGGTTCTTATATTACTGGATATATTGTAGAAAAAAGACAAGTTGGTGGAAGTTGGAGTAAGGCTTGCCATCAAACTGTTAATGACATAACTCTGAAAGTTATTGGCCTTCAAGAAAATAATGACTACGAATTCCGCGTTGCTGCCATCAATGCAGCAGGACAAGGACCGTGGGGACCAGTTTCAGAACCAATTCGTTGTAGCCCTGCTAAATGTCCACCTAAAATTACTAGTGATCTTAACTTGAGGGATATGACTGTCATAGCCGGACATGATATAAGTATAACTGTACCATTTTTTGCTATTCCACAACCTAAAGCCAAATGGAGTATTAATGGCTATGAAGTGAGCGATGAGAGAATTAGAATGGAAATCAATGATCATGAAGCGTACTTTTATAACAAGAGAGCAAAGAGATCTGATACTGGTAACTATAATATACAACTAATCAACTCTGAAGGAAGTGATCAAGGTTCATGCAGAGTTTTAGTGGTTGATAGACCCTCTCCTCCTCAAAAACCATTTGATGCGTATGATATAACTCCAGATTCTTGTACTTTGTCATGGAGACCTCCTTCAGATGATGGTGGCTCAACTATCACTAATTATGTTATTGATAAATTCGATGTATCAGGAGGCTATTGGACAAAGATAAGCAGCTTTGTCAGAGGATTACATTACGACGTTTTAGGCTTGGAAGCAAATAAGAAATATAGCTTCCAAGTCAGAGCTGAAAATCAATACGGAATATCTAATCCCTTAGAATTAGAGGAACCAATTACTGCCAAGTTTCCATTTACTGTTCCAGATCCTCCAGGTGCTCCAAAAGTATCAGGAGACAGTCCAACTTCAGTTAATCTGAGCTGGGACCGACCATTTTCTGATGGCGGCAGTAAGATACAAGGATATAAGGTTGAATATAGAGAGGTAACTGAAGAACAATGGGTTGTATGCAGTTCAACACTAATCAGAAGTCAAACTCATATTGCTACAAACTTAATCACTGGGTCTGAATACGAATTCCGTGTTAAAGCTGTAAATGCAGCAGGTGAAAGTAAACCCTCACCTCCAAGTCAACGATTTAAAATTAAAGCCAAAGCAACACCTCCTGGTCCACCAGGAACACCAATTGTTGTAAAGATTGGAAAGAATACTGTCGATCTTAAATGGTCTAAACCCTCTTATGACGGTGGTGCTAGAGTAACTGGATATATTGTTGAGCATAAAGAGTATGGCTCATCCATTTGGATTCGTTGTAATGATTATGAAATTCCTACTCTTGAGTATTGTGCATTCGGTCTTAATGAAAACATGGAATATGAATTCAGAGTAATAGCTGTTAATTCTGCTGGTAAGAGTGATCCCTCTGCTAGTACAGGCTATGTTAGAGTTGGAGAAGTGCTAGATGGCTCTGCACCAGAATTTACTAAGTATCTTCATAACACTGGTTCTGGGTTAGGACAAAAGATTGTCTTGGAATGTGTGGCTGAAGGAAAGCCAATTCCAAAGTGCAAATGGATGAGAAATGGACGGGACGTGTCTGAGCAACCAGGACGTGTCATATTCACAGAATCAAATGGAAAATTCACACTCACAATAACAGAGTTATGGGAGATTGATGAAGGAGAATATGTTTGTCAAGCATACAATAGTTTTGGCTTTGCTACGACTAGTTGTCGTGTTAAAGTAGGGGCTCCTCCAAGGATTGAACAAATTCCATCTGATTTACACCTTCCAGAAGGTGATAACACTAAAATTAAGATAAAATGGTCTGGGGACTTCCCAGTCACAGTTGAACTTTTCTTTAATGGTTCTAAAGTTTCTGAGTCAAATCACATTAAGATGACAAGTTTTGATGAGTTCCTATTATTGTTTTTGAGAGATATAAAACGAGACATGGCAGGCAAGTATACTGTTAAGGTTACAAATGATAGTGGTAGTGCCGAAGGATCATTTATTGTTAACGTATCTGGTCTTCCTGGACCTCCAATTGGACCACTAGAAGTATCTGAAATCAGTAGCCATACTTGTCAACTACATTGGCATCTTCCTGAATATGATGGTGGATCTAAAATAACTCATTATGTTGTTGAAAGACAGGACATAAGATTCAAAGACTGGATAATTATTGCTAGCTTCTGTAAAAATACACATTTTGCTGTTCAAGGACTAACTGAAGGTCAAGAATATAATTTCCGAATTCTTGCTGCAAACGCCAATGGTAACGGTCCTCCATTGGATGGAATCAATCCTGTTCGTGCAAAACCTCCTTATGATGTTCCTAGTTCTCCAGGAACACCCAAGATAACAGAAGTAGGAAGTGACTTTGTCAACTTAACATGGGATAGACCCGAATTTGATGGAGGAAGTCGAATTAAAGGCTATTGGATTGAAAAGAAAGAAATTGGAAGTGATCTTTGGCAGAGAGTCAATCAGTTTATTAATTCATCAACTCAAATAAATATTTGCAACTTAATTGAAAATCGTCGATATGAGTTTAGAATTTTTGCTGAAAATGATGCAGGTCTGAGTAAGCCATCCTCCAATTCGCAATCTGTAATTGTGAAGGATCCCGAAGATCCTGAACCTCCAGAAATTCTCACACCACTCAAAAATGCATCATGTGTAGAAGAGAAAAATGCACGTTTTACTTGTAAGATCACAGGTGTACCAAAACCCAAGGTTGTTTGGTATAAGGGAGCAAGAGAACTATTTGATAGTGGAAAGCATGAAATTACTTCATCTGGTCATACTTATGAACTAACAATTAAAGGTGTGTTCGGAGAGGATGAAGATACCTATAGTGTGAGAGCTTCCAACTCAGGAGGATCTAGTACATCTAAAGCAGATCTTAAAATAAAAACAGCTCCTCACCTTAATGTACCACCACGATTTAGAGATTCAGCATTCTTCGATAAAGGCGAAAATGCTGTCATGAAGATTCCATTCACAGGAAATCCAAAACCAAGAATAATATGGAAGCGAGATGGAGAAATAATAGAATCTGGTGGACACTTTCAAGTTAAAACCGAAGAAAGACATGCTTTAATAACTATAATGGACGTAAATAAATCAGACAGTGGCCCATATTCTATTACAGCTGAAAATGAATTGGGTACAGATTATGCTTTAATCAATGTTCAAGTGAGTGATCAACCAGATCCTCCACGTTGGCCAGTTACAAGTCAAATTGGTACAGATTCTCTTGTTCTTGAATGGCAAGTTCCTGCATGGGACGGTGGATCAGCCATTACGAACTACATCGTTGAAAAACAAGAACTTCCAATGACCTCTTGGACTCGTGTAGGGCATACACGATTTAATTTAATGCCAATAACAGACCTCGTGCCTGGAAATGAATATAAATTCAGAGTTTTTGCTGAGAATGTTTATGGCAGAAGCAATCCTAGTGATGAGTCTCCATCTTGTCAAACCAAGGGTGTACTAAAAAAGAAGCAACCAAAGACTAAATATGAAGGTAAAGTTCATCAAAATAAAAAACTGGTAACACTTATGTAATATAAATCTCAATATTCCTTTATTTCCTTAGTTGATCCAGATACAGGTAAAAAGATTCGTGGACAAAAGTGTGAAGTCAAGGACTATGACCAATTTGTGTTTGATATTTACTCTAAATTTATTCCACAACCTGTTGAAATTAAAACCCAACAAAGTGTGTATGACAACTACGACATACTTGAGGAAATCGGTACGGGTGCCTTTGGAGTTGTTCATCGTTGTCGTGAAAGCAAAACTGGACAAGTTTATGCTGCTAAATTTATACCTATATCCCATGCAATGGAAAAAGCCCTCATTAGAAAAGAAATTGACATTATGAATCATCTACATCATAATAAATTAATTAATCTCCATGATGCCTATGAGGATGAGGAGGAAATGGTTCTCATTTTTGAATTGTAAGTTATGCTTTTTTAAATATGAAAATTGTCTGTATATCAATATAACCATTCGTTTCCCTCAACTAATATTAAAAGATTTGAGATTAATATTCACAAACAAATATTCATCCAATCAGTATGAATGTTCTCGTGAAGGAATGTTATGTGTATGTATGTATGCGTTAATAATATGACACACTACAAAAACAAAAACAAGCAAACATGATGTCCAATCATGTAGAGACAACTTGATTCCAATTACTCAGTACAAAACGATAAATGCATGTTTGAATATTTTTGAATGACTTGTATATTGTATGATATTCTTGTTATTATACCATTCATTTATTTTATCGTGACGTAAATGTACACAAAGAAGAAACATTTGTTGACATGCTAACATAAAAACAGGCTGGAATTCTTATTCGTATAAATCAGTCAAATTGCTAAAATAATGAAAAGAATTCTGCTCCTTCAATTATATTTATTTACAAATTTTTTTAAGTTAATAGTTAAGCCGCACTTTTTACAATTCCATTTGAAATTTGAATTAAATAGCAATTGTCGCGTGTCACGACGGTTTGATGTCAATAAGAGAAGAAACAAAACAACACAACACAACAAAAATGTTGTTCTTCTAAGTAATGCTTTAAAAGTTAGGTTTGAGCGAAATTCAATATTTCTTATCATAAAAATCGCTGACTTCTCATCAAAAGATAAGGATCCTTAGCTTATGATATAATACTATTTTGCAAATACACATCAAGGCCTAATATTAGCCAAACAAAAATTATATTACAGTTTCTTATGAAGTAAAAATATGTATATTGTATAGTAAAAAAAGGAGAAATCCTTTTTTTGATTTTCTTCTTCTAGGTCTGCTTTTATGTTGATGTATGAGCTATATTTACTAACAATTATGATATTTACATACCTTTATATATTCACATTCTATATTATCATTACTATAAATGTATGTATATTTGTACATACTAATCCACGTATTTTTTTCTTCAATTTTTTTGTTCTAATATTGAGTATCATTTCATAATTAACCGGTGAAAAAAAACAAAAACAAAAAAAAACACACACACACATGAAAAAACACTAAATATTTATTGTAATGTCTGTTATTAGCAAGCTATTTTTTTTTCTTTTTTTGTCCGTTATCTATCAAAAAACATTAACTGACATCTATGTATATCAAGACCGAAAACCTCACAAAAAAAAAAAAAAACTACTACTTTTGAAATAAATATATTTATTATTTAACTAAAAATTTAAAAAAAAAAAAGGAGATTTTATTCAAATTGAAAAAGAAATTGCAGTCGGAATTAAAGCATCGCAGCTTATATCGAATATATCAATGAAATAATAAATCAATTGAATGACGTGGATAATGAGTTCAAATTAAATTTAAGAAACACAAATTTTAATGAAAAAAACAACACAGATTTATTCGAGAAATTATGACCAACAACTTTATTCATTTTTTTTTAAAGAGTAAGTGGCTTTTACAAATTTATTTACCAAAAAAAAAAAATTAATTCCTCGAATTATAATTGGAAAATCCCAATAATTTAATTAGTATTTTTTTTTCTGCTGCGCTGCCGCTGTTCCTGCTTACCTTGTTTTTTTCCAACTCCTTTTTTAGTGTATCGGGAGACACATTAATGTCTCGAATATATTCCAGCTTGTCCGGAGGAGAACTTTTTGAGAAGATAACTTCAGAAGGTTACACTATGTCTGAAGCTGAAGTCATTAACTACATGAGGCAAATTTGTGAAGGAGTCAAGTTTATGCATGAGAGAAACATCATTCATTTGGGTAGTTATTTTCATTCTATAGGTCTTGTTTATTTTTATACAACTTTTTGTTTATATTTAGACATCAAACCTGAAAATGTCATGTGTCAAACTTCAAAGAGCACCAACGTCAAATTAATTGACTTTGGACTTGCCACAAAACTTGATCCAAATGAACTCGTCAAAATATCAACGGGTACAGCTGAGTTTGCTGCTCCTGAAATTGTGGAGAGAGAGCCAGTTGGTTTCTATACTGATATGTGGTCCATTGGTGTACTCTCCTACGTTCTCTTGTCTGGTCTCAGTCCATTTGCTGGATCTTCTGACATTGAAACTCTAAGAAATGTGAAGGCCTGTGACTGGGAATTTGATGAAGAGGCCTTTAAAAACGTGTCTGAGGAGGGAAGAGACTTCATTCGAAGACTACTCATCAAATCAAAGGAAAAGAGAATGAATGCTCATGAATGTCTACAGCATTCTTGGTTAACCGGAGATCATTCTCATAAAACCCTTGAGATTGCTCGTGCAAGATTCTTTGCTATTCGTGAGAAAATACGTCAAAAATACGCTAATTGGAATGAATTTGTTCTACCTTTGGGCCGCTTATCCGAATTTTCCTCACTCCGTAAACTTCAAATGGAGAAATATCGAATGCAGGAAGTTCTCATCGACCGTAAATGTGCTGCTCCTCGCTTTGTTATTAAGCCTCAGTCCACTTTTGCTATCGAGGGACATTCTGCAAGATTCAACTGTAGGATTATTTCCCTCACGTCTTGCTCTATCTCATGGTACCATAACAACGTGGAGCTCAAACAGAGTGTTAAATACATGAAACGCTATATTGGAGATGACTATACATTCATCATCAATCGAGTAAAGGTTCCCGATAGAGGGGAATTCATAATAAGGGCAGAGAATCATTATGGCGTAACGGAAGAGCCCGTGTTCCTTAATGTACAGCCCTCGCCCCAAGAACTACCAAAATATACACCGGAGGCACTACCACAAAGAAAACGTGAGCCCAGAACTTACAAACTATTCAAGCAGGAAAGAAGCACTGCGCCCATGTTCACTTTCCATCTACGTCCACGTGTTATCCAAGAAGGACAAACATGCAAGCTTTTGGCCTGTCTCTCAGGACATCCTCATCCAACGGTAATATCAAAGATGATTTAAAGTAGACAATAAATAGATCAAATTAATATATTTTGTCCTCAATAGATCAAATGGATGAAGGGTGGTAAGGAATTGGATGCTGGAAAATATCCAATTACACATACCGATGGAGTCATTACAATTGAAATTATCAATGCTCAACCCAGTGACTCAGGAAAGTATCGATGTGTGGCCAGCAATGACTTGGGATCGGATACATCCGAATGTGTGGTCATTTGTGAGGGTATGTTTCCGTAATTACCCTTAATTTAAATTGACATGCATTATTATTTCATTTCATGTAAAGGTCCCAACATGAGTGACGAACAAAAATCAATGTCCTCCTCGATTCTCTATTCAGGTAAATAGGATACATCTATTTATATATATATATATATATGTAGACATAAACGTATTTTTCTACATATGCATACATATAAATCAGGGGTGTCAAACTCATTTCACATCGCGGGCCACATACGTAGACCTCGTGGGCCGGAACATTAAAATTATAGCATATTATTTAACCAAAATATCATCATGTCTTCCCTTTGTTTTGATTTAAAGAAGAACAAGAACAGTGTTAAATTTAACTAAAAATTTATTGGACAACAATTTTACAAAACAATTCACAAAATTGCACAAACTTTAAGTAACTAGAAAATCGAACATTATATTAATGAACTTTACATGAGATTACGACATGAGAAGACTTATAAAGAAATAGTAATAAGCCCCCTAGCGGATAATTCATGAATTACATTTAATGTCTTCTATATTATTTTTTCACTTTCAAATAATCCAGCGGGCCTGATTGAACCTCCTTGCGGACCAGTTCTGGCTGTCGGGCCGTATGTTTGACACCTCTGATATAAATAAATAAATAGGTAGATCAAATGCTTATGAGCTTGACCTATGTACAGGTTATTCACATCTGCAATAACAACTATTTCATTGTAAATGTGAACACCAATGTATTTATCTTCTTTTTTCTTTTTCTTTTTTTTTCTTTTTTATGGTCACAGATCACAGATATATTTCCGCTTATAGCGAGAAATAGATGTTCTTTTTATCCAAATTATCCTGTCATATTTTTCATAATACACACACACAAAAAAAATCACAAAAACACTAATGCCCAAAAAGTACCTTCATACAAACTTCCCTACTTACTCTTATTTTTCCAATTACCCTTCTCTCTCTCTCTCTCTCTCTTACTTTCCTAACTTTTGCTGCTGGAGAAACACTTTGGAAAGCCCATCAAATTATTTTTTAAATTTCGTACATCACTAGTATGTAAGTTTGTTGGACTCCTATTTTTTTGGGTTATAAAAATATAAAACAGCTTTTATTTATGCTGCTTTATCACTACTAACAAACAGAGTTAATGTTGTATTTATATTGTATTAAAGTCCTCTTCGCTCTACTTACATGAAAAGAAGCATTTTTCTTTTTATGTCATTTTCTTAACATGAATGATTCCATGAATCATTTGAAATATTATTATTTTTATCTTCTATGCATCAACATTTATTCACTCGGTCAATCTTTATGGAAAATTCGCATTTAAATGTTATCCCTCAGATATGTGAATAGTCATTTGCAATTAAAAAGACGCTTGCAATACTCCCTTTAAGAGCAAATATAAATGGATGGAATGAAGGAGTCAAGTCTTCAATATGAAATTAGAAGATGTTTTGCTCCATCATTCAAAGTTTATAATTGTTTTGGTTTTTTTTATTATTTTTTTTTTGTTTATCACCTTGTTTCACCTTTTGTCAAAGGTTATCTCTTGTACTTGTATGATACTAATACAATTACCTTCTCTTTTTCTAGATAAAAGATTCATTGATCATTCCCAACGAGTCGTGAACTCTACACAAAATAACTTGATCAATGGACAATCCGACTACAATGATAATAAAAAGAAAAAGAATAAAGCATATCGTCGAACGGATTCAACTGCTAGTGGTGGATCAAGGTCTCGTAATACAACAAGGGAACTGGCTCTACCTCCAGATGACTCACTCATGTGTCCTCCTTCATTCATTACTGGTTTAAAACCTGAAATGGAAATACGTGACGGATGTAGATTTGATATATCTGTCACTGTTAAAGGAGACCCTGATCCTCAAGTTACTTGGACCAAAGATGGTAAAACTCTTTCCTCCAATGCAGAGATGGAAGTGAAATATAAAAATGGAGTTGCATCTATCAGCATATCGGAATTATATCCAGAAGATGCTGGACGTTACATCTGTAGAGCCACCAATACAAAAGGAGCTGTAGAAACATCATGTAAATTAAAAGTACTTCCTATTGTAAAAGGAAATATTACAAATGGATCTCATGCACTCGTCTCGCCAAGAATAGCGAAGCATATTCAATCCCTAGTTGTAAAAGACTCTGACCCAGTGAGATTTGAAGCCACAATGTCAGCACCTGGAGGATCCTCTAAGTTTGATGTTGTTTGGCTTCATGACGAAAAAGAAATTAAGCCTTCAAAGGACTTTGTTTATGGAAATAAGGGAAATACATACACACTCGATATAACTGAAGTATTCCCTGAGGATGCTGGAACATATACATGTGAGGCATTCAACGATGTTGGAGAATGCTTTACAACATGTAGTTTAGTTGTTCACGTTCCTGGAGAGGATACAAAACAAAAAGGAGTTCCAATCATTAAAACCTTCCCTAAATCCCTAACCATAGATAAAAAATCACCCGCAGCATTTGTCGTTGAATTTGAATCACCTCCAACGACAGTTTCCTGGACAAAGGACGGAAAACAATTAAAGGAAATACCCCTAAAAAATAGAATGACCATAAACAAAAATGTTGCATGTTTAGATATCATGGAATGCTCAGAAGGAGATAATGGTCAATACGCAATCATTGCTGCCAATAAAAAGGGTGATACCAAAGCTGCTTTCTCCCTAAATGTTCATACATAACCATAACGCTAAAACATTACAAGACTATAAAAATAAAATAAAAAATGTTTAAAAAAATGGAAAAAAGTTTAAAAAAATAGCTACAAAAAAAATTATTACGAAATATTATACAATAAAAACACATCGCTTCCTCAACATTTTAGCTCTCCAAGAAAAGCTTACAAATCAAATTTTCTCTCTTCAAAGTGTCGGCTACTTGTTAAAAATTACATTGTTCAAAAGGATCGCTTTAAAAATTTCATCGCTTTATATTTTTTAGATTGATTGTTGCATATAAATAAAGACTCTGTACACATTTTCTACTCTCCCAGAGAATTGTACAAAACCAAAAGGTGGTGTGTACTTAACACATCCCTAAATTCTTCTTTTTTTGTAAAAAAAAAAAAAAAAAGGAATGAAAATGGCGGTCAACTTGTGTAAAGAGTAAAGAAAATTAAACTTGCTGTGACTTACTGACTTTATTACCATCTTTTTTGTTTCTCGCACACATAAGAGACGAGCCATTTTTTATTTTCTTTTTTATATATAAAAAGTTTTATAAGATATATTTAATTTTTTTTTTTTGTAAAATGACTTTTTTACTAAGAAGCCGTTTTTTTGCACCAAGGGGAACTATTAATATTTCCCAATCGACTCCTTATTGACAAAGTCATTAAAATGAAAAATAAATAAATTGTAATTTTTTTTCTGAGATAAAAACGCACAATTTAATTAGGCGAATGTGCATGATTATACTATTGTTACTTAAAAGATACATAAATGAACTGTGATTGTTTATTGTGAGTTTTATAAGGGAAAAAAAACAACAAATCACTTCTTTTATCTTTTATTTCTATCATGAATAGTTATTGAAAAAAAATAAAAATTATGATATTTAAAAATTAGAAGAAAATGCTCCGGATTTTTATTCATTCCTTAACCCTCGAAAAAACTTTTGATGTACATGAAGTTCTGTGTCTCTTTTTTTCCAGATTATAAAAAATCGTTGATTGCTAAACAAATTCGTTGTTCCTCAATCAAAGAAAATTTGTAACTATTTTATTCAATCGAAAACCTGACATTTAAAACAAAATACTGAGAAACTTTCATAGTTTAAACATTCAAATTCTGAATTCACAAATTGACTTTGGGTAAGAGTAAGAGTGACGAGAAGGAGTTAAGTACGAAATAAAATAGAGCCCAATTGTGAGAGGTTTTATAGTCCAAGAGCAGCATCATTGGTTTGTCCATATGTACATATAAGCTACTCCAACATCTCCAGATCCAATAATCCTCTATTCATGAATAAAAGAGTTTTTTATTCGAGGACAAAAAAGTACCAAAGGTTGCAACAATCGATTATATTTACCTAAAACTTTAAATGATGGATAGGAATGTAAATAATATGCAAATGGGGTGTATAAATTTAAAAAAAAGAGAAAACCAACCTGGTAACTCTGACAATTTGAAGAATGTTGAGAGGGAAGCAGCTTTAGCTGTCATGACGTTTTACTGAGCTACAAGCTGCTATTCTCCATTATATGTATATACAAATGAAGACATCAATAACAAATAATAACATTATGTATGTATATCATAGATGAGAGGCAGAAAATTAACTCAAAATAATGTCAGGAAATTATATGTATATTTTTAAGTAATAATTATTATACAAGGACTTGTATTTTATTTATTGTTTAGATTTTATTTGCTTTATTAACCTTAATGCATGTATTCCTACATGCGAGATCTTTACTCTTAGGTAGATGTTCTCCCCTCAGTAATCAAGGAAAAATGATAACAGCCTTGGAAAACAAAAAGTACTGTTGGATATGCCAACTCCACAAAATCTGGCACGCGGCATTTTGCATATTATTTACATTCCTGATGATGGATATGTCAAAACAAGCCACAATCTTTGCTAAAAAATATAATGGAGATATTTTATCACCATCAGAATTATTCGAAGAAATTCAATTCCTTAAAAGCATTCATAATGTATACTTGATAGAACCAACAAAACCTGATGGAATAATAAAACATCTCGGCCCATTTGCGATTAAATATGACCCACTCCATCAAACAGCAGAGCTTATTTCCTGATATATTGGCTGCATTGAGAATTTTCCTACATGACATTGTACTTGATCGAGTTTGACATTGTTGAAAATATAAATTATGACTTAGTTATTGATGCATTTGTCGAAGCAAAAGCTAGAAAATCATTTGTTATGAATGTTTAAATATTTTAAAATGAGATTTTGTAGTAAACATCCATGCTTAGGGTTACATCTAAAAATATATATAATATAAAAAAAGATTTCTTTCACTTGTTAAAGAAGAAAATTAAGGGACGCCAAAACCAATTAATGATTTTTTTTTTTGGCAAGGAAATGGAGGAGTTTTATAAAAATTATATTACATATTGATGAGTCATGACACCATACTCCACGCAAAATTTCATTGTTTTTGATTTTTAAAAAGTAATGGCCAATTTTCAACTTAAATTATCAATTTCCTTTATTCATACAACTATTAAGACGACCACAAATTACAAAATGATTTATAATATTAAGCCTCATCAGGTAATAAAATCTAAAATACTAAAAAATCAATTTTAATGAGCCTATATTGCTATCTTTAAAAGATAGACAATGTGAAACAAATGGGAGAAATTAATGGGTTCAGAATTAACAAATGGTTTACTGAACAGTCACTTGTAACGTGACATGTCATTATAAATGAATGAATGTACATATATATTTAGAGAACTAAGAGGTCTTAGGCTTCATAAGATGGAGAAGGAGCTGGTTTGTAGACTGGAGCTGGAATATGATGAGGAGCAGGCATCTAGGAAGGAAAAGCCTTGGGATTATATTTTGGGTAGACTGTATTTCCTTCGTATTGAACATCAGCAACGAATCCGTTGTAGGTATCAACAGTGTATGTCACAGTTTGAATGCGACCATCAGGAAGAGCTAATTTGTAGAATCCAGTGGTGACCTTTCCATCAGCATTCTCTTCAGCAGAGAAGTTGAAGCCAGAGTAGTTATCAGCTACATCATATTAAAAGGCATAGGGCTGATATATTTCCTCATATTTGGTGGGTTTGTAGGATGGAGGAGAGGAGTGATATGAATGACAGGGAGCAGGTGATGGATAACGAAAGAAGTGATATCCCTAAACAGAGGCCAGAAGAACAAATGCAACTAGTAATCTGAGTATGTTTGTTTATGACACTAAGTGTTGGATGAGATGGAATTGAATGGTTAAACAAGGCGTTGATAGCTTTTTATAGTAAATCTCAATATCCTAATTTAGGCCAGCTTTTTATTGGAAGGAAACGATGCGAAGATTTTATAAGAGGGATATTGTTTGTACTTAAATAATTCCTTGAATATTACATGAAATGGCTTAATAAGGAATGCATTAAAGAGCTGAGACCCTAAGCTTTCAAACGAGATGTCTAACGCCCGTAAAAAATCCTTAACTAAGACAAAATCGTTGGAAAAATAAATATTTTTTTCATAGGTATTTTTAATAAGTTAACCTATTTTTTTTTTACTTAGTCTTTCATATTGAATAATTACACTGGTCAACAGTAAAAAATCCTAAGGGGTATAAGTATAATAAAGTTATTTATTTTTTCACGCTAATTTCAAATTTATAATTTTTTTTTCGAGAGTCCGTCGGTTTTCGAGAATTTGGACCCTACTCTTTGAGCTAATTTGGTCCATTTTTCAACTTCAACTTCAATTTAAGCCTAGAATTTAATTTGTACATTAAAAAATAATGATCCGCTATTGTGTTTAATGCAAATATTATTTCCAGCGAGACTAGGCCACAAAGTCGACTAAATTCTTTGTACTTAAATAATTCCTTGAATATTAAATGAAATGGTTTAATAAGGAATGTATTAAAGAGCTGAGTTCCTAAGCTTACAAACGAGATGTCTAACGCCCGTAAAGAATCCTTAACTAAGACAAAATCGTTGGAAAAATAAATATTTTTTTCATAGGTATTTTTAATAAGTTAACCTATTTTTTTTTTACTTAGTCTTTCATATTGAATAATTACACTGGTCAACAGTAAAAAATCCTAAGGGGTATAAGTATAATAAAGTTATTTATTTTTTCACGCTAATTTCAAATTTATAATTTTTTTTTCGAGAGTCCGTCGGTTTTCGAGAATTTTGGACCCTACTCTTTGAGCTAATTTGGTCCATTTTTCAACTTCAACTTCAATTTAAGCCTAGAATTTAATTTGTACATTAAAAAATAATGATCCGCTATTGTGTTTAATGCAAATATTATTTCCAGCGAGACTAGGCCACAAAGTCGACTAAATTCTTTGTACTTAAATAATTCCTTGAATATTAAATGAAATGGTTTAATAAGGAATGCATTAAAGAGCTGAGTTCCTAAGCTTACAAACGAGATGTCTAACGCCCGTAAAGAATCCTTAACTAAGACAAAATCGTCCATCTATACGTGTAAATTTTCATTCACTTCTTAATCAAAAATCCGCTAGTAATCGAAGACTTTTGGAATCAAATATCATATATTTTGTGCTCTATAGACCATGAAGAAACTTTTTTTCAAATAAATTCAATAATTCACCAATTCAATCGAATATTGAAATCATTTATCTCGATCACTTTTAACATTGTTTTCCAGTCGACGAATTATAAATCAATAATATTTTGTATTTGTGTACGTAAATGAGTACTCTGTTATGAAATGTCTAGAACTAGCAAAGCAAATCAGTGAGTTTCAAACTAAAATTCAAATTTAGCAATTTAGCTATTGTGTTATTGCCAGTTGATACCAGATGACTAACATAATTGTAAAAATATGATCTATTTATGAGTCTGCTGGAATTAAAAATCATATATCTTGTGCTTTATAGACCATTTACTAGCTGTTTTTGAAATAAATTCAATAATTCATCAATCCAATTGAATATTAAAATCATTAAGTGAACTTTATAACGATCACTTTTTACACTCTATTCCAGTCGACGAATTATAAATCAGTATTCTTTTGTATTTCTTAGAGTATAAGAGTACTCCGTTATAAAATATCTTGAATGATCAGAGCATATCAGAAAGTTTCAAACTGAAAATCAGATTTAGCAATTTAGCTATTGTATTTTTGCCAGTTGATAGCAAATGACCAACATATTTGTAAAATATTGATGTAGGATCTATTGATTAGAATTTTGGAACCAAATATCATATATTTTGTGGTTTTTAGACGATATAGAAGCTTTTTTTGAAATAAATTCAATAATTCGTCAGTCAAATCGAATATTAAAACTATTTATTAAGTGAACTGTATAACCGTTCACTTACTAAATTATTTCAATATTCGATTGTTTTGATGAATTATTGAATTTATTTCAAAAGAAGCTTCTTCATGGTCTAAAAAGAACAAATTATATGACATTTGATTCCAAAAGTCTCATCAATTGATCCTATATCATTATTTTCCAAATATGTTGGTCATCTGTTATCAACAAGGAATATCAAATCAGCTAAACTACTATAATTGATTTTCAGTTTGAAACATGCTAATTCGCTCTGATAGTTATCGAAATTTAATAACAGAGTACTCTTATACATTAAGAAGTACAAAATATTACTGATTTATATTTGGTTGACAAGAATCTATTATAATAAATGATTGTTATAAAGTTCACAAAAAAAATTGCAATATTCGATTGCATTGATGAATTATTGAATTTATTTCAAAAAAAGATTCTAAATGGTCCATTAAGCAGAAAATATAAGATTTTTAATTCTAATAGATCATACATCAAAATTTTCCATTAATGTTTGTTATCTTGTATCAACTGGCAATTATACAATATCCTAATTGCTAAATTTGAATTTCAGTTTGAAACTTGCTGATTTGCTTTAATAATTCTACAAATTTCTTAATGGAGTACTCAAATACATATTCAAATCCAAAATCTTACTGATTTATGAATGTGGACCTAGCTTACAATGTAATAAGTGATCATAATGCAGTAATGATATCATTATTCGATTGGAATCATGAATTATTGAATTTATATAATATTGTCAGTGATTGAATTATGAATTGTGGACCTGGAATACAGGGTAGTACAGTTCACTTTATAAATAATTTTAATTTTTGATTGGATTGATGAATTATTGAATTTATTTCTAAAAAAAGCAGAAATTATACAATTTTTGATTCCAAGAGTCTCATCTATAGGTAATACATCATTATTTTACTAATATGTCGGCACCTTGGTAGAAACTGGCAATTTTGTAGTAGCTAAATTAAAAAATTTGATTTTCAGTTTGACACTTGCTGTTTTATATTTATAATTACTAACTGAGTATTCATACACTTATAGGAATACAAAATATTACTAATTTATTATTAGTTGACTAGAATAGAGTGTAATATGTGATCATTGTACTGTTTAGGTAATAAATAATTTCAATGTTCCAATTGGATTGATGAATGGTTGAATTTATTTTACAAGAAGCTTCTTTATGGTCTAAAATGCAAAAAATATATGATACTTTATTCCTTAAGTCTCAAAAATAGATATAACCTCATTATCTTACATACATAATAATTTTTTTTTTTTTTTTTTTTGAACTCAAGTACAACTAATTTATTCCGTATAAACAACATTTCATTAAAACATTATTATTAAATTTCATGACTTATAATTTTTTCAATAATTTGGGTAAAATCTTTTGGGAGGGGTGTTTGTGTACTCCTTAGTTTATATAAAATTAACTGATCTCTCGATATAACTATATTGATAACGTCCTGATGGGGACCAGTATAAAAATAAACAAAGTCCGTATTCAGAAGGTGTTGATCCAATTTCTTGTAAAATATTTCCCTTATATAGTCCCATATTCCGGACATGTTCTTGCACTCTAGTAAGAAATGTCTAGCCGTCTCTAATGCTCCATTGCAGAAAAAGCAAAGTCTTTCCTCTGGTGTTCTGCCAAATACACTTCCTAAGGAGAGTGTATTAGTAACAATCCTGTACCTTAACCACACCAGTGAGTAATTCATCTTTAGGGTACTAAGGCCTTTGATGATTTCTCTTGCTGAGTTTTTCAATCTAAAAATATCTTTTCTTCTATCGATTTGTTTTAAAAAATGGGTTTTCGTGTTTTTGTCCAATAACAAAAATCTTATTTTCTTATTCCATATGAACTTTAAAAAATTAAAAAAACTATCTCTTGGACCTACTTCTCTTTTTCAAAAATGTATTTTCCTAAAAACCTTTTCCCTTTCTAAAATTTCATTTAATGTGAAATTGTTTTCCTTATTAAAAACTTCCCCCAGAAACGTGATCTTCTTCTTCAGCGAAGTTCCTGATATAAAGGATAACCGTTTGTTATCGGTCAGTGGTTCTTGCCAGCCCATCTCTTCAAGCACTTTTGAGGATAATGCACAAAATACTTTTACGTTATATTTCCAGAAAGAGCTCATCTTTTTCATAGCAGTAATTATCTTTCCCGGACCACCCCTTTTGCTTCCTCTAAGGATTTGTCATTTTCTTCGGAAAATATCAGTCTTAAAATTTCTGTCCATATGGGACCTCTATCAAAAATTCTTTTAAACCAAGTGAAATTCAATGTCTCCCAAAAGTTTTTAACTGAAAGTAAACCCAGTTCTCCAATTTTTTTGGGGCAATTAACTCGATTCCATGTTATTATTTTACTTCTTCCTTGGGGGAATAAAAATGTCTCGCATATTGATTCGATTTTATTACTAAAATCTTCCGAATAGCGAGTTAATCTTAAGATATGTATTACTTTAGGTAAAATTAATGTATTCCAAACAAAAATTCTAGCAGGAATACATTTTTTGACAATAGTAGTATATTTCTTTGTCGTCCCGAGTACTTTTAATTGAATAGTTTTCCTGTTTTCTAAAATGTCGCTTTCGTCAATTGTTAAAAATGTCCCGAGGACTTTCATGCATTGAGTTTTTTGTATTGAGCCTACGTTAAATGAAATATTAAAATTGAGTTTATTGTTAAGCCAGAGACCTTCCTATTTTTTTGCTTCAAAGGAACGGCGAATATCCTCCTCGCT
The DNA here is from genome assembly GCA_963680855.1 of Lepeophtheirus nordmannii. Classification (NCBI taxonomy): domain Eukaryota; kingdom Metazoa; phylum Arthropoda; class Copepoda; order Siphonostomatoida; family Caligidae; genus Lepeophtheirus; species Lepeophtheirus nordmannii. The sequence goes on along the minus strand of OY804520.1, from coordinate 19,369,363 downwards.
TCCGGAGAAAGTCAAGGTAATATCATCAGCAAAAGCTTCCGTTTTATTTTCCATATCCTTTACCCTTATACCTTTTATGTTACTTGCTGAGTTGATATCTTCTATTAATGGATTCAAAGCAATTATAAAATGTGCCGGAGATAGGGGATCTCCTTGTCGGCATCCTCTTTCGATCTTGAAAATATTTTTATGAGTATCATAGTAAGTTGAAAGATTGCATAAACTAATTCCCACCATTTTGACGAATTTTTTTACCAAAGCCATGTGCCTTTAGGTATTTTATTACCCAACCATGCGATATACTATCGAATGCATTCCTAAAATCAACTGCCATTGCAGCCGTACTAGAATCCTGCTTCTTTGCTACAGCTATCGTATCCTTGATTCCTCTTACAACATCTTCCATGAATCTGCCTCTTACAAATCCCTTTTGCGAAGAATGTAAAATCAAGGGCAATATTTTCTTCAGTCTACCGGCTAGAACAGCACTGTAAATTTTATAAGTAACATTGAGCATCGTCAAAGGGCGAAGATTTTCGACAACTCTCGGGTCTTTTCCCTCCTTCGGAATTAAAATTAGTTTTCCAACTGAGATGTGCCTGTCAAAAAATCCATTAGAATAGGCTTCTTCATAAACTTTTTCTAATAATGGGGATAACAGCTCAGCAAATTTCTTATAATATTCCATAGGAAACCCATCCGGCCCGGGTGCTTTATATCTTTTCTTGTAATTTTTGATATAATCAAAAATTTCTTGTCTGCTAACTTCATTTTCTAATGAATTTGAAAATAAACTGCCTAGCTTTGTAACATTTTTTATTTCGCCAATTCCGATCTTGTTGCAAAAATCTGTTGATTTGTAATTGCACTTAATACAACCAACATCCCTGTAATATCTACAGTCCCTACACGCGTACATTTCTTCATAAAACTTAGTAACTATTTCTCTCACCCTCGTTATCTTTGATTCCAATTTGCCATTACCATCCAGTAATACATTCACTTCTTTTCTTGACTTCCCGTTACTCTCAACACTTCTTAGTCTCTCCAGCAGAGCCTGGTCTGGCGGAATTGAATTATAGCCTGTCCTTATCAAACATCCTTGTGCGTAAATTGCCTGGATTTCTTTTAGACTCTCCTCATCAACGGATACCATTTCCCCTACTTTCCTAGTCTTTACCAAAGCATCGTGTCTCCTTTTCCTCTCCTCGCTCAAACTAACTCCCAGTTTAATATATACTCTCCTGGAGCAATCAAGAATTAATTTTAGAGCGTGAGACGGGGATTTTATCTTTCCTTCGTTTAATCTTAAGATTATATCCTTGATGATATTTTCAACAATCTTGTGTGTGACGATGTCATCTAATAAGGAAACATTCAATTTCCAATGTTTTTTTGAGTGGCCACCAGGTTTAAAAAGGGTCATTTCAATAGCATTGTGATCCGACATAGGAGCTATTATAGTCCGGTATTCTGATAAAAGGGGAAAAAGGCCCTCAGATATTAAAAAATAATCAAGCCTTGAACTCTTTATGACTTTATCTCCCTTCTTAATAAAAAATGTATGGTCAGGTTCTGTACTAAACTTTAAAGCCCCATCCTCTAAATGTGTTTTATATAAAATATTCTGCAATTCTCTATTGGCATTAATATTATTTGCATTCGTATAATTTGTTGTGTCCCTTTTTTGATCTAAAGCCACGTTGAAGTCTCCTAATAGAATTATGTCTTCACTTATCTGATGATCCACTGACAAAAATTTAGTGTTAATCGAGCTATAAAAATATGGATCATCTCTATTTGGGCCATAAACTGACACGATTCTTATATTTCTACCCATCCAGTTCAGTGTAAGCACAAGGTAGTTTCCCGCCTCATTCTTAGCAATACATTTTGGTTTTAAATTTTTCCTTATTAATAATAAAATCCCCCTAGAGGGATGCTTTGAAACTTTTTTAATAGCAGGAGTGAAACAGACCTCATAACCATCAGGAATACAGTCCTCAGGGCATACTTCTCCCAATCTAGAGTCACACATAGACAGCACATCCGGGCAACAGGACATAAGGTACTGAATTACACATTTTTGCTTTCCTTTATCAGAAATAGAATTCACATTAGCTGAGATTATTCGTAGCTCGGTCATGATTTGTTAAAATACAACTAAGTTTTGGCTTAAAGTAACTAAATTGCGAGATATTAAAAAATTATGACACTGAACACATAAAAAGGGGGTGGCTAATGTTAAGGGGTACATAATGAACATATTGAATATAGGCCAAAAAAAAACAAAAAAAAAACTATGTCTCTAAAATCAAAACAGAAAAGAAGATTTTCCCAAGTAAAACAAAGTTTAATAAATACGACCTTCACGATGGTTTTCCTTTAGCTCAGGAGAGCTTAGAGCTTTGGTTCTCTTTTTAGGATCCTCCATTGAACTTTCTAAACCTCTTTTTTAATTTTTTTTTTTTTGGATCTTCTTTGCAATGTCACCCTTTTTTGATTTATTTCTATCCCTGAATACGGATATCCAATCTTCTCTCAAGCTTCCTGACGGAGGAGGTGGAATTTCGGAATCTTCCTCTTACTGTGGATGAACTTCCTGGCACTTTGAAACCACTTTTTCCGGGTCCTCTAGTCTCTCTTTCTCACATGTTCTGCTCTCAGGTTGCACTTTAACTATACATACTTCGGAGTTTAATTTTTCACCTTCAGTATTTGAGTCTTCGCAGGTATTTTCTTTGACTTTATTCCCTCCGTCTATTTTGTTATCGTCCTTTTTTTCTGTCTCCATATCTTCCTCTTCTTCTGTCCGAATAATTTCGTTTGTTTCCCTAGTTTCTGCTAGTCCACCGATTTTAGTTGGAAGGTTCAATTCTTTTCTAAATTTCCTTTCGAATTCCCTATATGGTGTGCTCTTATTTGCAGTGCATTTAGCTTTGATATGGCCGTAGTCAAGACATCTGAAGCACTGAATTTGTTGTGCCTTAGAAATAAGTTCTACTTTTCTTCCTCCAATAGGGATGATTGCAGGAAGCATTCGCTTCAATTTTCCATAAAGTATCCTGCTAAATTTGGATGCGTATTCCGCCTTAGTTTCCTCCTCAGCTTTTACTTCGTGAGGTACATTTTCGATATTTCCCACAACATCTCCAAAATTGCTTATTATATCCCTCAGTTTTTCCTCCTGCAACTCTGATCCATTTTTGACAGTAACTTCAACAGGCTTTTGGACATATCTAAGTCCATTTAATCCCCTAATGGTATAACCAAAATCATCTTCTACTTCTGTGCGCCCCGTAATGTGTTCAAATTTTAACAGCATATTAATTGGGCTTTTTGTTGTGATAACAATAAATCCTGCTACACTTTTACAATCATTTATTCTTAATATTTCATCAACCTGTACATTTAAACTCTCCATTATCTTCTCATATTGATTAATGCTAGGAGTAAATCCTCTTAGTTTAACTCCCTCTTTGTCTTTCCAGTCTAAGATAAACTTCGACCAGAAAGGGTTTGTATTAAATTTCTTGTTTACATTTTTTCCCGTTTCATTTTCACTTCCATTCGACATTCCCTCATTTCCTCTGGTTATGTGAGAATAAGATATGACATTTTCTCTTTCTGTCCCTTTTCCTATTCCCCCGGCGTTCCTCGTGCGGTGGTTCCTTGAACTTGCTCTTCTGCGTAAAGTGTAAGAGTGCACTCTTCCGACAAATTATTCTTCCCTTTACCAAGAGACTCGCCAGAAGGTAGTCCCGCACTAATCATTTTCTTCGGCTATGAAGGAAATGTAGTTCCAGGTCCTAGTGGATGTGGTTACCCTTTCCAGGGCGATGACGTCTTCCCAAGAGAGGGATGACATGTTACTGAACTTATTAATTAAACATACCAAAATTAGCACTTACAGTATAGATAAGGGCTATTTAGCCGTTTAATTTAAAGCACCATCTCTTGTAAATGTATTAAACGAAAAAAATAGTATGATGAATGCACTATAACTAATTTAACCAAGATAAAACACACCACAATAATGACACATACATAATAATGATCTGGTATCTACTGACAATATTATATAATATCAATTACTGAAAATGATTCTTCATTTGAAAATTGCTGATGTGCTTTGATTATTCTATAAATTTCATAACAGAGTACTCAATTACATATTCAAATCCAAAATCTTACTGATTTATGAATGTGGACCTGGATTACAATGTAATAAGTAATCGTAATGCAGTATTGATATCATTATTCGTTTGGACTCATAAATTATTGAATTTACTTAAAACAAAGTCATATATTGGTCTAAAAAACTGAAATATTATGATTTTTGAATTCAAGAGTCTCATCAATCGTTAAAACATCATTATCTTACAAATATAACTACTGATATTTTTATTTAACATAAATAACAGAATTTGATTTTTCATTTTAAATTTGCTGATTTGCTTTGATAATTCTAGAAATTCTTAATTTTACTGATTTATATATGTGAACCTGGATTACAATGTATAAAGTGATCATAATGCAGTATTGATATCATTATTCCTTTGGATTCATAAATTATTGAATTTACTTCAAAAAAGAAATTTTTTGGTCTATAATGCAGAAATTATATGATTTGTTGAATCCAAAAGTCTCATCAATTGTTAATACATCATTATCTTACATACATAATGATGATCAAGTAACTACTGACAATATTATATAATATAAATTACTGAAATTGATTCTTCATTTGAATATTGCTGACTTGCTTCAAAAATTCTACAAACTTCATAACAGAGTTCTCAAATACATATTAAAATCCAAAATCTTACTGAACTTATTAATTAAACATACCAAAATTAGCACTTACAGTATAGATAAGGGCTATTTAGCCGTTTAATTTAAAGCACCATCTCTTGTAAATGTATAAAACGAAAAAAATAGTATGAATTGTGTACCGGGAATCAGGGTGATACGTGATAATTTTACAGTTCACTTTATAAATGATTTTAATATTCGATTTGATTTGTGAAGTATTGAATTTACTTAAAAAAGGCATATTTTGGTCTATAAAGCAGAAATTATATGATTTTTGAATCCAAGAGTCTCATCAATCGTTAATACATCACTATCTTATAAATATAATGGTCATTGGTAACTACTGACATTATTATTTAACATATATAACAGAATTTGATTTTTCATTGAAAATTGCTGATTTGCTATGATTATTCTATAAATTTCATAACAGAGTACTCAAATACATATTCAAATACAAAATTTACTGATTTATGGATGTGGACCTGGACTACAATGTATAAAGTGATCATAATGCAGTAATGATATCATTATTTGATAAGATTCATAAAATTTTTGAATTTACTTCAAAAAAGGCATATTTTGGTCTATAATGCAGAAATTATATGATTTGTTGAATCAAAAAGTCTCATCAATCGTTAATACATCATTATCTTACATACATAACGATGATCAGGTATCTACTGACAATATTTTATATTATAAATTACTGAAATTGATTCTTCATTTGAATATTGCTGACTTGCTTCAAAAATTCTACAAACTTCATAACAGAGTTCTCAAATACATATTAAAATCCAAAATCTTACTGATATATGAATTGTGTACCGGGAATCAGGGTGATACGTGATAATTTTACAGTTCACTTTATAAATGATTTTAATATTCGATTTGATTTGTGAAGTATTGAATTTACTTAAAAGAAAGGCATATTTTGGTCTAAAAAGCAGAAATTGTATGATTTTATAATCCAAGAGTCTCATCAATCGTTAAAACATCACTATCTTACAAATATAATGGTTATTAGTAACCACTGACATTATAATTTAACATATATAACAGAATTTGATTTTTCATTGAAAATTGCTGATTTGCTATGATTATTCTATAAATTTCATAACAGAGTACTCAAATACATATTCAAATCCAAAATCTTACTGATTTATGAATTGTGTACCGGGAATCAGGATGATACGTGATAATTTTACAGTTCACTTTATCAATGATTTTAATTTTCGATTAGATTGATGAATTATTGAATTTATTTCACAACAAGCTTCTTTATGGTCTAAAAATCAGAAATTGTATGATTTTTGAATCCAATAGTCTCATCTATGGGTAATACATGATTATTTTACTAATATTATGTTGATGTGGTAACTACTGCCAATATTACATAAGCTAAATTACTAAATTTGATTTTCAGTTCGAAACTTGCTGATTTGCTTTGATAATCACACAAATTTCTTAACAGAGTACTTAAATACATAATCATATCAAAAATCCTACTGCTTTATAAATGTGAACCTAGATTACAACGTTATAAGTGATCGTATTGTAGTAATAATATCATTATTCGATTGGATTCATAAAATATTGAATTTACTTAAAAAAGGCATATTTTGGTCTATAAAGCAGAAATTATTTGATTTTTGAATCCAAGAGTCTCATCAATCGTTAATACATCACTATCTTATAAATATAATGGTCATTGGTAACTACTGACATTATTATTTAACATATATAACAGAATTTGATTTTTCATTGAAAATTGCAGGTTTTGCTATGATTATTCTATAAATTTCATAACAGAGTACTCAAATACATATTCAAATACAAAATTTACTGATTTATGGATGTGAACCTAGATTACAACGTTATAAGTGATCGTATTGTAGTAATAATATCATTATTCGATTGGATTCATAAAATATTGAATTTACTTCAAAAAAGGCAGATTTTGGTCTATAATGCAGAAATTATATGATTTGTTGAATCCAAGTCTCATCAATCGTTAATACATCATTATCTTACATACATAACGATGATCAGGTATCTACTGACAATATTTTATATTATAAATTACTGAAATTGATTCTTCATTTGAATATTGCTGACTTGCTTCAAAAATTCTACAAACTTCATAACAGAGTTCTCAAATACATATTAAAATCCAAAATCTTACTGATATATGAATTGTGTACCGGGAATCAGGGTGATACGTGATAATTTTACAGTTCACTTTATAAATGATTTTAATATTCGATTTGATTTGTGAAGTATTGAATTTACTTAAAAGAAAGGCATATTTTGGTCTAAAAAGCAGAAATTGTATGATTTTTGAATCCAAGAGTCTCATCAATCGTTAAAACATCACTATCTTACAAATATAATGGTTATTGGTAACCACTGACATTATTATTTAACATATATAACAGAATTTGATTTTTCATTGAAAATGGCTGATTTGCTTTGATTTTTCTATAAATTTCATAACAGAGTACTCAAATACATATTCAAATCCAAAATCTTACTGATTTATGAATTGTGTACCGGGAATCAGGATGATACGTGATAATTTTACAGTTCACTTTATCAATGATTTTAATTTTCGATTAGATTGATGAATTATTGAATTTATTTCAAAACAAGCTTCTTTATGGTCTAAAAATCAGAAATTGTATTATTTTTGAATCCAATAGTCTCATCTATGGGTAATACATGATTATTTTACAAATATTATGTTGATCTGGTAACTACTGCCAATATTACATAAGCTAAATTACTAAATTTGATTTTCAGTTCGAAACTTGCTGATTTGCTTTGATAATCAGATAAATTTCTTAACAGAGTACTTAAATACATAATCATATCAAAAATCCTACTGCTTTATAAATGTGAACCTGGATTACAACTTTATAAGTGATCGTAATGTAGTAATAATATCATTATTCGATTGGATTCATAAATTATTGAATTTACTTAAAGAAGGCATATTTTGGTCTATAAAGCAGAAATTACATGATTTTTGAATCCAAAAGTCTCATCAATCGTTAATACATCACTATTTTATAAATATAATGATTATTGGTAACTACTGACATTATTATTTAACATATATAACAGAATTTGATTTTTCATTGAAAATTGCTGATTTGCTATGATTATTCTATAAATTTCATAACAGAGTACTCAAATACATATTCAAATCCAAAATTTACTGATTTATGGATGTGGACCTGGACTACAATGTATAAAGTGATCATAATGCAGTAATGATATCATTATTTGATAAGATTCATAAAATTTTTGAATTTACTTCAAAAAAGGCAGATTTTGGTCTATAATGCAGAAAGTATATGATTTGTTGAATCAAAAAGTCTCATCAATCGTTAATACATCATTATCTTACATACATAACGATGATCAGGTATCTACTGACAATATTTTATATTATAAATTACTGAAATTGATTCTTCATTTGAATATTGCTGACTTTCTTCAAAAATTCTACAAACTTCATAACAGAGTTCTCAAATACATATTAAAATCCAAAATCTTACTGATATATGAATTGTGTACCGGGAATCAGGGTGATACGTGATAATTTTACAGTTCACTTTATAAATGATTTTAATATTCGATTTGATTTGTGAAGTATTGAATTTACTTAAAAGAAAGGCATATTTTGGTCTAAAAAGCAGAAATTGTATGATTTTATAATCCAAGAGTCTCATCAATCGTTAAAACATCACTATCTTACAAATATAATGGTTATTAGTAACCACTGACATAATAATTTAACATATATAACAGAATTTGATTTTTCATTGAAAATTGCTGATTTGCTATGATTATTCTATAAATTTCATAACAGAGTACTCAAATACATATTCAAATCCAAAATCTTACTGATTTATGAATTGTGTACCGGGAATCAGGATGATACGTGATAATTTTACAGTTCACTTTATCAATGATTTTAATTTTCGATTAGATTGATGAATTATTGAATTTATTTCACAACAAGCTTCTTTATGGTCTAAAAATCAGAAATTGTATTATTTTTGAATCCAATAGTCTCATCTATGGGTAATACATGATTATTTTACAAATATTATGTTGATCTGGTAACTACTGCCAATATTACATAAGCTAAATTACTAAATTTGATTTTCAGTTCGAAACTTGCTGATTTGCTTTGATAATCACACAAATTTCTTAACAGAGTACTTAAATACATAATCATATCAAAAATCCTACTGCTTTATAAATGTGAACCTAGATTACAACGTTATAAGTGATCGTATTGTAGTAATAATATCATTATTCGATTGGATTCATAAAATATTGAATTTACTTAAAAAAGGCATATTTTGGTCTATAAAGCAGAAATTATTTGATTTTTGAATCCAAGAGTCTCATCAATCGTTAATACATCACTATCTTATAAATATAATGGTCATTGGTAACTACTGACATTATTATTTAACATATATAACAGAATTTGATTTTTCATTGAAAATTGCAGGTTTTGCTATGATTATTCTATAAATTTCATAACAGAGTACTCAAATACATATTCAAATACAAAATTTACTGATTTATGGATGTGAACCTAGATTACAACGTTATAAGTGATCGTATTGTAGTAATAATATCATTATTCGATTGGATTCATAAAATATTGAATTTACTTCAAAAAAGGCAGATTTTGGTCTATAATGCAGAAATTATATGATTTGTTGAATCCAAGTCTCATCAATCGTTAATACATCATTATCTTACATACATAACGATGATCAGGTATCTACTGACAATATTTTATATTATAAATTACTGAAATTGATTCTTCATTTGAATATTGCTGACTTGCTTCAAAAATTCTACAAACTTCATAACAGAGTTCTCAAATACATATTAAAATCCAAAATCTTACTGATATATGAATTGTGTACCGGGAATCAGGGTGATACGTGATAATTTTACAGTTCACTTTATAAATGATTTTAATATTCGATTTGATTTGTGAAGTATTGAATTTACTTAAAAGAAAGGCATATTTTGGTCTAAAAAGCAGAAATTGTATGATTTTTGAATCCAAGAGTCTCATCAATCGTTAAAACATCACTATCTTACAAATATAATGGTTATTGGTAACCACTGACATTATTATTTAACATATATAACAGAATTTGATTTTTCATTGAAAATGGCTGATTTGCTTTGATTTTTCTATAAATTTCATAACAGAGTACTCAAATACATATTCAAATCCAAAATCTTACTGATTTATGAATTGTGTACCGGGAATCAGGATGATACGTGATAATTTTACAGTTCACTTTATCAATGATTTTAATTTTCGATTAGATTGATGAATTATTGAATTTATTTCAAAACAAGCTTCTTTATGGTCTAAAAATCAGAAATTGTATTATTTTTGAATCCAATAGTCTCATCTATGGGTAATACATGATTATTTTACAAATATTATGTTGATCTGGTAACTACTGCCAATATTACATAAGCTAAATTACTAAATTTGATTTTCAGTTCGAAACTTGCTGATTTGCTTTGATAATCAGATAAATTTCTTAACAGAGTACTTAAATACATAATCATATCAAAAATCCTACTGCTTTATAAATGTGAACCTGGATTACAACTTTATAAGTGATCGTAATGTAGTAATAATATCATTATTCGATTGGATTCATAAATTATTGAATTTACTTAAAGAAGGCATATTTTGGTCTATAAAGCAGAAATTACATGATTTTTGAATCCAAAAGTCTCATCAATCGTTAATACATCACTATTTTATAAATATAATGATTATTGGTAACTACTGACATTATTATTTAACATATATAACAGAATTTGATTTTTCATTGAAAATTGCTGATTTGCTATGATTATTCTATAAATTTCATAACAGAGTACTCAAATACATATTCAAATCCAAAATTTACTGATTTATGGATGTGGACCTGGACTACAATGTATAAAGTGATCATAATGCAGTAATGATATCATTATTTGATAAGATTCATAAAATTTTTGAATTTACTTCAAAAAAGGCAGATTTTGGTCTATAATGCAGAAAGTATATGATTTGTTGAATCAAAAAGTCTCATCAATCGTTAATACATCATTATCTTACATACATAACGATGATCAGGTATCTACTGACAATATTTTATATTATAAATTACTGAAATTGATTCTTCATTTGAATATTGCTGACTTTCTTCAAAAATTCTACAAACTTCATAACAGAGTTCTCAAATACATATTAAAATCCAAAATCTTACTGATATATGAATTGTGTACCGGGAATCAGGGTGATACGTGATAATTTTACAGTTCACTTTATAAATGATTTTAATATTCGATTTGATTTGTGAAGTATTGAATTTACTTAAAAGAAAGGCATATTTTGGTCTAAAAAGCAGAAATTGTATGATTTTATAATCCAAGAGTCTCATCAATCGTTAAAACATCACTATCTTACAAATATAATGGTTATTGGTAACCACTGACATTATTATTTAACATATATAACAGAATTTGATTTTTCATTGAAAATGGCTGATTTGCTTTGATTTTTCTATAAATTTCATAACAGAGTACTCAAATACATATTCAAATCCAAAATCTTACTGATTTATGAATTGTGTACCGGGAATCAGGATGATACGTGATAATTTTACAGTTCACTTTATCAATGATTTTAATTTTCGATTAGATTGATGAATTATTGAATTTATTTCAAAACAAGCTTCTTTATGGTCTAAAAATCAGAAATTGTATTATTTTTGAATCCAATAGTCTCATCTATGGGTAATACATGATTATTTTACAAATATTATGTTGATCTGGTAACTACTGCCAATATTACATAAGCTAAATTACTAAATTTGATTTTCAGTTCGAAACTTGCTGATTTGCTTTGATAATCAGATAAATTTCTTAACAGAGTACTTAAATACATAATCATATCAAAAATCCTACTGCTTTATAAATGTGAACCTGGATTACAACTTTATAAGTGATCGTAATGTAGTAATAATATCATTATTCGATTGGATTCATAAATTATTGAATTTACTTAAAGAAGGCATATTTTGGTCTATAAAGCAGAAATTACATGATTTTTGAATCCAAAAGTCTCATCAATCGTTAATACATCACTATTTTATAAATATAATGATTATTGGTAACTACTGACATTATTATTTAACATATATAACAGAATTTGATTTTTCATTGAAAATTGCTGATTTGCTATGATTATTCTATAAATTTCATAACAGAGTACTCAAATACATATTCAAATCCAAAATTTACTGATTTATGGATGTGGACCTGGACTACAATGTATAAAGTGATCATAATGCAGTAATGATATCATTATTTGATAAGATTCATAAAATTTTTGAATTTACTTCAAAAAAGGCAGATTTTGGTCTATAATGCAGAAAGTATATGATTTGTTGAATCAAAAAGTCTCATCAATCGTTAATACATCATTATCTTACATACATAACGATGATCAGGTATCTACTGACAATATTTTATATTATAAATTACTGAAATTGATTCTTCATTTGAATATTGCTGACTTTCTTCAAAAATTCTACAAACTTCATAACAGAGTTCTCAAATACATATTAAAATCCAAAATCTTACTGATATATGAATTGTGTACCGGGAATCAGGGTGATACGTGATAATTTTACAGTTCACTTTATAAATGATTTTAATATTCGATTTGATTTGTGAAGTATTGAATTTACTTAAAAGAAAGGCATATTTTGGTCTAAAAAGCAGAAATTGTATGATTTTATAATCCAAGAGTCTCATCAATCGTTAAAACATCACTATCTTACAAATATAATGGTTATTAGTAACCACTGACATAATAATTTAACATATATAACAGAATTTGATTTTTCATTGAAAATTGCTGATTTGCTATGATTATTCTATAAATTTCATAACAGAGTACTCAAATACATATTCAAATCCAAAATCTTACTGATTTATGAATTGTGTACCGGGAATCAGGATGATACGTGATAATTTTACAGTTCACTTTATCAATGATTTTAATTTTCGATTAGATTGATGAATTATTGAATTTATTTCACAACAAGCTTATTTATGGTCTAAAAATCAGAAATTGTATGATTTTTGAATCCAATAGTCTCATCTATGGGTAATACATGATTATTTTACTAATATTATGTTGATGTGGTAACTACTGCCAATATTACATAAGCTAAATTACTAAATTTGATTTTCAGTTCGAAACTTGCTGATTTGCTTTGATAATCACACAAATTTCTTAACAGAGTACTTAAATACATAATCATATCAAAAATCCTACTGCTTTATAAATGTGAACCTAGATTACAACGTTATAAGTGATCGTATTGTAGTAATAATATCATTATTCGATTGGATTCATAAAATATTGAATTTACTTAAAAAAGGCATATTTTGGTCTATAAAGCAGAAATTATTTGATTTTTGAATCCAAGAGTCTCATCAATCGTTAATACATCACTATCTTATAAATATAATGGTCATTGGTAACTACTGACATTATTATTTAACATATATAACAGAATTTGATTTTTCATTGAAAATTGCAGGTTTTGCTATGATTATTCTATAAATTTCATAACAGAGTACTCAAATACATATTATGCAGAAATTATATGATTTTTGAATCCAAAAGTCTCATCAATCGTTAAAACATCACTATCTTACAAATATAATGGTTATTGGTAACTACTGACATTATTATTTAACATGTATAACAGACTTTGATTTTTCATTGAAAATTGCTGATTTGCTTTAATAATTCTACAAATTTCATAACAGAGTACTCAAATACATATTCAAATCCAAAATCTTTCTGATTTAAATATGTGAACCTGGATTACAATGTATTAAGTGATCGTAATGCAGTAATGATGTTTTTTTTCGATTGGATTGATGAATTATTGAATTAACTTAAAAAAAGGCATATTTTGGTCTATAAAGAAGAAATTATATCAATCTTGAATCAAAAAGTCTCATCAATTGTTAATACATCATTATCTTACATACATAATGATGATCAGGTATCTACTGACAATATTATATAATTTAAATTGCTGAAATTGATTCTTTATTTAAAAATTGCTGATTTGCTTTAATAATTCTACAAATTTCATAACAGAGTACTCAAATACATATTCAAATCCAAAATCTTTCTGATTTAAATATGTGAACCTGGATTACAATGTATTAAGTGATCGTAATGCAGTCATGATGTTTTTTTTCGATTGGATTGATGAATTATTGAATTTACTTAAAAAAAGGCATATTTTGGTCTATAAAGAAGAAATTATATCAATCTTGAATCCATAAGTCTCATCAATTGTTAATACATCATTATCTTACATACATAATGATGATCAGGTATCTACTGACAATATTATATAATTTAAATTGCTGAAATTGATTCTTTATTTAAAAATTGCTGATTTGCTTTAATAATTCTACAAATTTCATAACAGAGTACTCAAATACATATTCAAATCCAAAATCTTTCTGATTTAAATATGTGGACCTGGACTACAATGTATAAAGTGATCATAATGCAGTAATGAAATCATTATTCGATTGGATTGATGAATTATTGAATTTACTTAAAAAAAGGCATATTTTGGTCTATAAAGCAGAAATTATATGATTTTTGAATCCAAAAGTCTCATCAATTGTTAATACATCATTATCTTACATACATAATGATGATCAGGTATCTACTGACAATATTTTATATTATAAATTACTGAAATTGATTCTTCATTTGAATATTGCTGATTTGCTTTAATAATTCTACAAATTTCATAACAGAGTACTCAAATACATATTCAAATCCAAAATTTACTGATTTATAGATGTGGACCTGGACTACAATGTATAAAGTGATCATAATGCAGTAATGATATCATTATTCGATTGGATTGATGAATTATTGAATTTACTTAAAAAAAGGCATATTTTGGTCTATAAAGAAGAAATTATATCAATCTTGAATCCAAAAGTCTCATCAATCGTTAATACATCATTATCTTACATACATAACGATGATCTGTTATCTACTGACAATATTATATAATATAAATTGCTGAAATTGATTCTTTATTTAAAAATTGCTGATTTGCTTTAATAATTCTACAAATTTCATAACAGAGTACTCAAATACATATTCAAATCCAAAATTTACTGATTTATGGATGTGGACCTGGACTACAATGTATGAAGTGATCATAATGCAGTAATGATATCATTATTCGTTTGAATTCATAAATTATTGAATTTACTTAAAAAAAGGCATATTTTGGTCTATAATGCAGAAATTTTATGATTTTTGAATCCAAAAGTCTCATCAATTGTTAATACATCATTATCTTACATACTTAATGATGATCAGGTATCTACTGACAATATTTTATATTATAAATTACTGAAATTGATTCTTCATTTGAATATTGCTGATTTGCTTCAAAAATTTCATTATATGATTTTTGTATCCAAAAGTCTCATCAATCGTTAATACATCACTCTCTTACAAATATAATGGTTATTGGTAACTACTGACATTATTATTTAACATATATAACAGAATTTGATTTTTCATTGAAAATTGCTGATTTGCTATGATTATTTGCTTTATGATTTGCTTTAATAATTCTACAAATTTCATAACAGAGTTCTCAAATACATATTCAAATCCAAAATCTTACTGATATATAAATTGGGTACCGGGAATCAGGGTGATACGTGATAATTTTACAGTTCACTTTATAAATGATTTTAATATTCGATTTGATTTTTGAAATATTGAATTTACTTAAAAAAGGCATATTTTGGTCTAAAAAGCAGAAATTGTATGATTTTTGAATCCAAGAGTCTCATTAATCGTTAAAACATCACTATCTTACAAATATAATGGTTATTGGTAACTACTGACATTATTATTTAACATATATAACAGAATTTGATTTTTCATTGAAAATTGCTTATTTACTATGATTATTCTATAAATTTCATAACAGAGTACTCAAATACATATTCAAATCCAAAATTTACTGATTTATGGATGTGGACCTGGACTACAATGTATAAAGTGATCATAATGCTGTAATGATATCATTATTCGTTTTGATTCATAAATTATTGAATTTACTTCAAAAAAGAAATTTTTTGGTCTAAAAAGCAGAAATTGTATGATTTTTGAATCCAAGAGTCTCATCAATCGTTAAAACATCACTATCTTACAAATATAATGGTTTTTGGTAACTACTGACATTATAATTTAACATATATAACAGAATTTGATTTTTCATTGAAAATTGCATATTTGCTATGATTATTCTATAAATTTCATAACAGAGTACTCAAATACATATTCAAATCCAAAATCTTTCTGATTTAAATATGTGAACCTGGATTACAATGTATTAAGTGATCGTAATGCAGTAATGTTTTTTTTTTTTCGATTGGATTGATGAATTATTGAATTTACTTAAAAAAAGGCATATTTTGGTCTATAAAGAAGAAATTATATCAATCTTGAATACAAAAGTCTCATCAATCGTTAATACATCATTATCTTACCTACATAACGATGATCTGTTATCTACTGACAATATTATATAATATAAATTGCTGAAATTGATTCTTTATTTAAAAATTGCTGATTTGCTTTAATAATTCTACAAATTTCATAACAGAGTACTCAAATACATATTCAAATCCAAAATTTACTGATTTATGGATGTGGACCTGGACTACAATGTATGAAGTGATCATAATGCAGTAATGATATCATTATTCGTTTGAATTCATAAATTATTGAATTTACTTCAAAAAAGAAATTTTTTGGTCTATAATGCAGAAATTTTATGATTTTTGAATCCAAAAGTCTCATCAATTGTTAATACATCATTATTTTACATACATAATGATGATCAGGTATCTACTGACAATATTTTATATTATAAATTACTGAAATTGATTCTTCATTTGAATATTGCTGATTTGCTTCAAAAATTTCATTATAAGATTTTTGTATCCAAAAGTCTCATCAATCTTTAATACTTCACTCTCTTACAAATATAATGGTTATTGGTAACTACTGACATTATTATTTAACATGTATAACAGAATATGATTTTTCATTGAAAATTGCTGATTTGCTATGATTATTCTATAAATTTCATAACAGAGTACTCAAATACATATTCAAATCCAAAATCTTTCTGATTTAAATATGTGAACCTGGATTACAATTTATTAAGTGATCCTAATGCAGTAATGATGTTTTTTTTCGATTGGATTGATGAATTATTGAATTTACTTAAAAAAAGGCATATTTTGGTCTATAAAGAAGAAATTATATCAATCTTGAATCCAAAAGTCTCATCAATTGTTAATACATCATTATCTTACATACATAATGATGATCAGGTATCTACTGACAATATTATATAATTTAAATTGCTGAAATTGATTCTTTATTTAAAAATTGCTGATTTGCTTTAATAATTCTACAAATTTCATAACAGAGTACTCAAATACATATTCAAATTCAAAACCTTTCTGATTTAAATATGTGAACCTGGATTACAATGTATTAAGTGATCGTAATGCAGTCATGATGTTTTTTTTCGATTGGATTGATGAATTATTGAATTTACTTAAAAAAAGGCATATTTTGGTCTATAAAGAAGAAATTATATCAATCTTGAATCCAAAAGTCTCATCAATTGTTATTACATCATTATCTTACATACATAATGATGATCAGGTATCTACTGACAATATTATATAATTTAAATTGCTGAAATTGATTCTTTATTTAAAAATTGCTGATTTGCTTTAATAATTCTACAAATTTCATAACAGAGTACTCAAATACATATTCAAATCCAAAATCTTTCTGATTTAAATATGTGGACCTGGACTACAATGTATAAAGTGATCATAATGCAGTAATGATATCATTATTCGATTGGATTGATGAATTATTGAATTTACTTAAAAAAAGGCATATTTTGGTCTATAAAGAAGAAATTATATCATTCTTGAATCCAAAAGTCTCATCAATCGTTAATACATCATTATCTTACATACATAACGATGATATGTTATCTACTGACAATATTATATAATATAAATTGCTGAAATTGATTCTTTATTTAAAAATTGCTGATTTGCTTTAATATTCAAATACATATTCAAATCCAAAATCTTTCTGATTTAAATATGTGAACCTGGATTACAATGTATTAAGTGATCTTAATGCAGTCATGATGTTTTTTTTCGATTGGATTGATGAATTATTGTATTTTCTTAAAAAAAGGCATATTTTGGTCTATAAAGCAGAAATTATATGATTTTTGAATCCAAAAGTCTCATCAATTGTTAATACATCATTATCTTACATACATAATGATGATCAGGTATCTACTGACAATATTTTATATTATAAATTACTGAAATTGATTCTTCATTTGAATATTGCTGATTTGCTTTAATAATTCTACAAATTTCATAACAGAGTTCTCAAATACATATTCAAATCCACAATCTTACTGATATATGAATTGTGTACCGGGAATCAGGGTGATACCTGATAATTTTACAGTTCACTTTATAAATGATTTTAATATTCGTTTTGATTCATAAATTATTGAATTTACTTCAATAAAGAAATTTTTTGGTCTATAAAGCAGAAATTATATGATTTTTGAATCCAAGAGTCTCATCAATCGTTAAAACATCACTATCTTACAAATATAATGGTTTTTGGTAACTACTGACATTATTATTTAACATGTATAACAGACTTTGATTTTTCATTGAAAATTGCTGATTTGCTATGATTATTCTATAAATTTCATAACAGAGTACTCAAATACATATTCAAATCCAAAATCTTTCTGATTTAAATATGTGAACCTGGACTACAATGTATAAAGTGATCATAATGCAGTAATGATATCATTATTCGATTGGATTGATGAATTATTGAATTTACTTAAAAAAAGGCATATTTTGGGTCTATAAAGAAGAAATTATATCAATCTTGAATCCAAAAGTCTCATCAATCGTTAATACATCATAATCTTACATACATAACGATGATCTGTTATCTACTGACAATATTATATAATATAAATTGCTGAAATTGATTCTTTATTTAAAAATTGCTGATTTGCTTTAATAATTCTACAAATTTCATAACAGAGTACTCAAATACATATTCAAATCCAAAATTTACTGATTTATGGATGTGGACCTGGACTACAATGTATGAAGTGATCATAATGCAGTAATGATATCATTATTCGTTTGAATTCATAAATTATTGAATTTACTTCAAAAAAGAAATTTTTTGGTCTATAATGCAGAAATTTTATGATTTTTGAATCCAAAAGTCTCATCAATTGTTAATACATCATTATCTTACATACATAATGATGATCAGGTATCTACTGACAATATTTTATATTATAAATTACTGAAATTGATTCTTCATTTGAATATTGCTGATTTGCTTCAAAAATTTCATTATAAGATTTTTGTATCCAAAAGTCTCATCAATCGTTAATACATCACTCTCTTACAAATATAATGGTTATTGGTAACTACTGACATTATTATTTAACATATATAACAGAATTTGATTTTTCATTGAAAATTGCTGATTTGCTTTGATTATTTGCTTTATGATTTGCTTTAATAATTCTACAAATTTCATAACAGAGTTCTCAAATACATTTTCAAATCCAAAATCTTACTGATATATGAATTGTGTACCGGGAATCAGGGTGATACGTGATAATTTTACAGTTCACTTTATTAATGATTTTAATATTCGATTTGATTTTTGAAATATTGAATTTACTTAAAAAAAAGGCATATTTAGGTCTAAAAAGCAGAAATTGTATGATTTTTGAATACAAGAGTCTCATCAATCGTTAAAACATCACTATCTTACAAATATAATGGTTATTGGTAACTACTGACATTATTATTTAACATATATAACAGAATTTGATTTTTCATTGAAAATTGCTTATTTGCTATGATTATTCTATAAATTTCATAACAGAGTACTCAAATACATATAATGTAGAAATTATATGATTTTTGAATCCAAAAGTCTCATCAATCTTTAATACTTCACTCTCTTACAAATATAATGGTTATTGGTAATTACTGACATTATTATTTAACATGTATAACAGAATATTATTTTTCGTTGAAAATTGCTGATTTGCTATGATTATTCTATAAATTTCATAACAGAGTACTCAAATACATATTCAAATCCAAAATCTTTCTGATTTAAATATGTGAACCTGGATTACAATGTATTAAGTGATCCTAATGCAGTAATGATGTTTTTTTTCGATTGGATTGATGAATTATTGAATTTACTTAAAAAAAGGCATATTTTGGTCTATAAAGAAGAAATTATATCAATCTTGAATCCAAAAGTCTCATCAATTGTTAATACATCATTATCTTACATACATAATGATGATCAGGTATCTACTGACAATATTATATAATTTAAATTGCTGAAATTGATTCTTTATTTAAAAATTGCTGATTTGCTTTAATAATTCTACAAATTTCATAACAGAGTACTCAAATACATATTCAAATTCAAAATCTTTCTGATTTAAATATGTGAACCTGGATTACAATGTATTAAGTGATCGTAATGCAGTCATGATGTTTTTTGTCGATTGGATTGATGAATTATTGAATTTATTTAAAAAAAGGCATATTTTGGTCTATAAAGAAGAAATTATATCAATCTTGAATCCAAAAGTCTCATCAATTGTTAATACATCATTATCTTACATACATAATGATGATCAGGTATCTACTGACAATATTTTATATTATAAATTACTGAAATTGATTCTTCATTTGAATATTGCTGATTTGCTTCAAAAATTTCATTATAAGATTTTTGTATCCAAAAGTCTCATCAATCGTTAATACATCACTCTCTTACAAATATAATGGTTATTGGTAACTACTGACATTATTATTTAACATATATAACAGAATTTGATTTTTCATTGAAAATTGCTGATTTGCTTTGATTATTTGCTTTATGATTTGCTTTAATAATTCTACAAATTTCATAACAGAGTTCTCAAATACATTTTCAAATCCAAAATCTTACTGATATATGAATTGTGTACCGGGAATCAGGGTGATACGTGATAATTTTACAGTTCACTTTATTAATGATTTTAATATTCGATTTGATTTTTGAAATATTGAATTTACTTAAAAAAAAGGCATATTTAGGTCTAAAAAGCAGAAATTGTATGATTTTTGAATACAAGAGTCTCATCAATCGTTAAAACATCACTATCTTACAAATATAATGGTTATTGGTAACTACTGACATTATTATTTAACATATATAACAGAATTTGATTTTTCATTGAAAATTGCTTATTTGCTATGATTATTCTATAAATTTCATAACAGAGTACTCAAATACATATAATGTAGAAATTATATGATTTTTGAATCCAAAAGTCTCATCAATCTTTAATACTTCACTCTCTTACAAATATAATGGTTATTGGTAATTACTGACATTATTATTTAACATGTATAACAGAATATTATTTTTCGTTGAAAATTGCTGATTTGCTATGATTATTCTATAAATTTCATAACAGAGTACTCAAATACATATTCAAATCCAAAATCTTTCTGATTTAAATATGTGAACCTGGATTACAATGTATTAAGTGATCCTAATGCAGTAATGATGTTTTTTTTCGATTGGATTGATGAATTATTGAATTTACTTAAAAAAAGGCATATTTTGGTCTATAAAGAAGAAATTATATCAATCTTGAATCCAAAAGTCTCATCAATTGTTAATACATCATTATCTTACATACATAATGATGATCAGGTATCTACTGACAATATTATATAATTTAAATTGCTGAAATTGATTCTTTATTTAAAAATTGCTGATTTGCTTTAATAATTCTACAAATTTCATAACAGAGTACTCAAATACATATTCAAATTCAAAATCTTTCTGATTTAAATATGTGAACCTGGATTACAATGTATTAAGTGATCGTAATGCAGTCATGATGTTTTTTGTCGATTGGATTGATGAATTATTGAATTTATTTAAAAAAAGGCATATTTTGGTCTATAAAGAAGAAATTATATCAATCTTGAATCCAAAAGTCTCATCAATTGTTAATACATCATTATCTTACATACATAATGATGATCAGGTATCTACTGACAATATTATATAATTTAAATTGCTGAAATTGATTCTTTATTTAAAAATTGCTGATTTGCTTTAATAATTCTACAAATTTCATAACAGAGTACTCAAATACATATTCAAATCCAAAATCTTTCTGATTTAAATATGTGGACCTGGACTACAATGTATAAAGTGATCATAATGCAGTAATGATATCATTATTCGATTGGATTGATGAATTATTGAATTTACTTAAAAAAAGGCATATTTTGGTCTATAAAGAAGAAATTATATCAATCTTGAATCCAAAAGTCTCATCAATTGTTAATACATCATTATCTTACATACATAATGATGATCAGGTATCTACTGACAATATTATATAATTTAAATTGCTGAAATTGATTCTTTATTTAAAAATTGCTGATTTGCTTTAATAATTCTACAAATTTCATAACAGAGTACTCAAATACATATTCAAATCCAAAATCTTTCTGATTTAAATATGTGAACCTGGATTACAATGTATTAAGTGATCTTAATGCAGTCATGATGTTTTTTTTCGATTTGATTGATGAATTATTGTATTTTCTTAAAAAAAGGCATATTTTGGTCTATAAAGCAGAAATTATATGATTTTTGAATACAAAAGTCTCATCAATTGTTAATACATCATTATCTTACATACATAATAATGATCAGGTATCTACTGACAATATTTTATATTATAAATTACTGAAATTGATTCTTCATTTGAATATTGCTGATTTGCTTTAATAATTCTACAAATTTCATAACAGAGTTCTCAAATACATATTCAAATCCACAATCTTACTGATATATGAATTGTGTACCGGGAATCAGGGTGATACCTGATAATTTTACAGTTCACTTTATAAATGATTTTAATATTCGTTTTGATTCATAAATTATTGAATTTACTTCAATAAAGAAATTTTTTGGTCTATAAAGCAGAAATTATATGATTTTTGAATCCAAGAGTCTCATCAATCGTTAAAACATCACTATCTTACAAATATAATGGTTTTTGGTAACTACTGACATTATTATTTAACATGTATAACAGACTTTGATTTTTCATTGAAAATTGCTGATTTGCTATGATTATTCTATAAATTTCATAACAGAATACTCAAATACATATTCAAATCCAAAATCTTTCTGATTTAAATATGTGAACCTGGACTACAATGTATAAAGTGATCATAATGCAGTAATGATATCATTATTCGATTGGATTGATGAATTATTGAATTTACTTAAAAAAAGGCATATTTTGGGTCTATAAAGAAGAAATTATATCAATCTTGAATCCAAAAGTCTCATCAATCGTTAATACATCATAATCTTACATACATAACGATGATCTGTTATCTACTGACAATATTATATAATATAAATTGCTGAAATTGATTCTTTATTTAAAAATTGCTGATTTGCTTTAATAATTCTACAAATTTCATAACAGAGTACTCAAATACATATTCAAATCCAAAATTTACTGATTTATGGATGTGGACCTGGACTACAATGTATGAAGTGATCATAATGCAGTAATGATATCATTATTCGTTTGAATTCATAAATTATTGAATTTACTTCAAAAAAGAAATTTTTTGGTCTATAATGCAGAAATTTTATGATTTTTGAATCCAAAAGTCTCATCAATTGTTAATACATCATTATCTTACATACATAATGATGATCAGGTATCTACTGACAATATATTATATTATAAATTACTGAAATTGATTCTTCATTTGAATATTGCTGATTTGCTTTAATAATTCTACAAATTTCATAACAGAGTACTCAAATACATATTCAAATCCAAAATCTTTCTGATTTAAATATGTGGACCTGGACTACAATGTATAAAGTGATCATAATGCAGTAATGATATCATTATTCGATTGGATTGATGAATTATTGAATTTACTTAAAAAAAGGCATATTTTGGTCTATAAAGCAGAAATTATATGATTTTTGAATCCAAAAGTCTCATCAATTGTTAATACATCATTATCTTACATACATAATGATGATCAGGTATCTACTGACAATATTTTATATTATAAATTACTGAAATTGATTCTTCATTTGAATATTGCTGATTTGCTTTAATAATTCTACAAATTTCATAACAGAGTTCTCAAATACATATTCAAATCCACAAACTTACTGATATATGAATTGTGTACCGGGAATCAGGGTGATACCTGATAATTTTACAGTTCACTTTATAAATGATTTTAATATTCGTTTTGATTCATAAATTATTGAATTTACTTCAATAAAGAAATTTTTTGGTCTATAATTCAGAAATTATATGATTTTTGAATCCAAAAGTCTCATCAATCGTTAATACATCATTATCTTACATACATAACGATGATCTGTTATCTACTGACAATATTATATAATATAAATTGCTGAAATTGATTCTTTATTTAAAAACTGCTGATTTGCTTTAATAATTCTACAAATTTCATAACAGAGTACTCAAATACATATTCAAATCCAAAATCTTTCTGATTTAAATATGTGAACCTGGATTACAATGTATTAAGTGATCGTAATGCAGTAATGATGTTTTTTTTCGATTGGATTGATGAATTATTGAATTTAATTAAAAAAAGGCATATTTTGGTCTATAAAGAAGAAATTATATCAATCTTGAATCCAAAAGTCTCATCAATCGTTAATACATCATTATCTTACATACATAACGATGATCTGTTATCTACTGACAATATTATATAATATAAATTGCTGAAATTGATTCTTTATTTAAAAATTGCTGATTTGCTTTAATAATTCTACAAATTTCATAACAGAGTACTCAAATACATATTCAAATCCAAAATTTACTGATTTATAGATGTGGACCTGGACTACAATGTATAAAGTGATCATAATGCAGTAATGATATCATTATTCGATTGGATTGATGAATTATTGAATTTACTTAAAAAAAGGCATATTTTGGTCTATAAAGCAGAAATTGTATGATTTTTGAATCCAAGAGTCTCATCAATCGTTGAAACATCACTATCTTACAAATATAATGGTTATTGGTAACTACTGACATTATTATTTAACATATATAACAGAAATTGATTCTTTATTTAAAAATTGCTGATTTGCTTTAATAATTCTACAAATTTCATAACAGAGTACTCAAATACATATTCAAATCCAAAATTTACTGATTTATAGATGTGGACCTGGACTACAATGTATAAAGTGATCATAATGCAGTAATGATATCATTATTCGATTGGATTGATGAATTATTGAATTTACTTAAAAAACGGCATATTTTGGTCTATAAAGAAGAAATTATATCAATCTTGAATCCTAAAGTCTCATCAATCGTTAATACATCATTATCTTACATACATAACGATGACCTGTTATCTACTGACAATATTATATAATATAAATTGCTGAAATTGATTCTTTATTTAAAAATTGCTGATTTGCTTTAATAATTCTACAAATTTCATAACAGAGTACTCAAATACATATTCAAATCCAAAATTTACTGATTTATAGATGTGGACCTGGACTACAATGTATAAAGTGATCATAATGCAGTAATGATATCATTATTCGATTGGATTGATGAATTATTGAATTTACTTAAAAAAAGGCATATTTTGGTCTATAAAGAAGAAATTATATCAATCTTGAATCCAAAAGTCTCATCAATCGTTAATACATCATTATCTTATATACATAACGATGATCTGTTATCTACTGACAATATTATATAATATAAATTGCTGAAATTGATTCTTTATTTAAAAATTGCTGATTTGCTTTAATAATTCTACAAATTTCATAACAGAGTACTCAAATACATATTCAAATCCAAAATTTACTGATTTATGGATGTGGACCTGGACTACAATGTATGAAGTGATCATAATGCAGTAATGATATCATTATTCGTTTGAATTCATAAATTATTGAATTTACTTCAAAAAAGAAATTTTTTGGTCTATAATGCAGAAATTTTATGATTTTTGAATCCAAAAGCCTCATCAATTGTTAATACATCATTATCTTACATACTTAATGATGATCAGGTATCTACTGACAATATTTTATATTATAAATTACTGAAATTGATTCTTCATTTGAATATTGCTGATTTGCTTCAAAAATTTCATTATATGATTTTTGTATCCAAAAGTCTCATCAATCGTTAATACATCACTCTCTTACAAATATAATGGTTATTGGTAACTACTGACATTATTATTTAACATATATAACAGAATTTGATTTTTCATTGAAAATTGCTGATTTGCTATGATTATTTGCTTTATGATTTGCTTTAATAATTCTACAAATTTCATAACAGAGTTCTCAAATACATATTCAAATCCAAAATCTTACTGATATATAAATTGGGTACCGGGAATCAGGGTGATACGTGATAATTTTACAGTTCACTTTATAAATGATTTTAATATTCGATTTGATTTTTGAAATATTGAATTTACTTAAAAAAAGGCATATTTTGGTCTAAAAAGCAGAAATTGTATGATTTTTGAATCCAAGAGTCTCATTAATCGTTAAAACATCACTATCTTACAAATATAATGGTTATTGGTAACTACTGACATTATTATTTAACATATATAACAGAATTTGATTTTTCATTGAAAATTGCTTATTTACTATGATTATTCTATAAATTTCATAACAGAGTACTCAAATACATATTCAAATCTAAAATTTACTGATTTATGGATGTGGACCTGGACTACAATGTATAAAGTGATCATAATGCTGTAATGATATCATTATTCGTTTTGATTCAATAATTATTGAATTTACTTCAAAAAAGAAATTTTTTGGTCTAAAAAGCAGAAATTGTATGATTTTTGAATCCAAGAGTCTCATCAATCGTTAAAACATCACTATCTTACAAATATAATGGTTTTTGGTAACTACTGACATTATTATTTAACATATATAACAGAATTTGATTTTTCATTGAAAATTGCTGATTTGCTATGATTATTCTATAAATTTCATAACAGAGTACTCAAATACATATTCAAATCCAAAATCTTTCTGATTTAAATATGTAAACCTGGATTACAATGTATTAAGTGATCTTAATGCAGTAATGATGTTTTTTTTGATTAAATTGATGAATTATTGAATTTACTTAAAAAAAGGCATATTTTGGTCTATAAAGAAGAAATTATATCAATCTTGAATACAAAAGTCTCATCAATCGTTAATACATCATTATCTTACCTACATAACGATGATCTGTTATCTACTGACAATATTATATAATATAAATTGCTGAAATTGATTCTTTATTTAAAAATTGCTGATTTGCTTTAATAATTCTACAAATTTCATAACAGAGTACTCAAATACATATTCAAATCCAAAATTTACTGATTTATAGATGTGGACCTAGACTACAATGTATAAAGTGATCATAATGCAGTAATGATATCATTATTCGTTTGAATTCATAAATTATTGAATTTACTTCAAAAAAGAAATTTTTGGTCTATAATGCAGAAATTTTATGATTTTTGAATCCAAAAGTCTCATCAATTATTAATACATCATTATTTTACATACATAATGATGATCAGGTATCTACTGACAATATTTTATATTATAAATTACTGAAATTGATTCTTCATTTGAATATTGCTGATTTGCTTCAAAAATTTCATAATAAGATTTTTTTATCCAAAAGTCTCATCAATCGTTAATACATCACTCTCTTACAAATATAATGGTTATTGGTAACTACTGACATTATTATTTAACATATATAACAGAATTTGATTTTTCATTGAAAATTGCTGATTTGCTATGATTATTTGCTTTATGATTTGCTTTAATAATTCTACAAATTTCATAACAGAGTTCTCAAATACATATTCAAATCCAAAATCTTACTGATATATGAATTGTTTACCGGGAATCAGGGTGATACGTGATAATTTTACAGTTAACTTTATTAATGATTTTAATATTCGATTTGATTTTTGAAATATTGAATTTACTTAAAAAAAAGGCATATTTAGGTCTAAAAAGCAGAAATTGTATGATTTTTGAATACAAGAGTCTCATCAATCGTTAAAACATCACTATCTTACAAATATAATGGTTATTGGTAACTACTGACATTATTATTTAACATGTATAACAGAATATGATTTTTCATTGAAAATTGCTGATTTGCTATAATTATTCTATAAATTTCATAACAGAGTACTCAAATACATATTCAAATCCAAAATCTTTCTGATTTAAATATGTGAACCTGGATTACAATGTATTAAGTGATCCTAATGCAGTAATGATGTTTTTTTTCGATTGGATTGATGAATTATTGAATATACTTAAAAAAAGAAATTTTTTGTCTAAAAAGCAGAAATTGTATGATTTTTGAATCCAAGAGTCTCATCAATCGTTAAAACATCACTATCTTACAAATATAATGGTTATTGGTAACTACTGACATTATTATTTAACATGTATAACAGAATATGATTTTTCATTGAAAATTGCTGATTTGCTATAATTATTCTATAAATTTCATAACAGAGTACTCAAATACATATTCAAATCCAAAATCTTTCTGATTTAAATATGTGAACCTGGATTACAATGTATTAAGTGATCCTAATGCAGTAATGATGTTTTTTTTCGATTGGATTGATGAATTATTGAATATACTTAAAAAAAGAAATTTTTTGTCTAAAAAGCAGAAATTGTATGATTTTTGAATCCAAGAGTCTCATCAATCGTTAAAACATCACTATCTTACAAATATAATGGTTATTGGTAACTACTGACATTATTATTTAACATGTATAACAGACTTTGATTTTTCATTGAAAATTGCTGATTTCCTATGATTATTCTATAAATTTCATAACAGAATACTCAAATACATATTCAAATCCAAAATCTTTCTGATTTAAATATGTGAACCTGGATTACAATGTATTAAGTGATCGTAATGCAGTAATGATGTTTTTTTTCGATTGGATTGATGAATTATTGAATTTACTTAAAAAAAGGCATATTTTGGTCTATAAAGAAGAAATTATATCAATCTTGAATCCAAAAGTCTCATCAATTGTTAATACATCATTATCTTACATACATAATGATGATCAGGTATCTACTGACAATATTATATAATTTAAATTGCTGAAATTGATTCTTTATTTAAAAATAGCTGATTTGCTTCAATAATTCTACAAATTTCATAACAGAGTACTCAAATACATATTCAAATCCAAAATCTTTCTGATTTAAATATGTGAACCTGGATTACAATGTATTAAGTGATCGTAATGCAGTCATGATGTTTTTTTTCGATTGGATTGATGAATTATTGAATTTACTTAAAAAAAGGCATATTTTGGTCTGTAAAGAAGAAATTATATCAATCTTGAATCCAAAAGTCTCATCAATTGTTAATACATCATTATCTTACATACATAATGATGATCAGGTATCTACTGACAATATTATATAATTTAAATTGCTGAAATTGATTCTTTATTTAAAAATTGCTGATTTGCTTTAATAATTCTACAAATTTCATAACAGAGTACTCAAATACATATTCAAATCCAAAATCTTTCTGATTTAAATATGTGGACCTGGACTACAATGTATAAAGTGATCATAATGCAGTAATGATATCATTATTTGATTGGATTGATGAATTTTTGAATTTACTTAAAAAAAGGCATATTTTGGTCTATAAAGAAGAAATTATATCAATCTTGAATCCAAAAGTCTCATCAATCGTTAATACATCATTATCTTACATACATAACGATGATCTGTTATCTACTAACAATATTATATAATATAAATTGCTGAAATTGATTCTTTATTTAAAAATTGCTGATTTGCTTTAATAATTCTACAAATTTCATAACAGAGTACTCAAATACATATTCAAATCCAAAATCTTTCTGATTTAAATATGTGAACCTTGATTACAATGTATTAAGTGATTTTAATGCAGTCATGATGTTTTTTTTCGATTGGATTGATGAATTATTGTATTTTCTTAAAAAAAGGCATATTTTGGTCTATAAAGCAGAAATTATATGATTTTTGAATCCAAAAGTCTCATCAATTGTTAATACATCATTATCTTACATACATAATGATGATCAGGTATCTACTGACAATATTTTATATTATAAATTACTGAAATTGATTCTTCATTTGAATATTGCTGATTTACTTTAATAATTCTACAAATTTCATAACAGAGTTCTCAAATACATATTCAAATCCACAATCTTACTGATATATGAATTGTGTACCGGGAATCAGGGTGATACCTGATAATTTTACAGTTCACTTTATAAATGATTTTAATATTCGTTTTGATTCATAAATTATTGAATTTACTTCAATAAAGAAATTTTTTGGTCTATAAAGCAGAAATTATATGATTTTTGAATCCAAGAGTCTCATCAATCGTTAAAACATCACTATCTTACAAATATAATGGTTTTTGGTAACTACTGACATTATTATTTAACATGTATAACAGACTTTGATTTTTCATTGAAAATTGCTGATTTGCTATGATTATTCTATAAATTTCATAACAGAGTACTCAAATACATATTCAAATCCAAAATCTTTCTGATTTAAATATGTGAACCTGGACTACAATGTATAAAGTGATCATAATGCAGTAATGATATCATTATTCGATTGGATTGATGAATTATTGAATTTACTTAAAAAAAGGCATATTTTGGGTCTATAAAGAAGAAATTATATCAATCTTGAATCCAAAAGTCTCATCAATCGTTAATACATTATAATCTTACATACATAACGATGATCTGTTATCTACTGACAATATTATATAATATAAATTGCTGAAATTGATTCTTTATTTAAAAATTGCTGATTTGCTTTAATAATTCTACAAATTTCATAACAGAGTACTCAAATACATATTCAAATCCAAAATTTACTGATTTATGGAAGTGGACCTGGACTACAATGTATGAAGTGATCATAATGCAGTAATGATATCATTATTCGTTTGAATTCATAAATTATTGAATTTACTTCAAAAAAGAAATTTTTTGGTCTATAATGCAGAAATTTTATGATTTTTGAATCCAAAAGTCTCATCAATTGTTAATACATCATTATCTTACATACATAATGATGATCAGGTATCTACTGACAATATTTTATATTATAAATTACTGAAATTGATTCTTCATTTGAATATTGCTGATTTGCTTCAAAAATTTCATTATATGATTTTTGTATCCAAAAGTCTCATCAATCGTTGAAACATCACTATCTTACAAATATAATGGTTATTGGTAACTACTGACATTATTATATAACATATATAACAGAATTTGATTTTTCATTGAAAATTGCTGATTTGCTATGATTATTTGCTTTATGATTTGATTAATAATTCTACAAATTTCATAACAGAGTTCTCAAATACATATTCAAATCCAAAATCTTACTGATATATATATTGGGTACCGGGAATCAGGGTGATACGTGATAATTTTACAGTTCACTTTATAAATGATTTTAATATTCGATTTGATTTTTGAAATATTGAATTTACTTAAAAAAAGGCATATTTTGGTCTAAAAAGCAGAAATTGTATGATTTTTGAATCCAAGAGTCTCATCAATCGTTGAAACATCACTATCTTACAAATATAATGGTTATTGGTAACTACTGACATTATTATTTAACATATATAACAGAAATTGATTCTTTATTTAAAAATAGCTGATTTGCTTCAATAATTCTACAAATTTCATAACAGAGTACTCAAATACATATTCAAATCCAAAATCTTTCTGATTTAAATATGTGAACCTGGATTACAATGTATTAAGTGATCGTAATGCAGTCATGATGTTTTTTTTCGATTGGATTGATGAATTATTGTATTTTCTTACAAAAAGGCATATTTTGGTCTATAAAGCAGAAATTATATGATTTTTGAATCCAAAAGTCTCATCAATCGTTAATACATCATTATCTAACATACATAACGATGATCAGGTATCTACTGACAATATTTTATATTATAAATTACTGAAATTGATTCTTCATTTGAATATTGCTGATTTGCTTCAAAAATTCTACAAACTTCATAATAGAGTACTCAAATACATATTCAAATCCAAAATCTTTCTGATTTATATATGTGAACCTGGATTACAATGTATTAAGTGATCGTAATGCAGTCATGATGTTTTTTTTTGCGATTGGATTGATGAATTATTGAATTTTCTTAAAAAAAGGCATATTTTGGTCTATAAGCAGGAATTATATGATTTTTGAATCCAAAAGTCTCATCAATTGTTAATACATCATTATCTTACATACATAACGATGATCAGGTATGTACTGACAATATTTTATATTATAAATTACTGAAATTGATTCTTCATTTGAATATTGCTGATTTGCTTTAATAATTCTACAAATTTCATAACAGAGTTCTTAAATACATATTCAAATCCAAAATCTTACTGATATATGAATTGTGTACCGGGAATCAGGGTGATACGTGATAATATTACAGTTCACTTTATAAATGATTTTAATATTCGCTTGGATTGGTGAATTATTGAATTTACTTCAAAAAAGGCATATTTTGGTCTAAAAAGCAGAAATTATATGATTTTTGAATCCAAGAGTCTCATCAATCGTTAAAACATCACTATCTTACAAATATAATGGTTTTTGGTAACTACTGACATTATTATTTAACATATATAACAGAATTTGATTTTTCATTGACAATTGCTTATTTGCTATGATTATTCTATAAATTTCATAACAGAGTACTCAAATACATATTCAAATCCTAAATTTACTGATTTATGGATGTGGACCTGGACTACAATATATAAAGTGATCATAATGCTGTAATGATATCATTATTCGTTTTGATTCATAAGTTATTGAATTTACTTCAAAAAAGAAATTTTTTGGTCTATAATGCAGAGATTGTATGATTTTTGAATCCTAGAGTCTCATGAATCGTTAAAACATCACTATCTTACAAACATAATGGTTTTTGGTAACTACTGACATTATTATTTAACATATATAACAGAATTTGTTTTTTCATTGAAAATTGCTGATTTGCTATGATTATTCTATAAATTTCAGAACAGAGTACTCAAATACATATTCAAATCCAAAATCTTTCTGATTCAAATATGTGAACCTGGATTACAATGTATTAAGTGATCGTAATGCAGTAATGATGTTTTTTTTCGATTGGATTGATGAATTATTGAATTTACTTAAAAAAAGGCATATTTTGGTCTATAAAGAAGAAATTATATCAATCTTGAATCCAAAAGTCTCATCAATCGTTAATACATCTTTATCTTACATACATAACGATGATCAGGTATCTACTGACAATATTATATAATTTAAATTCCTGAAATTGATTCTTTATTTAAAAATTGCTGATTTGCTTTAATAATTCTACAAATTTCATAACAGAGTACTCAAATACATATTCAAATCCTAAATTTACTGATTTATAGATGTGGACCTGGACTACAATGTATAAAGTGATCATAATGCAGTAATGATATCATTATTCGATTGGATTGATGAATTATTGAATTTACTTAAAAAAAGGCATATTTTGGTCTATAAAGAAGAAATTATATCAATCTTGAATCCAAAAGTCTCATCAATCGTTAATACATCATTATCTTACATACATAACGATGATCTGTTATCTACTGACAATATTATATAATATAAATTGCTGAAATTGATTCTTTATTTAAAAATTGCTGATTTGCTTTAATAATTCTACAAATTTCATAACAGAGTACTCAAATACATATTCAAATCCTAAATTTACTGATTTAAATATGTGAACCTGGATTACAATGTATTAAGTGATCGTAATGCAGTCATGATGTTTTTTTTCGATTGGATTGATGAATTATTGTATTTTCTTAAAAAAAGGCATATTTTGGTCTATAAAGCAGAAATTAAATGATTTTTGAATCCAAAAGTCTCATCAATCGTTAATACATCATTATCTAACATACATAACGATGATCAGGTATTTCATAACAGAGTACTCAAATACATATTCAAATCCAAAATCTTTCTGATTTAAATATGTGAACCTGGATTACAATGTATTAAGTGATCGTAATGCAGTCATGATGTTTTTTTTCGATTGGATTGATGAATTATTGTATTTTCTTACAAAAAGGCATATTTTGGTCTATAAAGCAGAAATTATATGATTTTTGAATCCAAAAGTCTCATCAATCGTTAATACATCATTATCTAACATACATAACGATGATCAGGTATCTACTGACAATATTTTATATTATAAATTACTGAAATTGATTCTTCATTTGAATATTGCTGATTTGCTTCAAAAATTCTACAAACTTCATAATAGAGTACTCAAATACATATTCAAATCCAAAATCTTTCTGATTTATATATGTGAACCTGGATTACAATGTATTAAGTGATCGTAATGCAGTCATGATGTTTTTTTTCGATTGGATTGATGAATTATTGAATTTTCTTAAAAAAAAGGCATATTTTGGTCTATAAAGCAGGAATTATATGATTTTTGAATCCAAAAGTCTCATCAATTGTTAATACATCATTATCTTACATACATAACGATGATCAGGTATCTACTGACAATATTTTATATTATAAATTACTGAAATTGATTCTTCATTTGAATATTGCTGATTTGCTTTAATAATTCTACAAATTTCATAACAGAGTTCTCAAATACATATTCAAATCCAAAATCTTACTGATATATGAATTGTGTACCGGGAATCAGGGTGATACGTGATAATATTACAGTTCACTTTATAAATGATTTTAATATTCGATTGGATTGGTGAATTATTGAATTTACTTCAAAAAAGCCATATTTTGGACTATAATGCAGAAATTATATGATTTGTTGAATCCAAAAGTCTCATCAATCGTTAAAACATCACTATCTTACAAATATAATGGTTATTGGTAACTACTGACATTATTATTTAACATATATAACAGAATTTGATTTTTCATTGAAATTTGCTGATTTGCTATGATTATTCTATAAATTTCATAACAGAGTACTCAAATACATATTCAAATCCAAAATTTACTGATTTATGGATGTGGACCTGGACTACAATGTATGAAGTGATCATAATGCAGTAATGATATCATTATTCGTTTGAATTCATAAATTATTGAATTTACTTCAAAAAAGAAATTTTTTGGTCTATAATGCAGAAATTGTATGATTTTTGTATCCAAAAGTCTCATGAATCGTTAATACATCGCTCTCTTACAAATATAATGGTTATTGGTAACTACTGACATTATTATTTAACATATATAACAGAAAATGATTTTTCATTGAAAATTGCTGAATGCTATGATTATTCTATAAATTTCATAACAGAGTACTCTAATACATATTCAAATCCAAAATTTACTGATTTATAGATGTGGACCTAGACTACAATGTATAAAG
Source organism: Lepeophtheirus nordmannii (assembly GCA_963680855.1). Taxonomy (NCBI): domain Eukaryota; kingdom Metazoa; phylum Arthropoda; class Copepoda; order Siphonostomatoida; family Caligidae; genus Lepeophtheirus; species Lepeophtheirus nordmannii. The sequence goes on along the minus strand of OY804520.1, from coordinate 19,333,589 downwards.
TGATCATAATGCAGTAATGATATCATTATTCGTTTTGATTCATAAATTATTGAATTTACTTCAAAAAAGAAATTTTTTGGTCTATAATGCAGAAATTATATGATTTGTTGAATCCAAAAGTCTCATCAATTGTTAATACCTCATTATCTTACATACATAATGATGATCAGGTATCTACTGACAATATTTTATATTATAAATTACTGAAATTGATTCTTCATTTGAATATTGCTGATTTGCTTTAATAATTCTACAAATTTCATAACAAAGTTCTCAAATACATAATCAAATCCAAAATCTTACTGATATATGAATTGTGTAGTGGGAATCAGGGTGATACGTGATAATTTTACAGTTCACTTTATAAATGATTTTAATATTTGATTGTATTGATGAATTATTGAAATACTTCAAAAAAGGAATTTTTTTGTCTATCAAGCAGAAATTATATGATTTTTGAATCCAAAAGTATCATCAATCGTTAATACATCATTACCTTACATACATAATGGTGATCTGTTGTCTACTGACAATATTATATAGTATAAATTGCTGAAATTGATTCTTCATTTAAAAATTGCTGATTTGCTATGATTATTCTATAAATTTCATAACAGAGTACTCAAATACATATTCAAATCCAAAATATTTCTGATTTATATATGTGAACCTGGACTACAATGTAATAAGTAATCGTAATGCAGTATTCTATAACAGAGTTCTCAAATACATATTAAAATCCAAAATATTACTGATATATGAATAGTTTACCAGGAATCAGGGTGATACGTGATAATTTAACAGTTCACTTTAAAAATGATTTTAATATTCGATTGGATTGATGAATTATTGAATTTTCTTAAAAAAAGGCATATTTTGGTCTATAAAGAAGGAATTATATGATTTTTGAATCCAAAAGTCTCATCAATTGTTAATACATCATTATCTTACATACATAACGATGATCAGGTATCTACTGACAATATTTTATATTATAAATTACTGAAATTGATTCTTCATTTGAATATTGCTGATTTGCTTTAATAATTCTACAAATTTCATAACAGAGTTCTTAAATACATATTTAAATCCAAAATCTTACTGATATATGAATTGTGTACCGGGAATCAGGGTGATACGTGATAATATTACAGTTCACTTTATAAATGATTTTAATATTCGATTGGATTGGTGAATTATTGAATTTACTTCAAAAAAGGCATATTTTGGTCTAAAAAGCAGAAATTGTATGATTTTTGAATCCAAGAGTCTCATCAATCGTTAAAACATCACTATCTTACAAATATAATGGTTATTGGTAACTACTGACATTATTATTTAACATATATAACAGAATTTGATTTTTCATTGAAAATTGCTGATTTGCCATGATTATTCTATAAATTTCATAACAGAGTACTCTAATACATATTCAAATCCAAAATTTACTGATTTATAGATGTGGACCTGGACTACAATATATAAAGTGATCATAATGCTGTAATGATATCATTATTCGTTTTGATTCATAAATTATTGAATTTACTTCAAAAAAGAAATTTTTTGGTCTATAATGCAGAGATTGTATGATTTTTGAATCCAAAAGTCTCATCAATCGTTAAAACATCACTATCTTACAAACATAATGGTTTTTGGTAACTACTGACATTATTATTTAACATATATAACAGAATTTGTTTTTTCATTGAAAATTGCTGATTTGCTATGATTATTCTATAAATTTCAGAACAGAGTACTCAAATACATATTCAAATCCAAAATCTTTCTGATTCAAATATGTGAACCTGGATTACAATGTATTAAGTGATCGTAAGGCAGTCATGATGTTTTTTTTCGATTGGATTGATGAATTATTGAATTTTCTTAAAAAAAGGCATATTTTGGTCTATAAAGAAGGAATTATATGATTTTTGAATCCAAAAGTCTCATCAATTGTTAATACATCATTATCTTACATACATAACGATGATCAGGTATCTACTGACAATATTTTATATTATAAATTACTGAAATTGATTCTTCATTTGAATATTGCTGATTTGCTTTAATAATTCTACAAATTTCATAACAGAGTTCTTAAATACATATTCAAATCCAAAATCTTACTGATATATGAATTGTGTACCGGGAATTAGGGTGATACGTGATAATATTACAGTTCACTTTATAAATGATTTTAATATTCGATTGGATTGGTGAATTATTGAATTTACTTCAAAAAAGGCATATTTTGGTCTAAAAAGCAGAAATTGTATGATTTTTGAATCCAAGAGTCTCATCAATCGTTAAAACATCACTATCTTACAAATATAATGGTTATTGGTAACTACTGACATTATTATTTAACATATATAGCAGAATTTGATTTTTCATTGAAAATTGCTGATTTGCCATGATTATTCTATAAATTTCATAACAGAGTACTCTAATACATTTTCAAATCCAAAATTTACTGATTTATAGATGTGGACCTGGACTACAATATATAAAGTGATCATAATGCTGTAATGATATCATTATTCGTTTTGATTCATAAATTATTGAATTTACTTCAAAAAAGAAATTTTTTGGTCTATAATGCAGAGATTGTATGATTTTTGAATCCAAAAGTCTCATCAATCGTTAAAACATCACTATCTTACAAACATAATGGTTTTTGGTAACTACTGACATTATTATTTAACATATATAACAGAATTTGTTTTTTCATTGAAAATTGCTGATTTGCTATGATTATTCTATAAATTTCAGAACAGAGTACTCAAATACATATTCAAATCCAAAATCTTTCTGATTCAAATATGTGAACCTGGATTACAATGTATTAAGTGATCGTAATGCAGTAATGATGTTTTTTTTCGATTGGATTGATGAATTATTGAATTTACTTAAAAAAAGGCATATTTTGGTCTATAAAGAAGAAATTATATCAATCTTGAATCCAAAAGTCTCATCAATCGTTAATACATCTTTATCTTACATACATAACGATGATCAGGTATCTACTGACAATATTATATAATTTAAATTCCTGAAATTGATTCTTTATTTAAAAATTGCTGATTTGCTTTAATAATTCTACAAATTTCATAACAGAGTACTCAAATACATATTCAAATCCAAAATTTACTGATTTATAGATGTGGACCTGGATTACAATGTATAAAGTGATCATAATGCAGTAATGATATCATTATTCGATTGGATTGATGAATTATTGAATTTACTTAAAAAAAGGCATATTTTGGTCTATAAAGAAGAAATTATATCAATCTTGAATCCAAAAGTCTCATCAATCCTTAATACATCATTATCTTACATACATAACGATGATCTGTTATCTACTGACAATATCATATAATATAAATTGCTGAAATTGATTCTTCATTTAAAAATTGCTGATTTGCTTTAAAAATTCTACAAACTTCATAATAGAGTACTCAAATACATATTCAAATCCAAAATCTTTCTGATTTAAATATGTGAACCTGGATTACAATGTATTAAGTGATCGTAATGCAGTCATGATGTTTTTTTTTGATTGGATTGATGAATTATTGTATTTTCTTAAAAAAAGGCATATTTTGGTCTATAAAGCAGAAATTAAATGATTTTTGAATCCAAAAGTCTCATCAATCGTCAATACATCATTATCTAACATACATAACGATGATCAGGTATCTACTGACAATATTTTATATTATAAATTACTGAAATTGATTCTTCATTTGAATATTGCTGATTTGCTTCAAAAATTCTACAAACTTCATAATAGAGTACTCAAATACATATTCAAATCCAAAATCTTTCTGATTTATATATGTGAACCTGGATTACAATGTATTAAGTGATCGTAATGCAGTCATGATGTTTTTTTTCGATTGGATTGATGAATTATTGAATTTTCTTAAAAAAAGGCATATTTTGGTCTATAAAGCAGGAATTATATGATTTTTGAATCCAAAAGTCTCATCAATTGTTAATACATCATTATCTTACATACATAACGATGATCAGGTATCTACTGACAATATTTTATATTATAAATTACTGAAATTGATTCTTCATTTGAATATTGCTGATTTGCTTTAATAATTCTACAAATTTCATAACAGAGTTCTCAAATACATATTCAAATCCAAAATCTTACTGATATATGAATTGTGTACCGGGAATCAGGGTGATACGTGATAATATTACAGTTCACTTTATAAATGATTTTAATATTCGATTGGATTGGTGAATTATTGAATTTACTTCAAAAAAGCCATATTTTGGACTATAATGCAGAAATTATATGATTTGTTGAATCCAAAAGTCTCATCAATCGTTAAAACATCACTATCTTACAAATATAATGGTTATTGGTAACTACTGACATTATTATTTAACATATATAACAGAATTTGATTTTTCATTGAAATTTGCTGATTTGCTATGATTATTCTATAAATTTCATAACAGAGTACTCAAATACATATTCAAATCCAAAATTTACTGATTTATGGATGTGGACCTGGACTACAATGTATGAAGTGATCATAATGCAGTAATGATATCATTATTCGTTTGAATTCATAAATTATTGAATTTACTTCAAAAAAGAAATTTTTTGGTCTATAATGCAGAAATTGTATGATTTTTGTATCCAAAAGTCTCATGAATCGTTAATACATCGCTCTCTTACAAATATAATGGTTATTGGTAACTACTGACATTATTATTTAACATATATAACAGAAAATGATTTTTCATTGAAAATTGCTGATTTGCTATGATTATTCTATAAATTTCATAACAGAGTACTCTAATACATATTCAAATCCAAAATTTACTGATTTATAGATGTGGACCTAGACTACAATGTATAAAGTGATCATAATGCAGTAATGATATCATTATTCGTTTTGATTCATAAATTATTGAATTTACTTCAAAAAAGAAATTTTTTGGTCTATAATGCAGAAATTATATGATTTGTTGAATCCAAAAGTCTCATCAATTGTTAATACCTCATTATCTTACATACATAATGATGATCAGGTATCTACTGACAATATTTTATATTATAAATTACTGAAATTGATTCTTCATTTGAATATTGCTGATTTGCTTTAATAATTCTACAAATTTCATAACAAAGTTCTCAAATACATAATCAAATCCAAAATCTTACTGATATATGAATTGTATAGTGGGAATCAGGGTGATACGTGATAATTTTACAGTTCACTTTATAAATGATTTTAATATTTGATTGTATTGATGAATTATTGAAATACTTCAAAAAAGGAATTTTTTTGTCTATCAAGCAGAAATTATATGATTTTTGAATCCAAAAGTATCATCAATCGTTAATACATCATTACCTTACATACATAATGGTGATCTGTTGTCTACTGAAAATATTATATAGTATAAATTGCTGAAATTGATTCTTCATTTAAAAATTGCTGATTTGCTATGATTATTCTATAAATTTCATAACAGAGTACTCAAATACATATTCAAATCCAAAATATTTCTGATTTATATATGTGAACCTGGACTACAATGTAATAAGTAATCGTAATGCAGTATTCTATAACAGAGTTCTCAAATACATATTAAAATCCAAAATATTACTGATATATGAATAGTTTACCAGGAATCAGGGTGATACGTGATAATTTAACAGTTCACTTTAAAAATGATTTTAATATTCGATTGGATTGATGAATTATTGAATTTACTTAAAAAAGGCATATTTTGGTCTATAAAGCAGAAATTATATGATTTTTGAATCCAAAAGTCTCATCAATCGTTAATACATCATTATCTTACATACATAATGGTGATCTGTTATCTATTGACAATATTATATAATATAAATTGCTGAAATTGATTCTTTATTTAAAAATTGCTGATTTGCTTTAGTAATTCTACAAATTTCATAACAGAGTACTCAAATACATATTCAAATCCAAAATCTTTCTGATTTAAATATGTGAACCTGGAGTACAATGTATTAAGTGATCGTAATGCAGTCATGATGTTTTTTTTCGATTGGATTGATGAATTATTGAATTTTCTTAAAAAAAGGCATATTTTGGTCTATAAAGCAGGAATTATATGATTTTTGAATCCAAAAGTCTCATCAATTGTTAATACATCATTATCTTACATACATAATGATGATCAGGTATCTACTGACAATATTTTATATTATAAATTACTGAAATTGATTCTTCATTGGAATATTGCTGATTTGCTTTAATAATTCTAAAAATTTCATAACAAAGTTCTCAAATACATAATCAAATCCAAAATCTTACTGATATATGAATTGTGTAGCGGGAATCAGGGTGATACGTGATAATTTTACAGTTCACTTTATAAATGATTTTAATATTTGATTGTATTGATGAATTATTGAATTTACTTAAAAAAAGAAATTTTTTGGTCTAAAAAGCAGAAATTGTATGATTTTTGAATCCAAGAGTCTCATCAATCGTTAAAACATCACTATCTTACAAATATAATGGTTATTGGTAACTACTGACATAATTATTTAACATGTATAACAGACTTTGATTTTTCATTGAAAATTGCTGATTTGCTATGATTATTCTATAAATTTCATAACAGAGTACTCAAATACATATTCAAATCCAAAATCTTTCTGAATTAAATATGTGAACCTGGATTACAATGTATTAAGTGATCGCAATGCAGTAATGATGTTTTTTTTTCGATTGGATTGATGAATTATTGAATTTACTTAAAAAAAGGCATATTTTGGTCTATAAAGAAGAAATTATATCAATCTTGAATCCAAAAGTCTCATCAATTGTTAATACATCATTATCTTACATACATAATGATGATCAGGTATCTACTGACAATATTATATAATTTAAATTGCTGAAATTGATTCTTTATTTAAAAATTGCTGATTTGCTTTAATAATTCTACAAATTTCATAACAGAGTACTCAAATACATATTCAAATCCAAAATTTACTAATTTATAGATGTGGACCTGGACTACAATGTATAAAGTGATCATAATACAGTAATGATATCATTATTCGATTGGATTGATGAATTATTGAATTTACTTAAAAAAAGGCATATTTTGGTCTATAAAGAAGAAATTATATCAATCTTGAATCCAAAAGTCTCATCAATCGTTAATACATCATTATCTTACATACATAACGATGATCTGTTATCTACTGACAATATTATATAATATAAATTGCTGAAATTGATTCTTTATTTAAAAATTGCTGATTTGCTTTAATAATTCTACAAATTTCATAACAGAGTACTCAAATACATATTCAAATCCAAAATCTTTTTGATTTAAATATGTGAACCTGGATTACAATGTATTAAGTGATCGTAATGCAGTCATGATGTTTTTTTTCGATTGGATTGATGAATTATTGAATTTTCTTAAAAAAAGGCATATTTTGGTCTATAAAGCAGGAATTATATGATTTTTGAATCCAAAAGTCTCATCAATTGTTAATACATCATTATCTTACATACATAACGATGATCAGGTATCTACTGATAATATTTTATATTATAAATTACTGAAATTGATTCTTCATTTGAATATTGCTGATTTGCTTTAATAATTCTACAAATTTCATAACAGAGTTCTCAAATACATATTCAAATCCAAAATCTTACTGATATATGAATTGTGTACCGGGAATCAGGGTGATACGTGATAATATTACAGTTCACTTTATAAATGATTTTAATATTCGATTGGATTGGTGAATTATTGAATTTACTTCAAAAAAGCCATATTTTGGTCTAAAAAGCAGAAATTGCATGATTTTTGAATCCAAGAGTCTCATCAATCGTTAAAACATCACTATCTTACAAATATAATGGTTATTGGTAACTACTGACATTATTATTTAACATATATAACAGAATTTGATTTTTCATTGAAAATTGCTGATTTGCTATGATTATTTTATAAATTTCATAACAGAGTACTCTAATACATATTCAAATCCAAAATTTACTGATTTATAGATGTGGACCTGGACTACAATGTATAAAGTGATCATAATGCAGTAATGATATCATTATTCGTTTTGATTCATAAATTATTGAATTTTCTTAAAAAAGAAATTTTTTGGACTATAATGCAGAAATTATATGATTTGTTAAATCCAAAAGTCTCATCAATCGTTAAAACATCACTATCTTACAAATATAATGGTTTTTGGTAACTACTGACATTATTATTTAACATATATATCAGAATTTGATTTTTCATTGACAATTGCTTATTTGCTATGATTATTCTATAAATTTCATAACACAGTACTCAAATACATATTCAAATCCAAAATATTTCTGATTTATATATGTGAACCTGGACTACAATGTAATAAGTAATCGTAATGCTGTAATGATATCATTATTCGTTTTGATTCATAAATTATTGAATTTACTTCAAAAAAGAAATTTTTTGGTCTATAATGCAGAGATTGTATGATTTTTGAATCAAAGAGTCTCATCAATCGTTAATACATCATTATCTAACATACATAACGATGATCAGGTATCTACTGACAATATTTTATATTATAAATTACTGAAATTGATTCTTCATTTGAATATTGCTGATTTGCTTTAATAATTCTACAAATTTCATAACAAAGTTCTCAAATACATAATCAAATCCAAAATCTAACTGATATATGAATTGTATAGTGGGAATCAGGGTGATACGTGATAATTTTACAGTTCACTTTATAAATGATTTTAATATTTGATTGTATTGATGAATTATTGAAATACTTCAAAAAAGGAATTTTTTTGTCTATCAAGCAGAAATTATATGATTTTTGAATCCAAAAGTATCATCAATCGTTAATACATCATTACCTTACATACATAATGGTGATCTGTTGTCTACTGAAAATATTATATAGTATAAATTGCTGAAATTGATTCTTCATTTAAAAATTGCTGATTTGCTATGATTATTCTATAAATTTCATAACAGAGTACTCAAATACATATTCAAATCCAAAATATTTCTGATTTATATATGTGAACCTGGACTACAATGTAATAAGTAATCGTAATGCAGTATTCTATAACAGAGTTCTCAAATACATATTAAAATCCAAAATATTACTGATATATGAATAGTTTACCAGGAATCAGGGTGATACGTGATAATTTAACAGTTCACTTTAAAAATGATTTTAATATTCGATTGGATTGATGAATTATTGAATTTACTTAAAAAAGGCATATTTTGGTCTATAAAGCAGAAATTATATGATTTTTGAATCCAAAAGTCTCATCAATCGTTAATACATCATTATCTTACATACATAATGGTGATCTGTTATCTATTGACAATATTATATAATATAAATTGCTGAAATTGATTCTTTATTTAAAAATTGCTGATTTGCTTTAGTAATTCTACAAATTTCATAACAGAGTACTCAAATACATATTCAAATCCAAAATCTTTCTGATTTAAATATGTGAACCTGGAGTACAATGTATTAAGTGATCGTAATGCAGTCATGATGTTTTTTTTCGATTGGATTGATGAATTATTGAATTTTCTTAAAAAAAGGCATATTTTGGTCTATAAAGCAGGAATTATATGATTTTTGAATCCAAAAGTCTCATCAATTGTTAATACATCATTATCTTACATACATAATGATGATCAGGTATCTACTGACAATATTTTATATTATAAATTACTGAAATTGATTCTTCATTGGAATATTGCTGATTTGCTTTAATAATTCTAAAAATTTCATAACAAAGTTCTCAAATACATAATCAAATCCAAAATCTTACTGATATATGAATTGTGTAGCGGGAATCAGGGTGATACGTGATAATTTTACAGTTCACTTTATAAATGATTTTAATATTTGATTGTATTGATGAATTATTGAATTTACTTAAAAAAAGAAATTTTTTGGTCTAAAAAGCAGAAATTGTATGATTTTTGAATCCAAGAGTCTCATCAATCGTTAAAACATCACTATCTTACAAATATAATGGTTATTGGTAACTACTGACATAATTATTTAACATGTATAACAGACTTTGATTTTTCATTGAAAATTGCTGATTTGCTATGATTATTCTATAAATTTCATAACAGAGTACTCAAATACATATTCAAATCCAAAATCTTTCTGAATTAAATATGTGAACCTGGATTACAATGTATTAAGTGATCGCAATGCAGTAATGATGTTTTTTTTTGATTGGATTGATGAATTATTGAATTTACTTAAAAAAAGGCATATTTTGGTCTATAAAGAAGAAATTATATCAATCTTGAATCCAAAAGTCTCATCAATTGTTAATACATCATTATCTTACATACATAATGATGATCAGGTATCTACTGACAATATTATATAATTTAAATTGCTGAAATTGATTCTTTATTTAAAAATTGCTGATTTGCTTTAATAATTCTACAAATTTCATAACAGAGTACTCAAATACATATTCAAATCCAAAATTTACTAATTTATAGATGTGGACCTGGACTACAATATATAAAGTGATCATAATGGTGTAATGATATCATTATTCGTTTTGATTCATAAATTATTGAATTTACTTCAAAAAAGCCATATTTTGGTCTAAAAAGCAGAAATTGCATGATTTTTGAATCCAAGAGTCTCATCAATCGTTAAAACATCACTATCTTACAAATATAATGGTTATTGGTAACTACTGACATTATTATTTAACATATATAACAGAATTTGATTTTTCATTGAAAATTGCTGATTTGCTATGATTATTTTATAAATTTCATAACAGAGTACTCTAATACATATTCAAATCCAAAATTTACTGATTTATAGATGTGGACCTGGACTACAATGTATAAAGTGATCATAATGCAGTAATGATATCATTATTCGTTTTGATTCATAAATTATTGAATTTTCTTAAAAAAGAAATTTTTTGGACTATAATGCAGAAATTATATGATTTGTTAAATCCAAAAGTCTCATCAATCGTTAAAACATCACTATCTTACAAATATAATGGTTTTTGGTAACTACTGACATTATTATTTAACATATATATCAGAATTTGATTTTTCATTGACAATTGCTTATTTGCTATGATTATTCTATAAATTTCATAACACAGTACTCAAATACATATTCAAATCCTAAATTTACTGATTTATGGATGTGGACCTGGACTACAATATATAAAGTGATCATAATGGTGTAATGATATCATTATTCGTTTTGATTCATAAATTATTGAATTTACTTCAAAAAAGAAATTTTTTGGTCTATAATGCAGAGATTGTATGATTTTTGAATCAAAGAGTCTCATCAATCGTTAATACATCATTATCTAACATACATAACGATGATCAGGTATCTACTGACAATATTTTATATTATAAATTACTGAAATTGATTCTTCATTTGAATATTGCTGATTTGCTTCAAAAATTCTACAAACTTCATAATAGAGTACTCAAATACATATTCAAATCCAAAATCTTTCTGATTTATATATGTGAACCTGGATTACAATGTATTAAGTGATCGTAATGCAGTCATGATGTTTTTTTTCGATTGGATTGATGAATTATTGAATTTTCTTAAAAAAAGGCATATTTTGGTCTATAAAGCAGGAATTATATGTTTTGAATCCAAAAGTCTCATCAATTGTTAATACATCATTATCTTACATACATAACGATGATCAGGTATCTACTGACAATATTTTATATTATAAATTACTGAAATTGATTCTTCATTTGAATATTGCTGATTTGCTTTAATAATTCTACAAATATCATAACAGAGTTCTCAAATACATATTCAAATCCAAAATCTTACTGATATATGAATTGTGTACCGGGAATCAGGGTGATACGTGATAATATTACAGTTCACTTTATAAATGATTTTAATATTCGATTGGATTGGTGAATTATTGAATTTACTTCAAAAAAGCCATATTTTGGTCTAAAAAGCAGAAATTGTATGATTTTTGAATCCAAGAGTCTCATCAATCGTTAAAACATCACTATCTTACAAATATAATGGTTATTGGTAACTACTGACATTATTATTTAACATATATAACAGAATTTGATTTTTCATTGAAAATTGCTGATTTGCTATGATTATTCTATAAATTTCATAACAGAGTATTCTAATACATATTCAAATCCAAAATTTACTGATTTATAGATGTGGACCTGGACTACAATGTATAAAGTGATCATAATGCAGTAATGATATCATTATTCGTTTTGATTCATAAATTATTGAATTTTCGTAAAAAAAAATTTTTTTTGGACTATAATGCAGAAATTATATGATTTGTTGAATCCAAAAGTCTCATCAATCGTTAAAACATCACTATCTTACAAATATATTGGTTTTTGGTAACTTCTGACATTATTATTTAACATATATAACAGAATTTGATTTTTCATTGACAATTGCTTATTTGCTATGATTATTCTATAAATTTCATAACAGAGTACTCAAATACATATTCAAATCCTAAATTTACTGATTTATGGATGTGGACCTGGACTACAATATATAAAGTGATCGTAATGCAGTAATGATGTTTTTTTTCGATTGGATTGATGAATTATTGAATTTACTTAAAAAAAGGCATATTTTGGTCTATAAAGAAGAAATTATATCAATCTTGAATCCAAAAGTCTCATCAATCATTAATACATCATTATCTTACATACATAACGATGATCTGTTATCTACTGACAATATATAATATAAATTGCTGAAATTGATTCTTTATTTAAAAATTGCTGATTTGCTTTAATAATTCTACAAATTTCATAACAGAGTACTCAAATACATATTCAAATCCAAAATATTTCTGATTTATATATGTGAACCTGGTTTACAACGTTATAAGTGATTGTAATGTAGTAATAATATCATTATTCGATTGGATTCATAATTTATTGAATTTACTTAAAAAAGGCATATTTTGGTCTATAAAGCAGAAATTATATGATTTTTGAATCCAAAAGTCTCATCAATCGTTAATACATCATTATCTAACATACATAACGATGATCAGGTATCTACTGACAATATTTTATATTATAAACTACTGAAATTGATTCTTCATTTGAATATTGCTGATTTGCTTCAAAAATTCTACAAACTTCATAACAGAGTACTCAAATACATATTCAAATCCAAAATCTTTCTGATTTAAATATGTGAACCTGGATTACAATGTATTAAGTGATCGTAATGCAGTCATGATGTTTTTTTTCGATTGGATTGATGAATTATTGAATTTTCTTAAAAAAAGGCATATTTTGGTCTATAAAGCAGGAATTATATGATTTTTGAATCCAAAAGTCTCATCAATTGTTAATACATCATTATCTTACATACATAATGATGATCAGGTATCTACTGACAATATTTTATATTATAAATTACTGAAATTGATTCTTCATTGGAATATTGCTGATTTGCTTTAATAATTCTACAAATTTCATAACAAAGTTCTCAAATACATAATCAAATCCAAAATCTTACTGATATATGAATTGTGTAGCGGGAATCAGGGTGATACGTGATAATTTAACAGTTCACTTTAAAAATGATTTTAATATTCGATTGGATTGATGAATTATTGAATTTACTTCAAAAAATGAATTTTTTGGTCTATCAAGCAGAAATTATATGATTTTTGAATTTAAAAGTCTCATCAATCGTTAATACATCATTATCTTACATACATAATGGTGATCTGTTATCTACTGACAATATTATATAATATAAATTGCTAAAATTGATTCTTTATTTAAAAATTGCTGATTTGCTTTAATAATTCTACAAATTTCATAACAGAGTTCTCAAATACATATTCAAATCCAAAATCTTACTGATATATGAATTGTGTACCGGGAATACAAGGTATGACGTGATCGTTAATCTGTTTACTTAATAAATGATTTTAATTTTCGATTTGATTTGTGATTTATTGAATTTTCTTAAAAAAAAAGGCATATTTTGGTCTATAAAGCAGAAATTATATGATTTTTGAATCCAAAAGTCTCATCAATCGTTAATACATCATTATCTAACATACATAACGATGATCAGGTATCTACTGACAATATTTTATATTATAAATTACTGAAATTGATTCTTCATTTGAATATTGCTGATTTGCTTCAAAAATTCTACAAACTTCATAACAGAGTACTCAAATACATATTCAAATCCAAAATCTTTCTGATTTAAATATGTGAACCTGGATTACAATGTATTAAGTGATCGTAATGCAGTCATGATGTTTTTTTTCGATTGGATTGATGAATTATTGAATTTTCTTAAAAAAAGGCATATTTTGGTCTATAAAGCAGGAATTATATGATTTTTGAATCCAAAAGTCTCATCAATTGTTAATACATCATTATCTTACATACATAATGATGATCAGGTATCTACTGACAATATTTTATATTATAAATTACTGAAATTGATTCTTCATTGGAATATTGCTGATTTGCTTTAATAATTCTACAAATTTCATAACAAAGTTCTCAAATACATAATCAAATCCAAAATCTTACTGATATATGAATTGTGTAGCGGGAATCAGGGTGATACGTGATAATTTTACAGTTCACTTTATAAATGATTTTAATATTCGATTGGATTGATGAATTATTGAATTTACTTCAAAAAATGAATTTTTTGGTCTATCAAGCAGAAATTATATGATTTTTGAATTTAAAAGTCTCATCAATCGTTAATACATCATTATCTTACATACATAATGGTGATCTGTTATCTACTGACAATATTATATAATATAAATTGCTAAAATTGATTCTTTATTTAAAAATTGCTGATTTGCTTTAATAATTCTACAAATTTCATAACAGAGTACTCAAAAGCATATTCAAATCTAAAATATTTCTGATTTATAAATGTGAACCTGGACTACAATGTAAAAAGTGATCATAATGCAGTAATAATATCATTATTCGATTGAATTCATTAAATTATTGAATTTACTTAAAAAAGGCATATTTTGGTCTATAAAGCAGAAATTAAATGATTCTTGAATGCAAAAGTATCATCAATCGTTAATACATCATTATCTTACATACATAACGATGATCTGGTATCTACTGAAAATATTATATAATATAAATTGCTGAAATTGATTCTTTATTTAAAAATTGCTGATTTGCTTTAGTAATTCTACAAATTTCATAACAGAGTACTCAAATACTAATTCAAATACAAAATATTTCTGATTTATATATGTGAACCTGGATTACAACGTTATAAGTGATTGTAATGTAGTAATAATATCATTATTCGATTGGATTCATAATTTATTGAATTTACTTAAAAAAGGCATATTTTGGTCTATTAAGCAGAAATTATATGATTTTTGAATCCAAAAGTCTCATCAATAGTTAATACATCATTATCTTTCATACATAATGGTGATCTGTTATCTACTGACAATATTATATAATATAAATTGCTGAAATTGATTCTTTATTTAAATATTGCTGATTTTCTTTAATAATTCTACAAATTTCATAACAGAGTACTCAAATACTAATTCAAATCAAAAATCTTCCTGAGTATGAATTGTTGACCTGGAATAGAAGGTATGATGTGATCGTTATTCTGTTCACTTAATGAATGATTTTAATTTTCAATTTGATTTGTGATTTATTGAATTTTCATAATAAAAAAGGCATATTTTGGTCTATAAAGCAGAATTTATATGATTTTTGAATCCAAAAGTCTCATCAATCGTTAATACATCATTATCTAACATGCATAACGATGATCAGGTATCTTCTGACAATATTTTATTTTGTAAATTACTGAAATTGATTTTTCATTTGAATATTGCTGATTTGCTTCAAAAATTCTACAAACTTCATTACAGAGTTCTAAAATACATATTAAAATCCAAAATCTTACTGATATATGAATTGTGTACCGGGAATCAGGGTGATACGTGATAATTTTACAGTTCACTTTAAAAATGATTTTAATATTCGATGGTATTGATGAATTATTGAATCTACTTAAAAAAAGGCATATTTTGGTCTATTAAGCAGAAATTATATAATTTTTGATTCTGAAAGTCTCATCAATCGTTAATACATCATTATCTTACATACATAATGGTGATCTGTTATCTACTGACAATATTATATAATATAAATTGCTAAAATTGATTCTTTATTTAAAAATTGCTGATTTGCTTTAATAATTCTACAAATTTCATAACAGAGTTCTCAAATACATATTCAAATCCAAAATCTTACTGATATATGAATTGTGTACCGGGAATACAAGGTATGACGTGATCGTTAATCTGTTTACTTAATAAATGATTTTAATTTTCGATTTGATTTGTGATTTATTGAATTTTCTTAAAAAAAAAGGCATATTTTGGTCTATAAAGCAGAAATTATATGATTTTTGAATCCAAAAGTCTCATCAATCGTTAATACATCATTATCTAACATACATAACGATGATCAGGTATCTACTGACAATATTTTATATTATAAATTACTGAAATTGATTCTTCATTTGAATATTGCTAATTTGCTTCAAAAATTCTACAAACTTCATAACAGAGTACTCAAATACATATTCAAATCCAAAATCTTTCTGATTTAAATATGTGAACCTGGATTACAATGTATTAAGTGATCGTAATGCAGTCATGATGTTTTTTTTCGATTGGATTGATGAATTATTGAATTTTCTTAAAAAAAGGCATATTTTGGTCTATAAAGCAGGAATTATATGATTTTTGAATCCAAAAGTCTCATCAATTGTTAATACATCATTATCTTACATACATAATGATGATCAGGTATCTACTGACAATATTTTATATTATAAATTACTGAAATTGATTCTTCATTGGAATATTGCTGATTTGCTTTAATAATTCTACAAATTTCATAACAAAGTTCTCAAATACATAATCAAATCCAAAATCTTACTGATATATGAATTGTGTAGCGGGAATCAGGGTGATACGTGATAATTTTACAGTTCACTTTATAAATGATTTTAATATTCGATTGTATTGATGAATTATTGAATTTACTTCAAAAAAGGAATTTTTTTGTCTATCAAGCAGAAGTTATATGATTTTTTAATCCAAAAGTCTCATCAATCGTTAATACATCATTACCTTACATACATAATGGTGATCTGTTGTCTACTGACAATATTATATAGTATAAATTGCTGAAATTGATTCTTCATTTAAAAATTGCTGATTTGCTATGATTATTCTATAAATTTCATAACAGAGTACTCAAATACATATTCAAATACAAAATATTTCTGATTTATATATGTGAACCTGGATTACAACGTTATAAGTGATTGTAATGTAGTAATAATATCATTATTCGATTGGATTCATAATTTATTGAATTTACTTAAAAAAGGCATATTTTGGTCTATAAAGCAGAAATTATATGATTTTTGAATCCAAAAGTCTCATCAATAGTTAATACATCATTATCTTTCATACATAATGGTGATCTGTTATCTACTGACAATATTATATAATATAAATTGCTGAAATTGATTCTTTATTTAAATATTGCTGATTTTCTTTAATAATTCTACAAATTTCATAACAGAGTACTCAAATACTAATTCAAATCAAAAATCTTCCTGAGTATGAATTGTTGACCTGGAATAGAAGGTATGATGTGATCGTTATTCTGTTCACTTAATGAATGATTTTAATTTTCAATTTGATTTGTGATTTATTGAATTTTCATAATAAAAAAGGCATATTTTGGTCTATAAAGCAGAATTTATATGATTTTTGAATCCAAAAGTCTCATCAATCGTTAATACATCATTATCTAACATACATAACGATGATCAGGTATCTTCTGACAATATTTTATTTTGTAAATTACTGAAATTGATTTTTCATTTGAATATTGCTGATTTGCTTCAAAAATTCTACAAACTTCATTACAGAGTTCTAAAATACATATTAAAATCCAAAATCTTACTGATATATGAATTGTGTACCGGGAATCAGGATGATACGTGATAATTTTACAGTTCACTTTATTAATGATTTTAATTTTCAATTAGATTGATGAATTATTAAATTTATTTTAAAACAAGCTTCTTTATGGTCTAAAAATTAGAAATTGTATGATTTTTGAATCCAAAAGTCTCATCTATGGGTAATACATGATTATTTTACAAATATTATGTTGATCTGGTAACTACTGCCAATATTACGTAAGCTAAATGACTAAATTTGATTTTCAGTTCGACACTTGCTGATTTGCTTCAAAAATTCTACAAACTTCATAACAGAGTTCTAAAATACATATTAAAATCCAAAATCTTACTGATATATGAATTGTGTACCGGGAATCAGGATGATACGTGATAGTTTTACAGTTCACTTTATTAATGATTTTAATTTTCGATTAGATTGATGAATTATTGAATTTATTTCAAAACAAGCTTCTTTATGGTCTAAAAATCAGAAATTGTATGATTTTTGAATCCAATAGTCTCATCTATGGGTAATAAATGATTATTTTTATGATTTTTAAATCCAAAAGTCTAATCAATACTTAATACATCATTATCTTACATACATAATGATGATCAGGAATCTACTGACAATATTATATAGTATAAATTGATGAAATTGATTCTTCATTTGAATATTGCTGATTTGCTTCAAAAATTCTACAAACTTCATAACAGAGTTCTAAAATACATATTAAAATCCAAAATCTTTCTGATATATGAATTGTGTACCGGGAATCAGGGTGATACGTGATAATTTTACAGTTCACTTTAAAAATGATTTTAATATTCGATTGTATTGATGAATTATTGAATCTACTTAAAAAAAGGCATATTTTGGTCTATTAAGCAGAAATTATATGATTTTTGATTCTGAAAGTCTCATCAATTGTTTATACTTCATTATATTACATACATAATGATGATCAGGTATCTACTGACAATATTTTATATTATATATAACAGAATTAGATTTTTCATTTTAAATTTGCTGATTTGCTATGATTATTCTATAAATTTCATAACAGACTACTCAAATACATATTCAAATCCAAAATCTTACTGATATATGAATTGTGTACCGGGAATCAGGATGATACGTGATAATTTTTCAGTTCACTTTATCAATGATTTTAATTTTCGATTGGATTGATAAATAATTGAATTTAAATAAAAAATCAAATCCAGTAAATTATGTTATAATATATTGTCAGTTGATATCAAATAACCATTATATTTCTAAAATAATGTTGGTATATCTTTTTTTGAGACTTAAGGAATAAAGTATCATATATTTTGTGCATTTTAGACCATAAAAAAGCTTGTTTTGAAATAAATTCAATAATTTATCAATCCAATAGAAAATTAATATCATTGATAGAGTGAAATGTAAAATTATCACGTATCATCCTGATCATTCCCTGATTTATAAATGTGAACCTGGACTACAATGTAATAAGTAATCGTAATGTAGTATTCTATAACAGAGTTCTCAAATACATATAAAATCCAAAGTCTTACTGATATATGAATTGTGTACCGGGAATCAGGGTGATACGTGATAATTTTACAGTTCACTTTAAAAATGATTTTAATATTCGATTGTATTGATGAATTATTGAATCTACTTAAAAAAAGGCATATTTTGGTCTATTAAGCAGAAATTATATAATTTTTGATTCTGAAAGTCTCATCAATTGTTTATACTTCATTATATTACATACATAATGATGATCAGGTATCTACTGACAATATTTTATATTATATATAACAGAATTAGATTTTTCATTTTAAATTTGCTGATTTGCTATGATTATTCTATAAATTTCATAACAGACTACTCAAATACATATTCAAATCCAAAATCTTACTGATATATGAATTGTGTACCGGGAATCAGGATGATACGTGATAATTTTTCAGTTCACTTTATCAATGATTTTAATTTTCGATTGGATTGATAAATAATTGAATTTAAATAAAAAATCAAATCCAGTAAATTATGTTATAATATATTGTCAGTTGATATCAAATAACCATTATATTTCTAAAATAATGTTGGTATATCTTTTTTTGAGACTTAAGGAATAAAGTATCATATATTTTGTGCATTTTAGACCATAAAAAAGCTTGTTTTGAAATAAATTCAATAATTTATCAATCCAATAGAAAATTAATATCATTGATAGAGTGAAATGTAAAATTATCACGTATCATCCTGATCATTCCCTGATTTATAAATGTGAACCTGGACTACAATGTAATAAGTAATCGTAATGTAGTATTCTATAACAGAGTTCTCAAATACATATAAAATCCAAAGTCTTACTGATATATGAATTGTGTACCGGGAATCAGGGTGATACGTGATAATTTTACAGTTCACTTTAAAAATGATTTTAATATTCGATTGGATTGATGAATTATTGAATTTACTTCAAAAAAGGAATTTTTTGGTCTATCAAGCAGAAATTATATGATTTTTGAATCCAAAAGTCTCATCAAGGGTCATTCCATGTCAAGTGGTACAAAGGAATGAAATGAATATCCTTTGAATTCTTCCAAATTTTGTATATATGTTCTGTTTCATTAGAAAACAACAGCTGCAAAGTTTTATCAAAATCGGACTAACGGGTTGCTAATTATAGCACTTTTTAATTTTGGCAGACGCGGCAAACGAAGCATGATCTTTATTAGCTATATTTTGCTATATTTATCTCACAGGGTCGATATTTGTGTCATATGAAAGCTCTTCTAGTGTAGAATCTTTTTTTTACCTTTAAAACGTGATCAAAAAACCAGAAATCAACCAAAATCAAGTAACAAATTTTTAGAAGGCTGCTGCTGCGCAGCAGCAAGGTCAAAGGTCACGAAAAATTTTTCACTGTTGCCCAGTTATATATTCTATATTCATGTGAAATTTCAACTTGGGACGACCATGGGTTCTTACAGAAAACAAACTTTAAAGGAAGTATAGTTGTTAGCTTTTGGCAAACTCGAGACTAGGAAATTTGACTTACCATTCAATGTTACGTACTCAATCTCTAAAAATGAAATCACACTTACAGCTTAACAAATTTAATATTCTGAGGTGTGTGTGTAATCTTTTTAACAGGGATCAAGTAACTATAGAATCGACTAACACGTTAATCTGTGCATGGTTATGTTGAACAACAGTTTCAGGATTCACTGTTTGCGTGTATACATGACATTTAGTGAACGCTAACTATGGAATCTAGGAAAGGTGAAAAGTATTGTTCGAATCCATTAAAACTTCACAGTAGTAAAGCAAAAGATTTAAGATGGGTCACTGGCGACCAAGCAATAACACATCCATCACTTGTCTCGCTTGGGCAAAAACTCTGTAGTAAATGTCGAAAGGAAATTGCAAAACTGGCAGCAGAATCAGAAGCTAGTCTGCTACACGAATCTTCACTCGATACTACTCTGATAGACATGTCAGTATCCTCAGATGAAGCTGAACAAGAACGATTTGATGTTCATGGTGACGAAATGTTCATTTCTCCTGAAGCTGAACTAGATTTAGTCAACAAATCTTTGAGCTTGATTTGTGTGAGCCCGTTGAAAAAGCAGAAAGCAAAGACCACTGCATCCTATATTCCACAAAAGAAACAAAAGATTCAAGAAATTCTTTCTGGAAAAATTGAGAGTGCATGTGGCTCAACTTCTTCGAAAGCTACCAACGTAGTTGATGATGATTTAAAAGCAAGCGAAATTGTCAATTCGTTGATAGAAAGATTCAAAATTTCTGATAATCGGCCAGAAAAAGTCACAATTCTGACAATTTTTGTACCTCATTGGACTCGCCAAAAAATGGTGGAAAAGCTTGGATGCTCGCATCGAATGGCTGTACAGGCAAAGAAGCTTGCAATCGAGAAAGGTATACTAGCAAATCCAAGTTCTAAAATTGGTCGACCGTTGGCAGCCGATATTACAGAACGTGTTCAGTCTTTTTACTACCGTGATGACATAAGCAGACCAATGCCTGGTAAGAAAGATTGCATCAGCATACTAAAGAATAATGAAAAGGTGAAAGTGCAAAAACGACTTGTATTAGGTAGCCTCAAAGAAACATATGTGAAATTCAAGGAAATATTTCCAGAAATGAAAATTGGATTCACAAAATTTGCATCACTTCGGCCAAAAGAATGTAAACTTGCAGGGGCAAGTGGTACACACTCGGTCTGCATTTGTACTATTCACAACAATGTGAAACTGATGATGGTTGGATCAATGATGCACAAAGTAACCGCTCATCTTGCTGTTCCCTTGGAACATTATTCTCATGCAATCGCCAGGATCACTTGCAACCCTGCCCTGCCGTCTTGCTATTTAGGCGAATGTAAAATTTGCCCAGACATCGAAAATCTGAGAGGCAAGTTAGAGCAATGTTTTGAAGCTGTTGAGTTTAAGCAATGGACAACTACAGATAGGTCGTCTCTAGAAACAAAAGTTCAGGCGGTAGATGATTTTCTTGAGAACTTTTTGTCCAAGTTGCAAATCCTGAAGAGGCACAATTTCGTTTCTAAACAGCAAGCACTCTTTTTACAGGAGCGGAAGGAAAGCCTAATTGCTGGTGAAATTCTTGTTATTGGAGATTTTTCTGAAAACTTTTCTTTTGTCGTGCAAGATGCAGCTCAGTCGTTCCACTGGAACAACAATATGGCAACAATCCACCCATTTGTATATTACTTCAATGATCAAGGAAAGATCAATAATGGCAACTTTGTGCTGATTTCGGATTGCAATGTTCATGATACCACTGCAGTTCACCTTTTTCAAAAGTGATTGGTTGCACATCTTGTTAAAAGATTTTCCAGTGTGAAAAAGATGATTTATTTTTCCGATGGCTGTGCAGGCCAGTACAAAAACCTAAAGAACTTTATGAATTTATGCCTGCACGAGCAGGATTTTGGAATAAAAGCTGAGTGGCATTTCTTTGCAACAAGCCACGGCAAAGGGCAATCAGATGGGATTGGTGGAACAATCAAACGTGAAGCTACAAGAGCCAGTCTTCAAAGGCCATTCAACGATCAAATTTTAACACCAATTCAGCTTTACAACTTTGTGGTATCAAATCTACGAGGTATCCAATCAGAATTCGATGCATCGGACGACAACAACAAAGAACATGAAATTCTGGGAAAAAGGTTCCAAATGGCTAAAACAATTGCAGGGACGCAGAATCTCCATTCTTTAATTGCTGTGTCAGATGCAATATTGAGTGTTGCTGAATTCAACTTATCACAATCTCGAAGGGAAGTGTCTGTCATAAAACCGTCAATGCAACCACTTGATATCAAAACCGGCTATGTAGCTATAATTTACGACAATAAGTGGTGGGTTGGCTATATACACGAAGCGTACCCTGAAAACAATGAAGTATCGGTAAACTTTCTACATCCTAATGGACCTAGTCCATCATACGTGTATCCTGACCTTCCAGACACATTCATAATGGATGCTTCTGATATTCTAATAGAGTTAAACCCAAACACTCTGACTGGCAAAACGTATTTCCTACCAGAAGAAGACAACCTGAATGTCACTCATGCACTGGCTTCAAGACAAAAAGTAGTTTGAATTGTACAATGACCTGATCTTTGACAAAACATTTGATTGGTGAAAAAATCATTTTAAATATTAAAAAAATCTATACAAACTGGATTCGTTTTATTTGATTTTTAATAGCTTGAGTATGGTCGAGTTTGCCAAAAGCTAACAACTATACTTCCTTTAAAGTTTGTTTTCTGTAAGAACCCATGGTCGTCCCAAGTTGAAATTTCACATGAATATAGAATATATAACTGGGCAACTGTGAAAAAATTTTCGTGACCTTTTACCTTGCTGCTGCGCAGCGGCAGCCTTCTAAACTTTTGTTACTTGATTTTGGTTGATTTCTGGTTTTTTGATCACGTTTTAAAGGTAAAAAAAGATTCTACACTAGAAGAGCTTTCATATGACAAAAATATCGACCCTGTGAGATAAATATAGCAGAATATAGCTAATAAAGATCATGCTTCGTTTGCCACGTCTGCCAAAATTAAAAAGTGCTATAATTAGCAACCCGTTAGTCCGATTTTGATAAAACTTTGCAGCTGTTGTTTTCTAGTAAAACAGAACATATATACAAAATTTGAGAAAAATCGATGTGGTAAGACCTCAAAATGTCCTTTTTTTGTACCACTTGAAATGGAATGACCCTCAATCGTTAATACATCATTATCTTACATACATAATGGTGATCTGTTATCTACTGACAATTTTATATAATATAAATTGCTGAAATTGATTCTTTATTTAAAAATTGCTGATTTGCTTTAATAATTCTACAAATTTCATAACAGAGTACTCAAATACTAATACAAATCAAAAATTTTCCTGTGTATCAATTGTTGACCCGGAATACAGGGTATGACGTGATCGTTATTCTGTTCACTTTATCGATGATTTTAATTTTCGATTGGATTGATGAGTTATTGAATTTATTTCAAAACAAGCTTCTTTCTGGTCTAAAAATAAGAAATTGTATGATTTTTGAATACAATAGTCTCATCAATCTTTAATACATCACTATCTTACATATATAAATGGTTATTGGTAACCATTGGTATTATTCTATAAATTTCTGATTTAAATATGTGAACCTGGATTACAATGTATTAAGTGATCGAAATGCAGTAATAATATCATTATTCGATTGAATTCATTAAATTATTGAATTTACTTAAAAAAGGCATATTTTGGTCTATAAAGCAGAAAATTAAATGATTCTTGAATCCAAAAGTATCATCAATCGTTAATACATCATTATCTTACATACATAACGATTATCTGGTATCTACTGACAATAATATATATTAAAAATTACTGAAATTGATTCTTCATTTGAAAATTGCTGATTTGCTTCAAAAATTCTACAAACTTTATAACAGAGTTCTCAAATACATATTAAAATCCAAAATCTTACTGATATATGAATTGTGTACCGAGAGTCAGGATGATACGTGATAATTTTACATTTCACTTTATCAATGATTTTAATTTTCGATTGGATTGATGAATTATTGAATTTACTTCAAAAAAGGAATTTTTTGGTCTATCAAGCAGAAATTATATGATTTTTGAATCCAAAAGTCTCATCAATTGTTAATACATCATTATCTTACATACATAATGGTGATCTGTTATCTACTGACAATATTATATAATATAAATTGCTGAAATTGATTCTTAATTTAAAAATTGCTGATTTGCTTTAATAATCACAAAATTTTATTAATACAGTACTAAAATACATAATCATATCAGAAAATCTTACTGCTTTATAAATGTGAACCTGGATTACAACGTTATAAGTGATCGTAATGCAGTAATGATATCATTATTCGATTGAATTCATTAAATTATTGAATTTACTTAAAAAAGGCATATTTTGGTCCATAAAGTAGAAATTATATGATTTTTGAATCCAAAAGTCTCATCAATAGTTAGTACATCATTATCTTACATATATAACGATGATCTGGTATCTACTGACAATATTATATAACATAAATAACAGAATTTGATTTTTCATTTTAAATTTGCTGATTCGCTATGATTATTCTATAAATTTCATAACAGAGTACTCAAATACATATTCAAATCCAAAATATTTCTGATTTAAATACGTGAACCTGGATTACAATGTATTAAGTGATCGAAATGCAGTAATGATATCATTATTCGATTGAATTCATTAAATTATTGAATTTACTTAAAAAAGGCATATTTTGGTCTATAAAGCAGAAAATTAAATGATTCTTGAATCCAAAAGTATCATCAATCGTTAATACATCATTATCTTACATACATAACGATGATCTGGTATCTACTGACAATAATATATATTAAAAATAACTGAAATTGATTCTTCATTTGAAAATTGCTGATTTGCTTCAAAAATTCTACAAACTTTATAACAGAGTTCTCAAATACATATTAAAATCCAAAATCTTACTGATATATGAATTGTGTACCGAGAGTCAGGATAATACGTGATAATTTTACAGTTCACTTTATCAATGATTTTAATTTTCGATTGGATTGATGAATTATTGAATTTACTTCAAAAAAGGAATTTTTTGGTCTATCAAGCAGAAATTATATGATTTTTGAATCCAAAAGTCTCATCAATTGTTAATACATCATTATCTTACATACATAATGGTGATCTGTTATCTACTGACAATATTATATAATATAAATTGCTGAAATTGATTCTTAATTTAAAAATTGCTGATTTGCTTTAATAATCACAAAATTTTATTAATACAGTACTAAAATACATAATCATATCAGAAAATCTTACTGCTTTATAAATGTGAACCTGGATTACAACGTTATAAGTGATCGTAATGCAGTAATGATATCATTATTCGATTGAATTCATTAAATTATTGAATTTACTTAAAAAAGGCATATTTTGGTCCATAAAGTAGAAATTATATGATTTTTGAATCCAAAAGTCTCATCAATAGTTAGTACATCATTATCTTACATATATAACGATGATCTGGTATCTACTGACAATATTATATAACATAAATAACAGAATTTGATTTTTCAGTTTAAATTTGCTGATTCGCTATGATTATTCTATAAATTTCATAACAGAGTACTCAAATACATATTCAAATCCAAAATATTTCTGATTTAAATTCGTGAACCTGGATTACAATGTATTAAGTGATCGAAATGCAGTAATGATATCATTATTCGATTGAATTCATTAAATTATTGAATTTACTTAAAAAAGGCATATTTTGGTCTATAAAGCAGAAAATTAAATGATTCTTGAATCCAAAAGTATCATCAATTGTTAATACATCATTATCTTACATACATAACGATTATCTGGTATCTACTGACAATAATATATATTAAAAATTACTGAAATTGATTCTTCATTTGAAAATTGCTGATTTGCTTCAAAAATTCTACAAACTTTATAACAGAGTTCTCAAATACGTATTAAAATCCAAACTCTTACTGATATATGAATTGTGTACCGGGAATCAGGATGATACGTGTTAATTTTACTGTTCACTCTATCAATGATTTTAATTTTCGATTAGATTGATGAATTATTAAATTTATTTCAAAACAAGCTTCTTTATGGTCTAAAAATAAGAAATTGTATGATTTTTGAATCCAATAGTCTCATCTTTGGGTAATAAATGATTATTTTACAAATCTTATGTTGATCTGGTAACTACTGCCAATATTACATCAGCTAAATTACTAAATTTGATTTTCAGTTCGAAACTTGCTGATTTGCTTAGATAATCACAAAATATTATTAATACAGTACTAAAATACATAATCATATCAGAAAATCTTACTGCTTTATAAATGTGAACCTGGATTACAACGTTATAAGTGATCGTAATGCAGTAATGATATCATTATTCGATTGAATTCATTAAATTATTGAATTTACTTAAAAAAGGCATATTTTGGTCCATCAAATAGAAATTATATGATTCTTGAATCCAAAAGTCTCATCAATCGTTAATACATCCTTATCCAACATACATAACGATGATCTGGTATCTACTGACAATAATATATGTTAAAAATTACTGAAATTGATTCTTCATTTTAAATTTGCTGATTTGCTATGATTATTCTATAAATTTCATAACAGAGTACTCAAAAGCATATTCAAATCTAAAATATTTCTGATTTATAAATGTGAACCTGGACTACAATGTAAAAAGTGATCATAATGCAGTAATAATATCATTATTCGATTGAATTCATTAAATTATTGAATTTACTTAAAAAAAGGCATATTTTGGTCTATAAAGCAGAAATTAAATGATTCTTGAATGCAAAAGTATCATCAATTGTTAATACATCATTATCTTACATACATAACGATGATCTGGTATCTACTGAAAATATTATATAATATAAATTACTGAAATTGATTCTTTATTTAAAAATTGCTGATTTGCTTTAATAATTCTACAAATTTTATTAACAGAGTACTTAAATACATAATCACGTCAAAAATCTTACTGCTTTATAAATGTTAACCTGGATTACAACGTTATAAGTGATCGTAATGCAGTCATGATGTTTTTTTTCGATTAATTTCATGAATTATTGAATATACTTAAAAAAAGGCATATTTTGGTCTAAATAACAGAAATATTATGATTTTTGAATCCGAAGTCTCATCAATCGTTAGTACATCAATATCTTACATACATAACGATGATCTGGTATCTACTGACAATATTATATAACATATATAACAGAGTTTGATTTTTCATTGAAAATTGCTGATTTGCTATGATTATTCTATAAATTTCATAACAGAGTACTCAAATACATATTCAAATCCAAAATATTTCTGATTTAAATACGTGAACCTGGATTACAATGTATTAAGTGATCGAAATGCAGTAATGATATCATTATTCGATTGAATTCATTAAATTATTGAATTTACTTAAAAAAGGCATATTTTGGTCTATAAAGCAGAAAATTAAATGATTCTTGAATCCAAAAGTATCATCAATCGTTAATACATCATTATCTTACATACATAACGATTATCTGGTATCTACTGACAATAATATATATTAAAAATTACTGAAATTGATTCTTCATTTGAAAATTGCTGATTTGCTTCAAAAATTCTACAAACTTTATAACAGAGTTCTCAAATACGTATTAAAATCCAAACTCTTACTGATATATGAATTGTGTACCGGGAATCAGGATGATACGTGTTAATTTTACTGTTCACTCTATCAATGATTTTAATTTTCGATTAGATTGATGAATTATTAAATTTATTTCAAAACAAGCTTCTTTATGGTCTAAAAATAAGAAATTGTATGATTTTTGAATCCAATAGTCTCATCTTTGGGTAATAAATGATTATTTTACAAATCTTATGTTGATCTGGTAACTACTGCCAATATTACATCAGCTAAATTACTAAATTTGATTTTCAGTTCGAAACTTGCTGATTTGCTTAGATAATCACAAAATATTATTAATACAGTACTAAAATACATAATCATATCAGAAAATCTTACTGCTTTATAAATGTGAACCTGGATTACAACGTTATAAGTGATCGTAATGCAGTAATGATATCATTATTCGATTGAATTCATTAAATTATTGAATTTACTTAAAAAAGGCATATTTTGGTCCATCAAATAGAAATTATATGATTCTTGAATCCAAAAGTCTCATCAATCGTTAATACATCCTTATCCAACATACATAACGATGATCTGGTATCTACTGACAATAATATATGTTAAAAATTACTGAAATTGATTCTTCATTTTAAATTTGCTGATTTGCTATGATTATTCTATAAATTTCATAACAGAGTACTCAAAAGCATATTCAAATCTAAAATATTTCTGATTTATAAATGTGAACCTGGACTACAATGTAAAAAGTGATCATAATGCAGTAATAATATCATTATTCGATTGAATTCATTAAATTATTGAATTTACTTAAAAAAGGCATATTTTGGTCTATAAAGCAGAAATTAAATGATTCTTGAATGCAAAAGTATCATCAATTGTTAATACATCATTATCTTACATACATAACGATGATCTGGTATCTACTGAAAATATTATATAATATAAATTACTGAAATTGATTCTTTATTTAAAAATTGCTGATTTGCTTTAATAATTCTACAAATTTTATTAACAGAGTACTTAAATACATAATCACGTCAAAAATCTTACTGCTTTATAAATGTGAACCTGGATTACAACGTTATAAGTGATCGTAATGCAGTCATGATGTTTTTTTTCGATTAATTTCATGAATTATTGAATATACTTAAAAAAAGGCATATTTTGGTCTAAATAACAGAAATATTATGATTTTTGAATCCGAAGTCTCATCAATCGTTAGTACATCAATATCTTACATACATAACGATGATCTGGTATCTACTGACAATATTATATAACATATATAACAGAGTTTGATTTTTCATTGAAAATTGCTGATTTGCTATGATTATTCTATAAATTTCATAACAGAGTACTCAAATACATATTCAAATCCAAAATATTTCTGATTTAAATACGTGAACCTGGATTACAATGTATTAAGTGATCGAAATGCAGTAATGATATCATTATTCGATTGAATTCATTAAATTATTGAATTTACTTAAAAAAGGCATATTTTGGTCTATAAAGCAGAAAATTAAATGATTCTTGAATCCAAAAGTATCATCAATCGTTAATACATCATTATCTTACATACATAACGATTATCTGGTATCTACTGACAATAATATATATTAAAAATTACTGAAATTGATTCTTCATTTGAAAATTGCTGATTTGCTTCAAAAATTCTACAAACTTTATAACAGAGTTCTCAAATACGTATTAAAATCCAAACTCTTACTGATATATGAATTGTGTACCGGGAATCAGGATGATACGTGTTAATTTTACTGTTCACTCTATCAATGATTTTAATTTTCGATTAGATTGATGAATTATTAAATTTATTTCAAAACAAGCTTCTTTATGGTCTAAAAATAAGAAATTGTATGATTTTTGAATCCAATAGTCTCATCTTTGGGTAATAAATGATTATTTTACAAATCTTATGTTGATCTGGTAACTACTGCCAATATTACATCAGCTAAATTACTAAATTTGATTTTCAGTTCGAAACTTGCTGATTTGCTTAGATAATCACAAAATATTATTAATACAGTACTAAAATACATAATCATATCAGAAAATCTTACTGCTTTATAAATGTGAACCTGGATTACAACGTTATAAGTGATCGTAATGCAGTAATGATATCATTATTCGATTGAATTCATTAAATTATTGAATTTACTTAAAAAAGGCATATTTTGGTCCATCAAATAGAAATTATATGATTCTTGAATCCAAAAGTCTCATCAATCGTTAATACATCCTTATCCAACATACATAACGATGATCTGGTATCTACTGACAATAATATATGTTAAAAATTACTGAAATTGATTCTTCATTTTAAATTTGCTGATTTGCTATGATTATTCTATAAATTTCATAACAGAGTACTCAAAAGCATATTCAAATCTAAAATATTTCTGATTTATAAATGTGAACCTGGACTACAATGTAAAAAGTGATCATAATGCAGTAATAATATCATTATTCGATTGAATTCATTAAATTATTGAATTTACTTAAAAAAGGCATATTTTGGTCTATAAAGCAGAAATTAAATGATTCTTGAATGCAAAAGTATCATCAATTGTTAATACATCATTATCTTACATACATAACGATGATCTGGTATCTACTGAAAATATTATATAATATAAATTACTGAAATTGATTCTTTATTTAAAAATTGCTGATTTGCTTTAATAATTCTACAAATTTTATTAACAGAGTACTTAAATACATAATCACGTCAAAAATCTTACTGCTTTATAAATGTGAACCTGGATTACAACGTTATAAGTGATCGTAATGCAGTCATGATGTTTTTTTTCGATTAATTTCATGAATTATTGAATATACTTAAAAAAAGGCATATTTTGGTCTAAATAACAGAAATATTATGATTTTTGAATCCGAAGTCTCATCAATCGTTAGTACATCAATATCTTACATACATAACGATGATCTGGTATCTACTGACAATATTATATAACATATATAACAGAGTTTGATTTTTCATTGAAAATTGCTGATTTGCTATGATTATTCTATAAATTTCATAACAGAGTACTCAAATACATATTCAAATCCAAAATATTTCTGATTTAAATACGTGAACCTGGATTACAATGTATTAAGTGATCGAAATGCAGTAATGATATCATTATTCGATTGAATTCATTAAATTATTGAATTTACTTAAAAAAGGCATATTTTGGTCTATAAAGCAGAAAATTAAATGATTCTTGAATCCAAAAGTATCATCAATCGTTAATACATCATTATCTTACATACATAACGATTATCTGGTATCTACTGACAATAATATATATTAAAAATTACTGAAATTGATTCTTCATTTGAAAATTGCTGATTTGCTTCAAAAATTCTACAAACTTTATAACAGAGTTCTCAAATACGTATTAAAATCCAAACTCTTACTGATATATGAATTGTGTACCGGGAATCAGGATGATACGTGTTAATTTTACTGTTCACTCTATCAATGATTTTAATTTTCGATTAGATTGATGAATTATTAAATTTATTTCAAAACAAGCTTCTTTATGGTCTAAAAATAAGAAATTGTATGATTTTTGAATCCAATAGTCTCATCTTTGGGTAATAAATGATTATTTTACAAATCTTATGTTGATCTGGTAACTACTGCCAATATTACATCAGCTAAATTACTAAATTTGATTTTCAGTTCGAAACTTGCTGATTTGCTTAGATAATCACAAAATATTATTAATACAGTACTAAAATACATAATCATATTAGAAAATCTTACTGCTTTATAAATGTGAACCTGGATTACAACGTTATAAGTGATCGTAATGCAGTAATGATATCATTATTCGATTGAATTCATTAAATTATTGAATTTACTTAAAAAAGGCATATTTTGGTCCATAAAGTAGAAATTATATGATTTTTGAATCCGAAAGTCTCATCAATAGTTAGTACATCATTATCTTACATATATAACGATGATCTGGTATCTACTGACAATATTATATAACATAAATAACAGAATTTGATTTTTCATTTTAAATTTGCTGATTCGCTATGATTATTCTATAAATTTCATAACAGAGTACTCAAATACATATTCAAATCCAAAATATTTCTGATTTAAATACGTGAACCTGGATTACAATGTATTAAGTGATCGAAATGCAGTAATGATATCATTATTCGATTGAATTCATTAAATTATTGAATTTACTTAAAAAAGGCATATTTTGGTCTATAAAGCAGAAAATTAAATGATTCTTGAATCCAAAAGTATCATCAATCGTTAATACATCATTATCTTACATACATAACGATTATCTGGTATCTACTGACAATAATATATATTAAAAATTACTGAAATTGATTCTTCATTTGAAAATTGCTGATTTGCTTCAAAAATTCTACAAACTTTATAACAGAGTTCTCAAATACGTATTAAAATCCAAACTCTTACTGATATATGAATTGTGTACCGGGAATCAGGATGATACGTGTTAATTTTACTGTTCACTCTATCAATGATTTTAATTTTCGATTAGATTGATGAATTATTAAATTTATTTCAAAACAAGCTTCTTTATGGTCTAAAAATAAGAAATTGTATGATTTTTGAATCCAATAGTCTCATCTTTGGGTAATAAATGATTATTTTACAAATCTTATGTTGATCTGGTAACTACTGCCAATATTACATCAGCTAAATTACTAAATTTGATTTTCAGTTCGAAACTTGCTGAAATATATATTCAAATCCAAAATCTTTCTGATTTAAATATGTGAACCTGGATTACAACGTTATAAGTGATCGTAATGCAGTAATGATATCATTATTCGATTGAATTCATTAAATTATTGAATTTACTTAAAAAAGGCATATTTTGGTCTATAAAGCAGAAATTAAATGATTCTTGAATCCAAAAGTATCATCAATCGTTAATATATCATTATCTTACATACATAACGATGATCAGGTATCTACTGACAATAATATCTATTAAAAATTACTGAAATTGATTCTTCATTTGAAAATTGCTGATTTGCTTCAAAAATTCTATAAACTTTATAACAGAGTTCTCAAATACGTATTAAAATCCAAACTCTTACTGATATATGAATTGTTTACCGAGAATCAGGATGATACGTGATAATTTTACAGTTCACTTTATCAATGATTTTAATTTTCGATTGGATTGATGAATTATTGAATTTATTTCAAAACAAGCCTCTTTATGGTCTAAAAATAAGAAATTGTATGATTTTTGAATCCAATAGTCTCATCAATCGTTAATACATCATTATCTTACAAATATAATTGTTATTAATAACTACTGACATTTTTATTTAACATATATAACAGAATTTGATATTTATTTGAAAATTGCTGTTTTGCTATGATTATTCTATAAATTTCATAACAGAGTACTCAAATATATATTCACACCCAAAATCTTTCTGATTTAAATATTTCAACCTGGATTACAATGTATTAAGTGATCGAAATGCAGTAATGATATCATTATTCGATTGAATTCATTAAATTATTGAATTTACTTAAAAAAGGCATATTTTGGTCTATAGAGCAGATATTAAATTATTCTTGAATCCAAAAGTCTCATCAATCGTTAATACATCATAATCTTACATATATAAAGATTATCTGGTATCTACTGACAATATTATATAACATAAATAACAGAATGTGATTTTTCATTTTAAATTTGCTGATTTGCTATGATTATTCTATAAATTTCATAACAGAGTACTCAAAAGCATATTCAAATCTAAAATATTTCTGATTTATAAATGTGAACCTGGACTACAATGTAAGAAGTGATCATAATGCAGTAATAATATCATTATTCGATTGAATTCATTAAATTATTGAATTTACTTAAAAAAGGCATATTTTGGTCTATAAAGCAGAAATTAAATGATTCTTGAATCCAAAAGTATCATCAATCGTTAATACATCACTATCTTACAAATAAAATGATTATTTGTAATTACTGACATTTTTATTTAACATATATAACAGAATTTGATTTTTCATTGAAAATTGCTGATTTGCTATGATTATTCTATAAATTTCATTACAGAGTACTCAAATATATATTCAAATCCAAAATCTTTCTGATTTAAATATGTGAACCTGGATTACAATGTATTAAGTGATCGAAATGCAGTAATGATATCATTATTCGATTGAATTCATTAAATTATTGAATTTACTTAAAAAAGGCATATTTTGGTCTATAAAGTAGAAGTTATATGATTCTTGAATCCAAAAGTCTCATCAATCGTTAGTACATCATTATCTTACATACATAACGATGATCTGGTATCTACTGACAATATTATATAACATATATAACAGAATTTGATTTTTCATTGAAAATTGCTGATTTGCTATGATTATTCTATAAATTTCATAACAGAGTACTCAAAAGCATATTCAAATCTAAAATATTTCTGATTTATAAATGTGAACCTGGACTACAATGTATTAAGTGATCGAAATGCAGTAATGATATCATTATTCGATTGAATTCATTAAATTATTGAATTTACTTAAAAAAGGCATATTTTGGTCTATAAAGCAGAAAATTAAATGATTCTTGAATCCAAAAGTATCATCAATCGTTAATACATCATTATCTAACATACATAACGATTATCTGGTATCTACTGACAATAATATATATTAAAAATAACTGAAATTGATTCTTCATTTGAAAATTGCTGATTTGCTTCAAAAGTTCTACAAACTTTATAACAGAGTTCTCAAATACATATTAAAATCCAAAATCTTACTGATATATGAATTGTGTACCGAGAGTCAGGATGATACGTGATAATTTTACAGTTAACTTTATCAATGATTTTAATTTTCGATTGGATTGATGAATTATTGAATTTATTTCAAAACAAGCTTATTTATGGTCTAAAAATAAGAAATTGAATGATTTTTGAATCCAATAGTCTCATCAATCGTTAATACATCATTATCTTACAAATATAATGGTTATTAATAACTACTGACATTTTTATTTAACATATATAACAGAATTTGATATTTATTTGAAAATTGCTGATTTGCTATGATTATTCTATAAATTTCATAACAGAGTACTCAAATATATATTCACATCCAAAATCTTTCTGATTTAAATATTTGAACCTGGATTACAACGTTATAAGTGATCGTAATGCAGTCATGATGTTTTTTTTCGATTAATTTCATGAATTATTGAATATACTTAAAAAAAGGCATATTTTGGTCTAAATAACAGAAATATTATGATTCTTGAATCCAAAAGTCTCATCAATCGTTAATACATCATTATCTTACATACATAACGATGATCTGGTATCTACTGACAATAATATATATTAAAAATTACTGAAATTGATTCTTCATTTGAAAATTGCTGATTTGCTTCAAAAATTATACAAACTTTATAACAGAGTTCTCAAATACGTATTTAAATCCAAACTCTTACTGATATCTGAATTGTGTACCGGGAATCACGATGATATGTGATAATTTTACAGTTAACTTTATCAATGATTTTAATTTTCGATTGGATTGATGAATTATTGAATTTACTTCAAAAAAGGAATTTTTTGGTCTATCAAGCAGAAATTATAGGATTTTTTAATCCAAAAGTCTCATCAATTGTTAATACATCATTATCTTACATACATAATGGTGATCTGTTATCTACTGACAATATTATATAATATAAATTGCTGAAATTGATTTTTAATTTAAAAATTGCTGATTTGCTTTAATAATTCTACAAATTTCATAACAGAGTACTCAAATACTAATTCGAATCAAAAATCTTCCTGGGTATGAATTGTTGACCTGGAATACTGGGTATGACGTGATCGTTATTCTGTTCACTTTATAAATGATTTTAATTTTCGATTGGATTGATGAATTATTGAATTTATTTCAAAACAAGCTTCTTTATGGTCTAAAAATAAGAAATTGTATGATTTTTGAATCCAATAGTCTCATTGTTCGTTAATACATCACTATCTTACAAATAAAATGGTTATTGGTAACTACTGACATTTTTATTTAACATATATAACAGAATTTGATATTTATTTGAAAATTGCTGATTTGCTATGATTATTCTATAAATTTCATAACAGAGTACTCAAAAGCATATTCAAATCCAAAATCTTTCTGATTTAAATACGTGAACCTGGATTACAATGTATTAAGTGATCGAAATGCAGTACTGATGTTTTTTTTCGATTGGTTTCATGAATTATTGAATTTACTTAAAAAAGGCATATTTTGGTCTATAATGCAGAAATTATATGATTCTTGAATCCAAAAGTCTCATCAATCGTTAGTACATCATTATCTTACATACATAACGATGATCTGGTATCTACTGACAATATTATATAACATATATAACAGAATTTGATTTTTCATTGAAAATTGCTGATTTGCTATGATTATTCTATAAATTTCATAACAGAGTACTCAAATATATATTCAAATCCAAAATCTTTCTGATTTAAATATGTGAACCTGGATTACAATGTATTAAGTGATCGAAATGCAGTAATGATATCATTATTCGATTGAATTCATTAAATTATTGAATTTACTTAAAAAAGGCATATTTTGGTCTATAAAGCAAAAATTAAATGATTTTTGAATCCAAAAGTCTCATCAATTGTTAATACATCATTATCTTACATACATAACGATGATCTGGTATCTACTGACAATAATATATATTAAAAATTACTGAAATTGATTCTTCATATGAAAATTGCTGATTTGCTTCAAAAATTCTACAAACTTTATAACAGAGTTCTCAAATACGTATTAAAATCCAAACTCTTACTGATATATGAATTGTGTACTGGGAATCAGGATGATACGTGTTAATTTTACTGTTCACTCTATCAATGATTTTAATTTTCGATTGGATGGATGAATTATTGAATTTATTTCAAAACAAGCTTATTAATGGTCTAAAAATAAGAAATTGTATGATTTTTGAATCCAATAGTCTCATCAATCGTTAATACATCACTATCTTATAAATAAAATGGTTATTGGTAACTACTGACATTTTTATTTAACATATATAACAGAATTTGATTTTTCATTGAAAATTGCTGATTTGCTATGATTATTCTATAAATTTCATAACAGAGTACTCAAAAGCATATTCAAATCCAAACTCTTTCTGATTTAAATATGTGAACCTGGATTACAATGTATTAAGTGATCGAAATGCAGTACTGATGTTTTTTTTCGATTGGTTTCATGAATTATTGAATTTACTTAAAAAAGGCATATTTTGGTCTATAATGCAGAAATTATATGATTTGTTGAATCCAAAAGTCTCATTAATCGTTAGTACATCATTATCTTACATATATAACGATGATCTGGTATCTACTGACAATATTATATAACATAAATAACAGAATTTAATTTTTCATTTTAAATTTGCTGATTTGCTATGATTATTCTATAAATTTCATAACAGAGTACTCAAATACATATTCAAATCCAAAATATTTCTGTTTTTTAAATTTGAACCTGGACTACAATGTAAAAAGTGATCATAATGCAGTAATGATATCATTATTCGATTGAATTTATTAAATTATTGAATTTACTTAAAAAAGGGATATTTTGGTCTATAATGCAGAAATTATATGATTTGTTGAATCCAAAAGTCTCATCAATTGTTAATACATCATTATCTTACATACACAACGATGATCTGGTATCTGCTGACAATAATATATATTATAAATTACTGAAATTGATTCTTCATTTGAAAATTGCTGATTTGCTTTAATAATTCCACAAATTTCATAACAGAGTACTCAAAAGCATATTCAAATCTAAAATATTTCTGATTTAAATATGTGAACCTGGACTACAATGTAAAAAGTGATCATAATGCAGTAATAATATCATTATTCGATTGAATTCATTAACTTATTGAATTTACTTAAAAAAGGCATATTTTGGTCTATAAAGCAAAAATTAAATGATTTTTGAATCCAAAAGTCTCATCAATTGTTAATACATCATTATCTTACATACATAACGCTGATCTGGTATCTACTGACAATAATATATATTAAAAATTACTGAAATTGATTCTTCATTTGAAAATTGCTGATTTGCTTTAATAATTCTACAAATTTCATAACAGAGTACTCAAAAGCATATTCAAATCTAAAATATTTCTGATTTAAATATGTGAACCTGGATTACAATGTATTAAGTGATCATAATGCAGTAATAATATCATTATTCGATTGAATTCATTGAATTATTGAATTTACTTAAAAAAGGCATATTTTGGTCTATAAAGCAGAAATTAAATGATTCTTGAATCCAAAAGTCTCATCAATTGTTAATACATCATTATCCAACATACATAACGATGATTTGGTATCTACTGACAATAATATATATTAAAAATTACTGAAATTGATTCTTCATTTGAAAATTGCTGATTTGCTTCAAAAATTCTATAAACTTTATAACAGAGTTCTCAAATACATATTAAACTCCAAAATCTTACTGATATATGAATTGTGTACCGGGAATCAGGGTGATACGTGATAATTTTACTGTTCACTCTAAAAATGATTTTAATATTCGATTGGATTGATGAATGATTGAATTTACTTCAAAAAAGGAATTTTTTGGTCTATCAAGCAGAAATTATATGATTTTTGAATCCAAAAGTCTCATCAATTGTTAATACATCATTATTTTACATACATAACGATGATCTGGTATCTACTGACAATATTATATAACATAAATAACAGAATTTGATTTTTCATTTTAAATTTGCTGATTTGCTATGATTATTCTATAAATTTCATAACAGAGTACTCAAAAGCATATTCAAATCTAAAATATTTCTGATTTAAATATGTGAACCTGGATTACAATGTATTAAGTGATCATAATGCAGTAATAATATCATTATTCGATTGAATTCATTGAATTATTGAATTTACTTAAAAAAGGCGTATTTTGGTCTATAAAGCAGAAATTAAATGATTCTTGAATCTAAAAGTCTCATCAATCGTTAATACATCATAATCTTACATACATAACGATGATCTGGTATCTACTGACAATAATATCTATTAAAAATTACTGAAATTGAATTTTCATATGAAAATTGCTGATTTCCTTCAAAAATTCTACAAACTTTATAACAGAGTTCTCAAATACATATTAAAATCAAAAATCTTACTGATATATGAATTGTATACCGGGAATCAGGATGATACATGATAATTTTACAGTTCACTTTATCAATGATTTTAATTTTCGATTGGATGGATGAATTATTGAATTTATTTCAAAACAAACTTTTTTATGGTCTAAAAATAAGAAATTGTATGATTTTTGAATCCAATAGTCTCATCAATCTTTAATACATCATTATCTTACAAATATAATGGTTATTAATAACTACTGACATTTTTATTTAACATATATAACAGAATCTGATTTTTCATTGAAAATTGCTGATTTGCTATGATTATACTATAAATTTCATAACAGAGTACTCAAATATATATTCAAATCCAAAATCTTTCTGATTTAAATATGTGAACCTGGATTACAATGTATTAAGTGATCGAAATGCAGTACTGATGTTTTTTTTCGATTGGTTTCATGAATTATTGAATTTACTTAAAAAAGGAATATTTTGATCTATAATGCAGAAATTATATGATTTGTTGAATCCGAAAGTCTCATCAATTGTTAATACATCATTATCTTACATACATAACGATGATCTGGTATCTACTGACAATAATATATATTATAAATTACTGAAATTGATTCTTCATTTGAATATTGCTGATTTGCTTCAAAAATTCTACAAACTTCATAACAGAGTTCTCAAATACATATTAAAATCCAAAATCTTACTGATATATGAATGTGAACCTGGACTACAATGTAAAAAGTGATCATAATGCAGTAATAATATCATTATTCTATTGAATTCATTAAATTATTGAATTTACTTAAAAAAGGCATATTTTGGTCTATAAAGCAGAAATTAAATGATTCTTGAATCCAAAAGTCTCATCAATCGTTAATACATTATAATCTTAAATACATAACGATTATCTGGTATCTACTGACAATAATATCTATTAAAAATTACTGAAATTGATTCTTCATTTGAATATTGCTGATTTGCTTCAAAAATTCTACAAACTTCGTTTCAGAGTTCTCAAATACATATTAAAATCCAAAATCTTACTGATATATGAATTGTATACCGGGAATCAGGATGATACGTGATAATTTTACAGTTCACTTTATCAATGATTTTAATTTTCGATTAGATTGATGAATTATTAAATACATCACAATCTTACAAATATAATGGTTATTGGTAACTACTGACATTATTATTTATCATATATAACAGAATTTGATTTTTCATTGAAAGTTGCTGATTTGCTATGATTATTCTATAGATTTTATAACAGAGTACTCAAATATATATTCAAATCCAAAATCTTTCTGATTTAAATATGTGAACCTGGATTACAATGTATTAAGTGATCGAAATGCAGTACTGATGTTTTTTTTCGATTGGTTTTATGAATTATTGAATTTACTTAAAACAGGCATATTTTGGTCTATAATACAGAAATTATATGATTTGTTGAATCCAAAAGTCTCATCAATTGTTAAAACATCATTATACTTACATACATAACGATGATCTGGTATCTACTGACAATAATATATATTATAAATTACTGAAATTGATTCTTCATTTGAAAATTGCTGATTTGCTTTAATAATTCTACAAAATTCATAACAGAGTACTCAAATACTAATTCAAATCTAAAATCTTCCTGGGTATGAATTGTTGACCTGGAATACAGGGTATGACGTGATCGTTATTCTGTTCACTTTATCAATGATTTTAATTTTCGATTGGATTGATGAATTATTGAATTTATTTCAAAACAAGCTTCTTTATGGTCTAAAAATAAGAAATTGTATGATTTTTGAATCCAATAGTCTCATCAATCGTTAATACATCACTATCTTACAAATATAATAGTTATTAGTAACTACTGACATTATTATTTATCATATATAACAGAATTTGATTTTTCATTGAAAATTGCTGATTTGCTTTGATTATTCTATAAATTTCATAACAGAGTACTCAAATATATATTCAAATCCAAAATCTTTCTGATTTAAATATGTGAACCTGGATTACAATGTATTAAGTGATCGAAATGCAGTACTGATGTTTTTTTTCGATTGGTTTCATGAATTATTGAATTTACTTAAAAAAGGAATATTTTGATCTATAATGCAGAAATTATATGATTTGTTGAATCCGAAAGTCTCATCAATTGTTAATACATCATTATCTTACATACATAACGATGATCTGGTATCTACTGACAA
This sequence comes from Lepeophtheirus nordmannii, assembly GCA_963680855.1. Classification (NCBI taxonomy): domain Eukaryota; kingdom Metazoa; phylum Arthropoda; class Copepoda; order Siphonostomatoida; family Caligidae; genus Lepeophtheirus; species Lepeophtheirus nordmannii. The sequence goes on along the minus strand of OY804520.1, from coordinate 19,291,180 downwards.
TAATATATATTATAAATTACTGAAATTGATTCTTCATTTGAATATTGCTGATTTGCTTCAAAAATTCTACAAACTTCATAACAGAGTTCTCAAATACATATTAAAATCCAAAATCTTACTGATATATGAATGTGAACCTGGACTACAATGTAAAAAGTGATCATAATGCAGTAATAATATCATTATTCTATTGAATTCATTAAATTATTGAATTTACTTAAAAAAGGCATATTTTGGTCTATAAAGCAGAAATTAAATGATTCTTGAATCCAAAAGTCTCATCAATCGTTAATACATTATAATCTTAAATACATAACGATTATCTGGTATCTACTGACAATAATATCTATTAAAAATTACTGAAATTGATTCTTCATTTGAATATTGCTGATTTGCTTCAAAAATTCTACAAACTTCGTTTCAGAGTTCTCAAATACATATTAAAATCCAAAATCTTACTGATATATGAATTGTATACCGGGAATCAGGATGATACGTGATAATTTTACAGTTCACTTTATCAATGATTTTAATTTTCGATTAGATTGATGAATTATTAAATACATCACAATCTTACAAATATAATGGTTATTGGTAACTACTGACATTATTATTTATCATATATAACAGAATTTGATTTTTCATTGAAAATTGCTGATTTGCTTTGATTATTCTATAAATTTCATAACAGAGTACTCAAATATATATTCAAATCCAAAATCTTTCTGATTTAAATATGTGAACCTGGATTACAATGTATTAAGTGATCGAAATGCAGTACTGATGTTTTTTTTTCGATTGGTTTCATGAATTATTGAATTTACTTAAAAAAGGCATATTTTGGTCTATAATGCAGAAATTATATGATTTGTTGAATCCAAAAGTCTCATCAATCGTTAGTACATCATTATCTTACATATATAACGATGATCTGGTATCTACTGACAATATTATATAACATAAATAACAGAATTTAATTTTTCATTTTAAATTTGCTGATTTGCTATGATTATTCTATAAATTTCATAACAGAGTACTCAAAAGCATATTCAAATCTAAAATATTGTTGATTTAAATATGTGAACCTGGATTACAATGTATTAAGTGATCATAATGCAGTAATAATATCATTATTCGATTGAATTCATTAAATTATTGAATTTACTTAAAAAAGGCGTATTTTGGTCTATAAAGCAGAAATTAAATGATTCTTGAATCTAAAAGTCTCATCAATCGTTAATACATCATAATCTTACATACATAACGATGATCTGGTATCTACTGACAATAATATCTATTAAAAATTACTGAAATTGATTTTTCATATGAAAATTGCTGATTTCCTTCAAAAATTCTACAAACTTTATAACAGAGTTCTCAAATACATATTAAAATCCAAAATCTTACTGATATATGAATTGTATACCGGGAATCAGGATGATACGTGATAATTTTACAGTTCACTTTATCAATGATTTTAATTTTTGATTGGATTGATGAATGATTGAATTTACTTCAAAAAAGGAATTTTTTGGTCTATCAAGCAGAAATTATATGATTCATGAAACCAAAAGTCTCATCAATTGTTAATACATCATTATCTTACATACATAACGATGATCTGGTATCTGCTGACAATAATATATATTATAAATTACTGAAATTGATTCTTCATTTGAAAATTGCTGATTTGCTTTAATAATTCCACAAATTTCATAACAGAGTACTCAAAAGCATATTCAAATCTAAAATATTTCTGATTTAAATATGTGAACCTGGACTACAATGTAAAAAGTGATCATAATGCAGTAATAATATCATTATTCGATTGAATTCATTAACTTATTGAATTTACTTAAAAAAGGAATATTTTGGTCTATAAAGCAAAAATTAAATGATTTTTGAATCCAAAAGTCTCATCAATTGTTAATACATCATTATCTTACATACATAACGATGATCTGGTATCTACTGACAATAATATATATTAAAAATTACTGAAATTGATTCTTCATTTGAAAATTGCTGATTTGCTATGATTATTCTATAAATTTCATAACAGAGTACTCAAATATATATTCAAATCCAAAATCTTTCTGATTTAAATATGTGAACCTGGATTACAATGTATTAAGTGATCATAATGCAGTATTAATATCATTATTCGATTGAATTCATTAAATTATTGAATTTACTTAAAAAAGGCGTATTTTGGTCTATAAAGCAGAAATTAAATGATTCTTGAATCTAAAAGTCTCATCAATCGTTAATACATCATAATCTTACATACATAACGATGATCTGGTATCTACTGACAATAATATCTATTAAAAATTACTGAAATTGATTTTTCATATGAAAATTGCTGATTTCCTTCAAAAATTCTACAAACTTTATAACAGAGTTCTCAAATACATATTAAAATCCAAAATCTTACTGATATATGAATTGTATACCGGGAATCAGGATGATACATGATAATTTTACAGTTCACTTTATCAATGATTTTAATTTTCGATTGGATTGATGAATTATTGAATTTATTTCAAAACAAGCTTCTTTATGGTCTAAAAATAAGAAATTGTATGATTTTTGAATCCAATAGTCTCATCAATCGTTAATACATCACTATCTTACAAATATAATAGTTATTGGTAACTACTGACATTATTATTTATCATATATAACAGAATTTGATTTTTCATTGAAAATTGCTGATTTGCTTTGATTATTCTATAAATTTCATAACAGAGTACTCAAATATATATTCAAATCCAAAATCTTTCTGATTTAAATATGTGAACCTGGATTACAATGTATTAAGTGATCGAAATGCAGTATTGATGTTTTTTTTTCGATTGGTTTCATGAATTATTGAATTTACTTAAAAAAGGCATATTTTGGTCTATAATGCAGAAATTATATGATTTGTTGAATCCAAAAGTCTCATCAATCGTTAGTACATCATTATCTTACATATATAACGATGATCTGGTATCTACTGACAATATTATATAACATAAATAACAGAATTTAATTTTTCATTTTAAATTTGCTGATTTGCTATGATTATTCTATAAATTTCATAACAGAGTACTCAAAAGCATATTCAAATCTAAAATATTGTTGATTTAAATATGTGAACCTGGATTACAATGTATTAAGTGATCATAATGCAGTAATAATATCATTATTCGATTGAATTCATTAAATTATTGAATTTACTTAAAAAAGGCGTATTTTGGTCTATAAAGCAGAAATTAAATGATTCTTGAATCTAAAAGTCTCATCAATCGTTAATACATCATAATCTTACATACATAACGATGATCTGGTATCTACTGACAATAATATCTATTAAAAATTACTGAAATTGATTTTTCATATGAAAATTGCTGATTTCCTTCAAAAATTCTACAAACTTTATAACAGAGTTCTCAAATACATATTAAAATCCAAAATCTTACTGATATATGAATTGTATACCGGGAATCAGGATGATACGTGATAATTTTACAGTTCACTTTATCAATGATTTTAATTTTTGATTGGATTGATGAATGATTGAATTTACTTCAAAAAAGGAATTTTTTGGTCTATCAAGCAGAAATTATATGATTCTTGAAACCAAAAGTCTCATCAATTGTTAATACATCATTATCTTACATACATAACGATGATCTGGTATCTGCTGACAATAATATATATTATAAATTACTGAAATTGATTCTTCATTTGAAAATTGCTGATTTGCTTTAATAATTCCACAAATTTCATAACAGAGTACTCAAAAGCATATTCAAATCTAAAATATTTCTGATTTAAATATGTGAACCTGGACTACAATGTAAAAAGTGATCATAATGCAGTAATAATATCATTATTCGATTGAATTCATTAACTTATTGAATTTACTTAAAAAAGGAATATTTTGGTCTATAAAGCAAAAATTAAATGATTTTTGAATCCAAAAGTCTCATCAATTGTTAATACATCATTATCTTACATACATAACGATGATCTGGTATCTACTGACAATAATATATATTAAAAATTACTGAAATTGATTCTTCATTTGAAAATTGCTGATTTGCTTTAATAATTCCACAAATTTCATAACAGAGTACTCAAAAGCATATTCAAATCTAAAATATTTCTGATTTAAATATGTGAACCTGGACTACAATGTAAAAAGTGATCATAATGCAGTAATAATATCATTATTCGATTGAATTCATTAACTTATTGAATTTACTTAAAAAAGGAATATTTTGGTCTATAAAGCAGAAATTAAATGATTCTTGAATCCAAAAGTCTCATCAATTGTTAATACATCATTATCCAACATACATAACGATGATCTGGTATCTACTGACAATAATATATATTAAAAATTACTGAAATTGATTCTTCATTTGAAAATTGCTGATTTGCTTCAAAAATTCTATAAACTTTATAACAGAGTTCTCAAATACATATTAAAATCCAAAAATCTTACTGATATATGAATGTGAACCTGGACTACAATGTAAAAAGTGATCATAATGCAGTAATAATATCATTATTCTATTGAATTCATTAAATTATTGAATTTACTTAAAAAAGGCATATTTTGGTCTATCAAGCAGAAATTAAATGATTCTTGAATCCAAAAGTCTCATCAATCGTTAATACATTATAATCTTAAATACATAACGATTATCTGGTATCTACTGACAATAATATCTATTAAAAATTACTGAAATTGATTCTTCATTTGAATATTGCTGATTTGCTTCAAAAATTCTACAAACTTCGTTTCAGAGTTCTCAAATACATATTAAAATCCAAAATCTTACTGATATATGAATTGTATACCGGGAATCAGGATGATACGTGATAATTTTACAGTTCACTTTATCAATGATTTTAATTTTCGATTAGATTGATGAATTATTAAATACATCACAATCGTACAAATATAATGGTTATTGGTAACTACTGACATTATTATTTATCATATATAACAGAATTTAATTTTTCATTGAAAGTTGCTGATTTGCTATGATTATTCTATAAATTTCATAACAGAGTACTCAAATATATATTCAAATCCAAAATCTTTCTGATTTAAATATGTGAACCTGGATTACAATGTATTAAGTGATCATAATGCAGTATTAATATCATTATTCGATTGAATTCATTAAATTATTGAATTTACTTAAAAAAGGCGTATTTTGGTCTATAAAGCAGAAATTAAATGATTCTTGAATCTAAAAGTCTCATCAATCGTTAATACATCATAATCTTACATACATAACGATGATCTGGTATCTACTGACAATAATATCTATTAAAAATTACTGAAATTGATTTTTCATATGAAAATTGCTGATTTCCTTCAAAAATTCTACAAACTTTATAACAGAGTTCTCAAATACATATTAAAATCCAAAATCTTACTGATATATGAATTGTATACCGGGAATCAGGATGATACATGATAATTTTACAGTTCACTTTATCAATGATTTTAATTTTCGATTGGATTGATGAATTATTGAATTTATTTCAAAACAAGCTTCTTTATGGTCTAAAAATAAGAAATTGTATGATTTTTGAATCCAATAGTCTCATCAATCGTTAATACATCACTATCTTACAAATATAATAGTTATTGGTAACTACTGACATTATTATTTATCATATATAACAGAATTTGATTTTTCATTGAAAATTGCTGATTTGCTTTGATTATTCTATAAATTTCATAACAGAGTACTCAAATATATATTCAAATCCAAAATCTTTCTGATTTAAATATGTGAACCTGGATTACAATGTATTAAGTGATCGAAATGCAGTACTGATGTTTTTTTTTCGATTGGTTTCATGAATTATTGAATTTACTTAAAAAAGGCATATTTTGGTCCATAATGCAGAAATTATATGATTTGTTGAATCCAAAAGTCTCATCAATCGTTATTACATCATTATCTTACATATATAACGATGATCTGGTATCTACTGACAATAATATATATTATAAATTACTGAAATTGATTCTTCATTTGAATATTGCTGAGTTGCTTCAAAAATTCTACAAACTTCATAACAGAGTTCTCAAATACATATTAAAATCCAAAATCTTACTGATATATGAATGTGAACCTGGACTACAATGTAAAAAGTGATCATAATGCAGTAATAATATCATTATTCTATTGAATTCATTAAATTATTGAATTTACTTAAAAAAGGCATATTTTGGTCTATAAAGCAGAAATTAAATGATTCTTGAATCCAAAAGTCTCATCAATCGTTAATACATCATTATCTTACATTCATAACGATGATCTGGTATCTACTGACAATAATATATATTAAAAATTACTGAAATTGATTTTTCATTTTAAATTTGCTGATTTGCTATGATTATTCTATAAATTTCATAACAGAGTACTCAAATACATATTCAAATCCAAAATATTTCTGATTTATAAATGTGAACCTGGACTACAATGTAAAAAGTGATCATAATGCAGTAATGATATCATTATTCGATTGAATTTATTATATTATAGAATTTACTTAAAAAAGGCATATTTTGGTCTATAAAGCAGAAATTAAATGATTCTTGAATCCAAAAGTCTGATCAATCGTTAATACATTATTATATTACATACATAACGATGATCTGGTATCTACTGACAATAATATATATTATAAATTACTGAAATTGATTCTTCATTTGAATATTGCTGATTTGCTTCAAAAATTCTACAAACTTCATAACAAGGTACTCAATTACGTATTAAAATCCAAACTCTTACTGATATATGAATTGAATACCGGGAATCAGGATGATACGTGATTATTTTACAGGTCACTTTATCAATGATTTTAATTTTCGATTGGATGGATGAATTATTGAATTTATATCAAAACAAGCTTATTAATGGTCTAAAAATAATAAATTGTATGATTTTTGAATCCAATAGTCTCATCAATCGTTAATACATCACTATCTTATAAATAAAATGGTTATTGGTAACTACTGACATTTTTATTTAACATATATAACAGAATTTGATTTTTCATTGAAAATTGCTGATTTGCTATGATTATTCTATAAATTTCATAACAGAGTACTCAAAAGCATATTCAAATCCAAAATCTTTCTGATTTAAATACGTGAACCTGGATTACAATTCATTAAGTGATCGAAATGCAGTACTGATGATTTTTCTCGATTGGTTTCATGAATTTTTGAATTTACTTAAAAAAGGCATATTTTGGTCCATAATGCAGAAATTATATGATTTGTTGAATCCAAAAGTCTCATCAATCGTTAGTACATCATTATCTTACATATATAACGATGATCTGGTATCTACTGACAATAATATATATTATAAATTACTGAAATTGATTCTTCATTTGAATATTGCTGAGTTGCTTCAAAAATTCTACAAACTTCATAACAGAGTTCTCAAATACATATTAAAATCCAAAATCTTACTGATATATGAATGTGAACCTGGACTACAATGTAAAAAGTGATCATAATGCAGTAATAATATCATTATTCTATTGAATTCATTAAATTATTGAATTTACTTAAAAAAGGCATATTTTGGTCTATAAAGCAGAAATTAAATGATTCTTGAATCCAAAAGTCTCATCAATCGTTAATACATCATTATCTTACATACATAACGATGATCTGGTATCTACTGACAATAATATATATTAAAAATTACTGAAATTGATTTTTCATTTTAAATTTGCTGATTTGCTATGATTATTCTATAAATTTCATAACAGAGTACTCAAATACATATTCAAATCCAAAATATTTCTGATTTATAAATGTGAACCTGGACTACAATGTAAAAAGTGATCATAATGCAGTAATGATATCATTATTCGATTGAATTTATTATATTATAGAATTTACTTAAAAAAGGCATATTTTGGTCTATAAAGCAGAAATTAAATGATTCTTGAATCCAAAAGTCTGATCAATCGTTAATACATCATTATATTACATACATAACGATGATCTGGTATCTACTGACAATAATATATATTATAAATTACTGAAATTGATTCTTCATTTGAATATTGCTGATTTGCTTCAAAAATTCTACAAACTTCATAACAAGGTACTCAATTACGTATTAAAATCCAAACTCTTACTGATATATGAATTGTGTACCGGGAATCAGGATGATACGTGATAATTTTACAGTTCACCTTATCAATGATTTTAATTTTCGATTGGATGGATGAATTATTGAATTTATTTCAAAACAAGCTTATTAATGGTCTAAAAATAATAAATTGTATGATTTTTGAATCCAATAGTCTCATCAATCGTTAATACATCACTATCTTATAAATAAAATGGTTATTGGTAACTACTGACATTTTTATTTAACATATATAACAGAATTTGATTTTTCATTGAAAATTGCTGATTTGCTATGATTATTCTATCAATTTCATAACAGAGTACTCAAAAGCATATTCAAATCCAAAATCTTTCTGATTTAAATACGTGAACCTGGATTACAATTCATTAAGTGATCGAAATGCAGTACTGATGTTTTTTCTCGATTGGTTTCATGAATTATTGAATTTACTTAAAAAAGGCATATTTTGGTCCATAATGCAGAAATTATATGATTTGTTGAATCCAAAAGTCTCATCAATCGTTAGTACATCATTATCTTACATACACAACGATGATCTGGTATCTACTGACAATAATATATATTAAAAATTACTGAAATTGATTTTTCATTTTAAATTTGCTGATTTGCTTTGATTATTCTATAAATTTCATAACAGAGTACTCAAATACATATTCAAATCCAAAATATTTCTGATTTATAAATGTGAACCTGGACTACAATGTAAAAAGTGATCATAATGCAGTAATGATATCATTATTCGATTGAATTTATTAAATTATTGAATTTACTTAAAAAAGGGATATTTTGGTCTATAATGCAGAAATTATATGATTTGTTAAATTCAAAAGTCTCTTCAATCGTTAATACATTATAATCTTACATACATAACGATGACCTGGTATCTACTGACAATAATATCTATTAAAAATTACTGAAATTGATTCTTCATTTGAAAATTGCTGATTTGCTTTAATAATTCCACAAATTTCATAACAGAGTACTCAAAAGCATATTCAAATCTAAAATATTTCTGATTTAAATATTTGAACCTGGACTACAATGTAAAAAGTGATCATAATGCAGTAATAATATCATTATTCGATTGAATTCATTAACTTATTGAATTTACTTAAAAAAGGCATATTTTGGTCTATAAAGCAAAAATTAAATGATTTTTGAATCCAAAAGTCTCATCAATTGTTAATACATCATTATCTTACATACATAACGATGATCTGGTATCTACTGACAATAATATATATTAAAAATTACTGAAATTGATTCTTCATTTGAAAATTGCTGATTTGCTTTAATAATTCTACAAATTTCATAACAGAGTACTCAAAAGCATATTCAAATCTAAAATATTTCTGATTTAAATATGTGAACCTGGATTACAATGTATTAAGTGATCATAATGCAGTAATAATATCATTATTCGATTGAATTCATTGAATTATTGAATTTACTTAAAAAAGGCATATTTTGGTCTATAAAGCAGAAATTAAATGATTCTTGAATCCAAAAGTCTCATCAATTGTTAATACATCATTATCCAACATACATAACGATGATTTGGTATCTACTGACAATAATATATATTAAAAATTACTGAAATTGATTCTTCATTTGAAAATTGCTGATTTGCTTCAAAAATTCTATAAACTTTATAACAGAGTTCTCAAATACATATTAAACTCCAAAATCTTACTGATATATGAATTGTGTACCGGGAATCAGGGTGATACGTGATAATTTTACTGTTCACTCTAAAAATGATTTTAATATTCGATTGGATTGATGAATGATTGAATTTACTTCAAAAAAGGAATTTTTTGGTCTATCAAGCAGAAATTATATGATTTTTGAATCCAAAAGTCTCATCAATTGTTAATACATCATTATTTTACATACATAACGATGATCTGGTATCTACTGACAATATTATATAACATAAATAACAGAATTTGATTTTTCATTTTAAATTTGCTGATTTGCTATGATTATTCTATAAATTTCATAACAGAGTACTCAAAAGCATATTCAAATCTAAAATATTTCTGATTTAAATATGTGAACCTGGATTACAATGTATTAAGTGATCATAATGCAGTAATAATATCATTATTCGATTGAATTCATTGAATTATTGAATTTACTTAAAAAAGGCGTATTTTGGTCTATAAAGCAGAAATTAAATGATTCTTGAATCTAAAAGTCTCATCAATCGTTAATACATCATAATCTTACATACATAACGATGATCTGGTATCTACTGACAATAAAATCTATTAAAAATTACTGAAATTGAATTTTCATATGAAAATTGCTGATTTCCTTCAAAAATTCTACAAACTTTATAACAGAGTTCTCAAATACATATTAAAATCCAAAATCTTACTGATATATGAATTGTATACCGGGAATCAGGATGATACATGATAATTTTACAGTTCACTTTATCAATGATTTTAATTTTCGATTGGATGGATGAATTATTGAATTTATTTCAAAACAAACTTTTTTATGGTCTAAAAATAAGAAATTGTATGATTTTTGAATCCAATAGTCTCATCAATCTTTAATACATCATTATCTTACAAATATAATGGTTATTAATAACTACTGACATTTTTATTTAACATATATAACAGAATCTGATTTTTCATTGAAAATTGCTGATTTGCTATGATTATACTATAAATTTCATAACAGAGTACTCAAATATATATTCAAATCCAAAATCTTTCTGATTTAAATATGTGAACCTGGATTACAATGTATTAAGTGATCGAAATGCAGTACTGATGTTTTTTTTCGATTGAATTTATTAAATTATTGAATTTACTTAAAAAAGGGATATTTTGGTCTATAATGCAGAAATTATATGATTTGTTAAATTCAAAAGTCTCTTCAATCGTTAATACATTATAATCTTACATACATAACGATGACCTGGTATCTACTGACAATAATATCTATTAAAAATTACTGAAATTGATTCTTCATTTGAAAATTGCTGATTTGCTTCAAAAATTCTACAAACTTTATAACAGAGTTCTCAAATACGTATTAAAATCCAAACTCTTACTGATATATGAATTGTGTACCGGGAATCGGAATGATACGTGATAATTTTACAGTTCACTTTATCAATGATTTTAATTTTCGATTAGATTGATGAATTATTAAATTTATTTCAAAACAAGCTTCTTCATGGTCTAAAAATAAGAAATTGTATGATTTTTGAATCCAATAGTCTCATCTATGGGTAATAAATGTTTATTTTACAAATCTTATGTTGATCTGGTAACTACTGCCAATATTACATCAGCTAAATTACTAAATTTGATTTTCAGTTCGAAACTTGCTGATTTGCTTTATTAATCACACAATTTTATTAATAGAGTACTCAAATACATAATCATATCAGAAAATCTTACTGCTTTATAGATGTGAACCTGGATTACAACGTTATAAGTGATCGTAATGCAGTAATGATAGTATTATTCGATTGAATTCATTAAATTATTGAATTTACTTAAAAAAGGCATATTTTGGTCTATAAAGCAGAAATTAAATGATTCTTGAATCCAAAAGTCTCATCAATCGTTAATACATCATTATCTTACATACATAACGATGATCTGGTATCTACTGACAATAATATATATTAAAAATTACTGAAATTGATTTTTCATTTTAAATTTGCTGATTTGCTATGATTATTCTATAAATTTCATAACAGAGTACTCAAATACATATTCAAATCCAAAATATTTCTGATTTATAGATGTGAACCTGGACTACAATGTAAAAAGTGATCATAATGCAGTAATGATATCATTATTCGATTGAATTTATTATATTATAGAATTTACTTAAAAAAGGCATATTTTGGTCTATAAAGCAGAAATTAAATGATTCTTGAATCCAAAAGTCTGATCAATCGTTAATACATCATTATATTACATACATAACGATGATCTGGTATCTACTGACAATAATATATATTATAAATTACTGAAATTGATTCTTCATTTGAAAATTGCTGATTTGCTTCAAAAATTCTACAAACTTTATAACAGAGTTCTCAAATACGTATTAAAATCCAAACTCTTACTGATATATGAATTGTGTACCGGGAATCGGAATGATACGTGATAATTTTACAGTTCACTTTATCAATGATTTTAATTTTCGATTAGATTGATGAATTATTAAATTTATTTCAAAACAAGCTTCTTCATGGTCTAAAAATAAGAAATTGTATGATTTTTGAATCCAATAGTCTAATCTATGGGTAATAAATGTTTATTTTACAAATCTTATGTTGATCTGGTAACTACTGCCAATATTACATCAGCTAAATTACTAAATTTGATTTTCAGTTCGAAACTTGCTGATTTGCTTTATTAATCACACAATTTTATTAATAGAGTACTCAAATACATAATCATATCAGAAAATCTTACTGCTTTATAGATGTGAACCTGGATTACAACGTTATAAGTGATCGTAATGCAGTAATGATAGTATTATTCGATTGAATTCATTAAATTATTGAATTTACTTAAAAAAGGCATATTTTGGTCTATAAAGCAGAAATTAAATGATTCTTGAATCCAAAAGTCTCATCAATCGTTAATACATCATTATCTTACATACATAACGATGATCTGGTATCTACTGACAATAATATATATTAAAAATTACTGAAATTGATTTTTCATTTTAAATTTGCTGATTTGCTATGATTATTCTATAAATTTCATAACAGAGTACTCAAATACATATTCAAATCCAAAATATTTCTGATTTATAGATGTGAACCTGGACTACAATGTAAAAAGTGATCATAATGCAGTAATGATATCATTATTCGATTGAATTTATTATATTATAGAATTTACTTAAAAAAGGCATATTTTGGTCTATAAAGCAGAAATTAAATGATTCTTGAATCCAAAAGTCTGATCAATCGTTAATACATCATTATATTACATACATAACGATGATCTGGTATCTACTGACAATAATATATATTATAAATTACTGAAATTGATTCTTCATTTGAATATTGCTGATTTGCTTCAAAAATTCTACAAACTTCATAACAAGGTACTCAATTACGTATTAAAATCAAAACTCTTACTGATATATGAATTGAATACCGGGAATCAGGATGATACATGATTATTTTACAGGTCACTTTATCAATGATTTTAATTTTCGATTGGATGGATGAATTATTGAATTTATATCAAAACAAGCTTATTAATGGTCTAAAAATAATAAATTGTATGATTTTTGAATCCAATAGTCTCAACAATCGTTAATACATCACTATCTTATAAATAAAATGGTTATTGGTAACTACTGACATTTTTATTTAACATATATAACAGAATTTGATTTTTCATTGAAAATTGCTGATTTGCTATGATTATTCTATCAATTTCATAACAGAGTACTCAAAAGCATATTCAAATCCAAAATCTTTCTGATTTAAATACGTGAACCTGGATTACAATTCATTAAGTGATCGAAATGCAGTACTGATGTTTTTTCTCGATTGGTTTCATGAATTATTGAATTTACTTAAAAAAGGCATATTTTGGTCCATAATGCAGAAATTATAAGATTTGTTGAATCCAAAAGTCTCATCAATCGTTAGTACATCATTATCTTACATATATAACGATGATCTGGTATCTACTGACAATAATATATATTATAAATTACTGAAATTGATTCTTCATTTGAATATTGCTGAGTTGCTTCAAAAATTCTACAAACTTCATAACAGAGTTCTCAAATACATATTAAAATCCAAAATCTTACTGATATATGAATGTGAACCTGGACTACAATGTAAAAAGTGATCATAATGCAGTAATAATATCATTATTCTATTGAATTCATTAAATTATTGAATTTACTTAAAAAAGGCATATTTTGGTCTATAAAGCAGAAATTAAATGATTCTTGAATCCAAAAGTCTCATCAATCGTTAATACATCATTATCTTACATACATAACGATGATCTGGTATCTACTGACAATAATATATATTAAAAATTACTGAAATTGATTTTTCATTTTAAATTTGCTGATTTGCTATGATTATTCTATAAATTTCATAACAGAGTACTCAAATACATATTCAAATCCAAAATATTTCTGATTTATAAATGTGAACCTGGACTACAATGTAAAAAGTGATCATAATGCAGTAATGATATCATTATTCGATTGAATTTATTATATTATAGAATTTACTTAAAAAAGGCATATTTTGGTCTATAAAGCAGAAATTAAATGATTCTTGAATCCAAAAGTCTGATCAATCGTTAATACATCATTATATTACATACATAACGATGATCTGGTATCTACTGACAATAATATATATTATAAATTACTGAAATTGATTCTTCATTTGAATATTGCTGATTTGCTTCAAAAATTCTACAACTTCATAACAAGGTACTCAATTACGTATTAAAATCCAAACTCTTACTGATATATGAATTGAATACCGGGAATCAGGATGATACGTGATTATTTTACAGGTCACTTTATCAATGATTTTAATTTTCGATTGGATGGATGAATTATTGAATTTATATCAAAACAAGCTTATTAATGGTCTAAAAATAATAAATTGTATGATTTTTGAATCCAATAGTCTCATCAATCGTTAATACATCACTATCTTATAAATAAAATGGTTATTGGTAACTACTGACATTTTTATTTAACATATATAACAGAATTTGATTTTTCATTGAAAATTGCTGATTTGCTATGATTATTCTATAAATTTCATAACAGAGTACTCAAAAGCATATTCAAATCCAAAATCTTTCTGATTTAAATACGTGAACCTGGATTACAATTCATTAAGTGATCGAAATGCAGTACTGATGTTTTTTCTCGATTGGTTTCATGAATTTTTGAATTTACTTAAAAAAGGCATATTTTGGTCCATAATGCAGAAATTATATGATTTGTTGAATCCAAAAGTCTCATCAATCGTTAGTACATCATTATCTTACATATATAACGATGATCTGGTATCTACTGACAATATTATATAACATAAATTACTGAAATTGATTCTTCATTTGAATATTGCTGAGTTGCTTCAAAAATTCTACAAACTTCATAACAGAGTTCTCAAATACATATTAAAATCCAAAATCTTACTGATATATGAATGTGAACCTGGACTACAATGTAAAAAGTGATCATAATGCAGTAATAATATCATTATTCTATTGAATTCATTAAATTATTGAATTTACTTAAAAAAGGCATATTTTGGTCTATAAAGCAGAAATTAAATGATTCTTGAATCCAAAAGTCTCATCAATCGTTAATACATCATTATCTTACATACATAACGATGATCTGGTATCTACTGACAATAATATATATTAAAAATTACTGAAATTGATTTTTCATTTTAAATTTGCTGATTTGCTATGATTATTCTATAAATTTCATAACAGAGTACTCAAATACATATTCAAATCCAAAATATTTCTGATTTATAAATGTGAACCTGGACTACAATGTAAAAAGTGATCATAATGCAGTAATGATATCATTATTCGATTGAATTTATTATATTATAGAATTTACTTAAAAAAGGCATATTTTGGTCTATAAAGCAGAAATTAAATGATTCTTGAATCCAAAAGTCTGATCAATCGTTAATACATCATTATATTACATACATAACGATGATCTGGTATCTACTGACAATAATATATATTATAAATTACTGAAATTGATTCTTCATTTGAATATTGCTGATTTGCTTCAAAAATTCTACAAACTTCATAACAAGGTACTCAATTACGTATTAAAATCCAAACTCTTACTGATATATGAATTGTGTACCGGGAATCAGGATGATACGTGATAATTTTACAGTTCACCTTATCAATGATTTTAATTTTCGATTGGATGGATGAATTATTGAATTTATTTCAAAACAAGCTTATTAATGGTCTAAAAATAATAAATTGTATGATTTTTGAATCCAATAGTCTCATCAATCGTTAATACATCACTATCTTATAAATAAAATGGTTATTGGTAACTACTGACATTTTTATTTAACATATATAACAGAATTTGATTTTTCATTGAAAATTGCTGATTTGCTATGATTATTCTATCAATTTCATAACAGAGTACTCAAAAGCATATTCAAATCCAAAATCTTTCTGATTTAAATACGTGAACCTGGATTACAATTCATTAAGTGATCGAAATGCAGTACTGATGTTTTTTCTCGATTGGTTTCATGAATTATTGAATTTACTTAAAAAAGACATATTTTGGTCCATAATGCAGAAATTATATGATTTGTTGAATCCAAAAGTCTCATCAATCGTTAGTACATCATTATCTTACATATATAACGATGATCTGGTATCTACTGACAATAATATATATTATAAATTACTGAAATTGATTCTTCATTTGAATATTGCTGAGTTGCTTCAAAAATTCTACAAACTTCATAACAGAGTTCTCAAATACGTATTAAAATCCAAACTCTTACTGATATATGAATTGTGTACTGGGAATCAGGATGATACATGATAATTTTACAGTTCACTTTATCAATGATTTTAATTTTCGATTGGATGGATGAATTATTGAATTTATTTCAAAACAAGCTTATTAATGGTCTAAAAATAAGAAATTGTATGATTTTTGAATCCAATAGTCTCATCAATCGTTAATACATCACTATCTTATAAATAAAATGGTTATTGGTAACTACTGACATTTTTATGTAACATATATAACAGAATTTGATTTTTCATTGAAAATTGCTGATTTGCTATGATTATTCTAAAAATTTCATAACAGAGTACTCAAAAGCATATTCAAATCCAAACTCTTTCTGATTTAAATATGTGAACCTGGATTACAATGTATTAAGTGATCAAAATGCAGTACTGATGTTTTTTTTCGATTGGTTTCATGAATTATTGAATTTACTTAAAAAAGGGATATTTTGGTCTATAATGCAGAAATTATATGATTTGTTGAATCCAAAAGTCTCATCAATCGTTAGTACATCATTATCTTACATATATAACGATGATCTGGTATCTACTGACAATATTATATAACATAAATAACAGAATTTAATTTTTCATTTTAAATTTGCTGATTTGCTATGATTATTCTATAAATTTCATAACAGAGTACTCAAATACATATTCAAATCCAAAATATTTCTGATTTATAAATTTGAACCTGGACTACAATGTAAAAAGTGATCATAATGCAGTAATGATATCATTATTCGATTGAATTTATTAAATTATTGAATTTACTTAAAAAAGGGATATTTTGGTCTATAATGCAGAAATTATATGATTTGTTGAATCAAAAAGTCTCATCAATTGTTAATACATCATTATCTTACATACATAACGATGATCTGGTATCTACTGACAATAATATATATTAAAAATTACTGAAATTGATTTTTCATTTTAAATTTGCTGATTTGCTATGATTATTCTATAAATTTCATAACAGAGTACTCAAATACATATTCAAATCCAAAATATTTCTGATTTATAGATGTGAACCTGGACTACAATGTAAAAAGTGATCATAATGCAGTAATGATATCATTATTCGATTGAATTTATTATATTATAGAATTTACTTAAAAAAGGCATATTTTGGTCTATAAAGCAGAAATTAAATGATTCTTGAATCCAAAAGTCTGATCAATCGTTAATACATCATTATATTACATACATAACGATGATCTGGTATCTACTGACAATAATATATATTATAAATTACTGAAATTGATTCTTCATTTGAATATTGCTGATTTGCTTCAAAAATTCTACAAACTTCATAACAAGGTACTCAATTACGTATTAAAATCAAAACTCTTACTGATATATGAATTGAATACCGGGAATCAGGATGATACATGATTATTTTACAGGTCACTTTATCAATGATTTTAATTTTCGATTGGATGGATGAATTATTGAATTTATATCAAAACAAGCTTATTAATGGTCTAAAAATAATAAATTGTATGATTTTTGAATCCAATAGTCTCAACAATCGTTAATACATCACTATCTTATAAATAAAATGGTTATTGGTAACTACTGACATTTTTATTTAACATATATAACAGAATTTGATTTTTCATTGAAAATTGCTGATTTGCTATGATTATTCTATCAATTTCATAACAGAGTACTCAAAAGCATATTCAAATCCAAAATCTTTCTGATTTAAATACGTGAACCTGGATTACAATTCATTAAGTGATCGAAATGCAGTACTGATGTTTTTTCTCGATTGGTTTCATGAATTATTGAATTTACTTAAAAAAGGCATATTTTGGTCCATAATGCAGAAATTATAAGATTTGTTGAATCCAAAAGTCTCATCAATCGTTAGTACATCATTATCTTACATATATAACGATGATCTGGTATCTACTGACAATAATATATATTATAAATTACTGAAATTGATTCTTCATTTGAATATTGCTGAGTTGCTTCAAAAATTCTACAAACTTCATAACAGAGTTCTCAAATACATATTAAAATCCAAAATCTTACTGATATATGAATGTGAACCTGGACTACAATGTAAAAAGTGATCATAATGCAGTAATAATATCATTATTCTATTGAATTCATTAAATTATTGAATTTACTTAAAAAAGGCATATTTTGGTCTATAAAGCAGAAATTAAATGATTCTTGAATCCAAAAGTCTCATCAATCGTTAATACATCATTATCTTACATACATAACGATGATCTGGTATCTACTGACAATAATATATATTAAAAATTACTGAAATTGATTTTTCATTTTAAATTTGCTGATTTGCTATGATTATTCTATAAATTTCATAACAGAGTACTCAAATACATATTCAAATCCAAAATATTTCTGATTTATAAATGTGAACCTGGACTACAATGTAAAAAGTGATCATAATGCAGTAATGATATCATTATTCGATTGAATTTATTATATTATAGAATTTACTTAAAAAAGGCATATTTTGGTCTATAAAGCAGAAATTAAATGATTCTTGAATCCAAAAGTCTGATCAATCGTTAATACATCATTATATTACATACATAACGATGATCTGGTATCTACTGACAATAATATATATTATAAATTACTGAAATTGATTCTTCATTTGAATATTGCTGATTTGCTTCAAAAATTCTACAACTTCATAACAAGGTACTCAATTACGTATTAAAATCCAAACTCTTACTGATATATGAATTGAATACCGGGAATCAGGATGATACGTGATTATTTTACAGGTCACTTTATCAATGATTTTAATTTTCGATTGGATGGATGAATTATTGAATTTATATCAAAACAAGCTTATTAATGGTCTAAAAATAATAAATTGTATGATTTTTGAATCCAATAGTCTCATCAATCGTTAATACATCACTATCTTATAAATAAAATGGTTATTGGTAACTACTGACATTTTTATTTAACATATATAACAGAATTTGATTTTTCATTGAAAATTGCTGATTTGCTATGATTATTCTATAAATTTCATAACAGAGTACTCAAAAGCATATTCAAATCCAAAATCTTTCTGATTTAAATACGTGAACCTGGATTACAATTCATTAAGTGATCGAAATGCAGTACTGATGTTTTTTCTCGATTGGTTTCATGAATTTTTGAATTTACTTAAAAAAGGCATATTTTGGTCCATAATGCAGAAATTATATGATTTGTTGAATCCAAAAGTCTCATCAATCGTTAGTACATCATTATCTTACATATATAACGATGATCTGGTATCTACTGACAATATTATATAACATAAATTACTGAAATTGATTCTTCATTTGAATATTGCTGAGTTGCTTCAAAAATTCTACAAACTTCATAACAGAGTTCTCAAATACATATTAAAATCCAAAATCTTACTGATATATGAATGTGAACCTGGACTACAATGTAAAAAGTGATCATAATGCAGTAATAATATCATTATTCTATTGAATTCATTAAATTATTGAATTTACTTAAAAAAGGCATATTTTGGTCTATAAAGCAGAAATTAAATGATTCTTGAATCCAAAAGTCTCATCAATCGTTAATACATCATTATCTTACATACATAACGATGATCTGGTATCTACTGACAATAATATATATTAAAAATTACTGAAATTGATTTTTCATTTTAAATTTGCTGATTTGCTATGATTATTCTATAAATTTCATAACAGAGTACTCAAATACATATTCAAATCCAAAATATTTCTGATTTATAAATGTGAACCTGGACTACAATGTAAAAAGTGATCATAATGCAGTAATGATATCATTATTCGATTGAATTTATTATATTATAGAATTTACTTAAAAAAGGCATATTTTGGTCTATAAAGCAGAAATTAAATGATTCTTGAATCCAAAAGTCTGATCAATCGTTAATACATCATTATATTACATACATAACGATGATCTGGTATCTACTGACAATAATATATATTATAAATTACTGAAATTGATTCTTCATTTGAATATTGCTGATTTGCTTCAAAAATTCTACAAACTTCATAACAAGGTACTCAATTACGTATTAAAATCCAAACTCTTACTGATATATGAATTGTGTACCGGGAATCAGGATGATACGTGATAATTTTACAGTTCACCTTATCAATGATTTTAATTTTCGATTGGATGGATGAATTATTGAATTTATTTCAAAACAAGCTTATTAATGGTCTAAAAATAATAAATTGTATGATTTTTGAATCCAATAGTCTCATCAATCGTTAATACATCACTATCTTATAAATAAAATGGTTATTGGTAACTACTGACATTTTTATTTAACATATATAACAGAATTTGATTTTTCATTGAAAATTGCTGATTTGCTATGATTATTCTATCAATTTCATAACAGAGTACTCAAAAGCATATTCAAATCCAAAATCTTTCTGATTTAAATACGTGAACCTGGATTACAATTCATTAAGTGATCGAAATGCAGTACTGATGTTTTTTCTCGATTGGTTTCATGAATTATTGAATTTACTTAAAAAAGGCATATTTTGGTCCATAATGCAGAAATTATATGATTTGTTGAATCCAAAAGTCTCATCAATCGTTAGTACATCATTATCTTACATATATAACGATGATCTGGTATCTACTGACAATAATATATATTATAAATTACTGAAATTGATTCTTCATTTGAATATTGCTGAGTTGCTTCAAAAATTCTACAAACTTCATAACAGAGTTCTCAAATACGTATTAAAATCCAAACTCTTACTGATATATGAATGTGAACCTGGACTACAATGTAAAAAGTGATCATAATGCAGTAATAATATCATTATTCTATTGAATTCATTAAATTATTGAATTTACTTAAAAAAGGCATATTTTGGTCTATAAAGCAGAAATTAAATGATTCTTGAATCCAAAAGTCTCATCAATCGTTAATACATCATTATCTTACATACATAACGATGATCTGGTATCTACTGACAATAATATATATTAAAAATTACTGAAATTGATTTTTCATTTTAAATTTGCTGATTTGCTATGATTATTCTATAAATTTCATAACAGAGTACTCAAATACATATTCAAATCCAAAATATTTCTGATTTATAAATGTGAACCTGGACTACAATGTAAAAAGTGATCATAATGCAGTAATGATATCATTATTCGATTGAATTTATTATATTATAGAATTTACTTAAAAAAGGCATATTTTGGTCTATAAAGCAGAAATTAAATGATTCTTGAATCCAAAAGTCTGATCAATCGTTAATACATCATTATATTACATACATAACGATGATCTGGTATCTACTGACAATAATATATATTATAAATTACTGAAATTGATTCTTCATTTGAATATTGCTGATTTGCTTCAAAAATTCTACAAACTTCATAACAAGGTACTCAATTACGTATTAAAATCCAAACTCTTACTGATATATGAATTGTGTACCGGGAATCAGGATGATACGTGATAATTTTACAGTTCACCTTATCAATGATTTTAATTTTCGATTGGATGGATGAATTATTGAATTTATTTCAAAACAAGCTTATTAATGGTCTAAAAATAATAAATTGTATGATTTTTGAATCCAATAGTCTCATCAATCGTTAATACATCACTATCTTATAAATAAAATGGTTATTGGTAACTACTGACATTTTTATTTAACATATATAACAGAATTTGATTTTTCATTGAAAATTGCTGATTTGCTATGATTATTCTATCAATTTCATAACAGAGTACTCAAAAGCATATTCAAATCCAAAATCTTTCTGATTTAAATACGTGAACCTGGATTACAATTCATTAAGTGATCGAAATGCAGTACTGATGTTTTTTCTCGATTGGTTTCATGAATTATTGAATTTACTTAAAAAAGGCATATTTTGGTCCATAATGCAGAAATTATATGATTTGTTGAATCCAAAAGTCTCATCAATCGTTAGTACATCATTATCTTACATATATAACGATGATCTGGTATCTACTGACAATAATATATATTATAAATTACTGAAATTGATTCTTCATTTGAATATTGCTGAGTTGCTTCAAAAATTCTACAAACTTCATAACAGAGTTCTCAAATACGTATTAAAATCCAAACTCTTACTGATATATGAATTGTGTACTGGGAATCAGGATGATACATGATAATTTTACAGTTCACTTTATCAATGATTTTAATTTTCGATTGGATGGATGAATTATTGAATTTATTTCAAAACAAGCTTATTAATGGTCTAAAAATAAGAAATTGTATGATTTTTGAATCCAATAGTCTCATCAATCGTTAATACATCACTATCTTATAAATAAAATGGTTATTGGTAACTACTGACATTTTTATGTAACATATATAACAGAATTTGATTTTTCATTGAAAATTGCTGATTTGCTATGATTATTCTAAAAATTTCATAACAGAGTACTCAAAAGCATATTCAAATCCAAACTCTTTCTGATTTAAATATGTGAACCTGGATTACAATGTATTAAGTGATCAAAATGCAGTACTGATGTTTTTTTTCGATTGGTTTCATGAATTATTGAATTTACTTAAAAAAGGGATATTTTGGTCTATAATGCAGAAATTATATGATTTGTTGAATCCAAAAGTCTCATCAATCGTTAGTACATCATTATCTTACATATATAACGATGATCTGGTATCTACTGACAATATTATATAACATAAATAACAGAATTTAATTTTTCATTTTAAATTTGCTGATTTGCTATGATTATTCTATAAATTTCATAACAGAGTACTCAAATACATATTCAAATCCAAAATATTTCTGATTTATAAATTTGAACCTGGACTACAATGTAAAAAGTGATCATAATGCAGTAATGATATCATTATTCGATTGAATTTATTAAATTATTGAATTTACTTAAAAAAGGGATATTTTGGTCTATAATGCAGAAATTATATGATTTGTTGAATCAAAAAGTCTCATCAATTGTTAATACATCATTATCTTACATACATAACGATGATCTGGTATCTGCTGACAATAATATATATTATAAATTACTGAAATTGATTCTTCATTTGAAAATTGCTGATTTGCTTTAATAATTCTACAAATTTCATAACAGAGTACTCAAAAGCATATTCAAATCCAAAATCTTTCTGATTTAAATACGTGAACCTGGATTACAATTCATTAAGTGATCGAAATGCAGTACTGATGTTTTTTCTCGATTGGTTTCATGAATTATTGAATTTACTTAAAAAAGGCATATTTTGGTCCATAATGCAGAAATTATATGATTTGTTGAATCCAAAAGTCTCATCAATCGTTAGTACATCATTATCTTACATATATAACGATGATCTGGTATCTACTGACAGTAATATATATTATAAATTACTAAAATTGATTCTTCATTTGAATATTGCTGAGTTGCTTCAAAAATTCTACAAACTTCATAACAGAGTTCTCAAATACATATTAAAATCCAAAATCTTACTGATATATGAATGTGAACCTGGACTACAATGTAAAAAGTGATCATAATGCAGTAATAATATCATTATTCTATTGAATTCATTAAATTATTGAATTTACTTAAAAAGGCATATTTTGGTCTATAAAGCAGAAATTAAATGATTCTTGAATCCAAAAGTCTCATCAATCGTTAATACATCATTATCTTACATACATAACGATGATCTGGTATCTACTGACAATAATATATATTAAAAATTACTGAAATTGATTTTTCATTTTAAATTTGCTGATTTGCTATGATTATTCTATAAATTTCATAACAGAGTACTCAAATACATATTCAAATCCAAAATATTTCTGATTTATAAATGTGAACCTGGACTACAATGTAAAAAGTGATCATAATGCAGTAATGATATCATTATTCGATTGAATTTATTATATTATAGAATTTACTTAAAAAAGGCATATTTTGGTCTATAAAGCAGAAATTAAATGATTCTTGAATCCAAAAGTCTGATCAATCGTTAATACATCATTATATTACATACATAACGATGATCTGGTATCTACTGACAATAATATATATTATAAATTACTGAAATTGATTCTTCATTTGAATATTGCTGATTTGCTTCAAAAATTCTACAAACTTCATAACAAGGTACTCAATTACGTATTAAAATCCAAACTCTTACTGATATATGAATTGTGTACCGGGAATCAGGATGATACGTGATAATTTTACAGTTCACCTTATCAATGATTTTAATTTTCGATTGGATGGATGAATTATTGAATTTATTTCAAAACAAGCTTATTAATGGTCTAAAAATAATAAATTGTATGATTTTTGAATCCAATAGTCTCATCAATCGTTAATACATCACTATCTTATAAATAAAATGGTTATTGGTAACTACTGACATTTTTATTTAACATATATAACAGAATTTGATTTTTCATTGAAAATTGCTGATTTGCTATGATTATTCTATCAATTTCATAACAGAGTACTCAAAAGCATATTCAAATCCAAAATCTTTCTGATTTAAATACGTGAACCTGGATTACAATTCATTAAGTGATCGAAATGCAGTACTGATGTTTTTTCTCGATTGGTTTCATGAATTATTGAATTTACTTAAAAAAGGCATATTTTGGTCCATAATGCAGAAATTATATGATTTGTTGAATCCAAAAGTCTCATCAATCGTTAGTACATCATTATCTTACATATATAACGATGATCTGGTATCTACTGACAATAATATATATTATAAATTACTGAAATTGATTCTTCATTTGAATATTGCTGAGTTGCTTCAAAAATTCTACAAACTTCATAACAGAGTTCTCAAATACGTATTAAAATCCAAACTCTTACTGATATATGAATTGTGTACTGGGAATCAGGATGATACATGATAATTTTACAGTTCACTTTATCAATGATTTTAATTTTCGATTGGATGGATGAATTATTGAATTTATTTCAAAACAAGCTTATTAATGGTCTAAAAATAAGAAATTGTATGATTTTTGAATCCAATAGTCTCATCAATCGTTAATACATCACTATCTTATAAATAAAATGGTTATTGGTAACTACTGACATTTTTATGTAACATATATAACAGAATTTGATTTTTCATTGAAAATTGCTGATTTGCTATGATTATTCTAAAAATTTCATAACAGAGTACTCAAAAGCATATTCAAATCCAAACTCTTTCTGATTTAAATATGTGAACCTGGATTACAATGTATTAAGTGATCAAAATGCAGTACTGATGTTTTTTTTCGATTGGTTTCATGAATTATTGAATTTACTTAAAAAAGGGATATTTTGGTCTATAATGCAGAAATTATATGATTTGTTGAATCCAAAAGTCTCATCAATCGTTAGTACATCATTATCTTACATATATAACGATGATCTGGTATCTACTGACAATATTATATAACATAAATAACAGAATTTAATTTTTCATTTTAAATTTGCTGATTTGCTATGATTATTCTATAAATTTCATAACAGAGTACTCAAATACATATTCAAATCCAAAATATTTCTGATTTATAAATTTGAACCTGGACTACAATGTAAAAAGTGATCATAATGCAGTAATGATATCATTATTCGATTGAATTTATTAAATTATTGAATTTACTTAAAAAAGGGATATTTTGGTCTATAATGCAGAAATTATATGATTTGTTGAATCAAAAAGTCTCATCAATTGTTAATACATCATTATCTTACATACATAACGATGATCTGGTATCTGCTGACAATAATATATATTATAAATTACTGAAATTGATTCTTCATTTGAAAATTGCTGATTTGCTTTAATAATTCTACAAATTTCATAACAGAGTACTCAAAAGCATATTCAAATCCAAAATCTTTCTGATTTAAATACGTGAACCTGGATTACAATTCATTAAGTGATCGAAATGCAGTACTGATGTTTTTTCTCGATTGGTTTCATGAATTATTGAATTTACTTAAAAAAGGCATATTTTGGTCCATAATGCAGAAATTATATGATTTGTTGAATCCAAAAGTCTCATCAATCGTTAGTACATCATTATCTTACATATATAACGATGATCTGGTATCTACTGACAGTAATATATATTATAAATTACTAAAATTGATTCTTCATTTGAATATTGCTGAGTTGCTTCAAAAATTCTACAAACTTCATAACAGAGTTCTCAAATACATATTAAAATCCAAAATCTTACTGATATATGAATGTGAACCTGGACTACAATGTAAAAAGTGATCATAATGCAGTAATAATATCATTATTCTATTGAATTCATTAAATTATTGAATTTACTTAAAAAGGCATATTTTGGTCTATAAAGCAGAAATTAAATGATTCTTGAATCCAAAAGTCTCATCAATCGTTAATACATCATTATCTTACATACATAACGATGATCTGGTATCTACTGACAATAATATATATTAAAAATTTCATGAAATTGATTTTTCATTTTAAATTTGCTGATTTGCTATGATTATTCTATAAATTTCATAACAGAGTACTCAAATACATATTCAAATTTAAAATATTTCTGATTTATAAATGTGAACCTGGACTACAACGTTATAAGTGATCGTAATGCAGTAATGATATTATTATTCGATTGAATTCATTAAATTATTGAATTTACTTAAAAAAGGCATATTTTGGTCTATAAAGCAGAAATTAAATGATTCTTGAATCCAAAAGTCTGATCAATCGTTAATACATCATTATATTACATACATAACGATGATCTGGTATCTACTGACAATAATATATATTATAAATTACTGAAATTGATTCTTCATTTGAATATTGCTGATTTGCTTCAAAAATTCTACAAACTTCATAACAAGGTACTCAATTACGTATTAAAATCCAAACTCTTACTGATATATGAATTGAATACCGGGAATCAGGATGATACGTGATTATTTTACAGGTCACTTTATCAATGATTTTAATTTTCGATTGGATGGATGAATTATTGAATTTATATCAAAACAAGCTTATTAATGGTCTAAAAATAATAAATTGTATGATTTTTGAATCCAATAGTCTCATCAATCGTTAATACATCACTATCTTACAAATAAAATGGTTATTGGTAACTACTGACATTTTTATTTAACATATATAACAGAATTTGATTTTACATTGAAAATTGCTGATTTGCTATGATTATTCTATAAATTTCATAACAGAGTACTCAAAAGCATATTCAAATCCAAAATCTTTCTGATTTAAATACGTGAACCTGGATTACAATTCATTAAGTGATCGAAATGCAGTACTGATGTTTTTTCTCGATTGGTTTCATGAATTATTGAATTTACTTAAAAAAGGCATATTTTGGTCCATAATGCAGAAATTATATGATTTGTTGAATCCAAAAGTCTCATCAATCGTTAGTACATTATTATCTTACATATATAACGATGATCTGGTATCTACTGACAATAATATCTATTAAAAATTACTGAAATTGATTCTTCATATGAAAATTGCTGATTTGCTTCAAAAATTCTACAAACTTTATAACAGAGTTCTCAAATACGTATTAAAATCCAAACTCTTACTGATATATGAATTGTGTACTGGGAATCAGGATGATACATGATAATTTTACAGTTCACTTTATCAATGATTTTAATTTTCGATTGGATGGATGAATTATTGAATTTATTTCAAAACAAGCTTATTAATGGTCTAAAAATAAGAAATTGTATGATTTTTGAATCCAATAGTCTCATCAATCGTTAATACATCACTATCTTATAAATAAAATGGTTATTGGTAACTACTGACATTTTTATGTAACATATATAACAGAATTTGATTTTTCATTGAAAATTGCTGATTTGCTATGATTATTCTAAAAATTTCATAACAGAGTACTCAAAAGCATATTCTAATCCAAACTCTTTCTGATTTAAATATGTGAACCTGGATTACAATGTATTAAGTGATCAAAATGCAGTACTGATGTTTTTTTTCGATTGGTTTCATGAATTATTGAATTTACTTAAAAAAGGGATATTTTGGTCTATAATGCAGAAATTATATGATTTGTTGAATCCAAAAGTCTCATCAATCGTTAGTACATCATTATCTTACATATATAACGATGATCTGATATCTACTGACAATATTATATAACATAAATAACAGAATTTAATTTTTCATTTTAAATTTGCTGATTTGCTATGATTATTCTATAAATTTCATAACAGAGTACTCAAATACATATTCAAATCCAAAATATTTCTGATTTATAAATTTGAACCTGGACTACAATGTAAAAAGTGATCATAATGCAGTAATGATATCATTATTCGATTGAATTTATTAAATTATTGAATTTACTTAAAAAAGGGATATTTTGGTCTATAATGCAGAAATTATATGATTTGTTGAATCAAAGATCTCATCAATTGTTAATACATCATTATCTTACATACATAACGATGATCTGGTATCTGCTGACAATAATATATATTATAAATTACTGAAATTGATTCTTCATTTGAAAATTGCTGATTTGCTTTAATAATTCTACAAATTTCATAACAGAGTACTCAAAAGCATATTCAAATCTAAAATATTTCTGATTTAAATCTGTGATCCTGGACTACAATGTAAAAAGTGATCATAATGCAGTAATAATATCATTATTCGATTGAATTCATTAACTTATTGAATTTACTTAAAAAAGGCATATTTTGGTCTATAAAGCAGAAATTAAATGATTTTTGAATCCAAAAGTCTCATCAATTGTTAATACATCATTATCTTACATACATAACGATGATATGGTATCTACTGACAATAATATGTATTAAAAATTACTGAAATTGATTTTTCATTTTAAATTTGCTGATTTGCTATGATTATTCTAAAAATTTCATAACAGAGTACTCAAAAGCATATTCTAATCCAAACTCTTTCTGATTTAA
This sequence comes from Lepeophtheirus nordmannii, assembly GCA_963680855.1. Lineage (NCBI taxonomy): Eukaryota > Metazoa > Arthropoda > Copepoda > Siphonostomatoida > Caligidae > Lepeophtheirus > Lepeophtheirus nordmannii. Next base: position 19,261,397 of record OY804520.1, on the reverse strand, counting down.
ATATGTGAACCTGGATTACAATGTATTAAGTGATCAAAATGCAGTACTGATGTTTTTTTTCGATTGGTTTCATGAATTATTGAATTTACTTAAAAAAGGGATATTTTGGTCTATAATGCAGAAATTATATGATTTGTTGAATCCAAAAGTCTCATCAATCGTTAGTACATCATTATCTTACATATATAACGATGATCTGATATCTACTGACAATATTATATAACATAAATAACAGAATTTAATTTTTCATTTTAAATTTGCTGATTTGCTATGATTATTCTATAAATTTCATAACAGAGTACTCAAATACATATTCAAATCCAAAATATTTCTGATTTATAAATTTGAACCTGGACTACAATGTAAAAAGTGATCATAATGCAGTAATGATATCATTATTCGATTGAATTTATTAAATTATTGAATTTACTTAAAAAAGGGATATTTTGGTCTATAATGCAGAAATTATATGATTTGTTGAATCAAAGATCTCATCAATTGTTAATACATCATTATCTTACATACATAACGATGATCTGGTATCTGCTGACAATAATATATATTATAAATTACTGAAATTGATTCTTCATTTGAAAATTGCTGATTTGCTTTAATAATTCTACAAATTTCATAACAGAGTACTCAAAAGCATATTCAAATCTAAAATATTTCTGATTTAAATCTGTGATCCTGGACTACAATGTAAAAAGTGATCATAATGCAGTAATAATATCATTATTCGATTGAATTCATTAACTTATTGAATTTACTTAAAAAAGGCATATTTTGGTCTATAAAGCAGAAATTAAATGATTTTTGAATCCAAAAGTCTCATCAATTGTTAATACATCATTATCTTACATACATAACGATGATATGGTATCTACTGACAATAATATGTATTAAAAATTACTGAAATTGATTTTTCATTTTAAATTTGCTGATTTGCTATGATTATTCTATAAATTTCATAACAGAGTACTCAAATACATATTCAAATCCAAAATATTTCTGATTTATAAATGTGAACCTGGACTACAATGTAAAAAGTGATCATAATGCAGTAATGATATCATTATTCGATTGAATTTATTATATTATAGAATTTACTTAAAAAAGGCATATTTTGGTTTATAAAGCAGAAATTAAATGATTCTTGAATCCAAAAGTCTGATCAATCGTTAATACATCATTATATTACATACACAACGATGATCTGGTATCTACTGACAATAATATATATTATAATTACTAAAATTGATTCTTCATTTGAATATTGCTGAGTTGCTTCAAAAATTCTACAAACTTCATAACAGAGTTCTCAAATACATATTAAAATCCAAAATCTTACTGATATATGAATGTGAACCTGGACTACAATGTAAAAAGTGATCATAATGCAGTAATAATATCATTATTCTATTGAATTCATTAAATTATTGAATTTACTTAAAAAAGGCATATTTTGGTCTATAAAGCAGAAATTAAATGATTCTTGAATCCAAAAGTCTCATCAATCGTTAATACATCATTATATTACATACATAACGATGATCTGGTATCTACTGACAATAATATATATTATAAATTACTGAAATTGATTCTTCATTTGAATATTGCTGATTTGCTTCAAAAATTCTACAAACTTCATAACAAGGTACTCAATTACGTATTAAAATCCAAACTCTTACTGATATATGAATTGAATACCGGGAATCAGGATGATACGTGATTATTTTACAGGTCACTTTATCAATGATTTTAATTTTCGATTGGATGGATGAATTATTGAATTTATATCAAAACAAGCTTATTAATGGTCTAAAAATAATAAATTGTATGATTTTTGAATCCAATAGTCTCATCAATCGTTAATACATCACTATCTTACAAATAAAATGGTTATTGGTAACTACTGACATTTTTATTTAACATATATAACAGAATTTGATTTTTCATTGAAAATTGCTGATTTGCTATGATTATTCTATAAATTTCATAACAGAGTACTCAAAAGCATATTCAAATCCAAAATCTTTCTGATTTAAATACGTGAACCTGGATTACAATTCATTAAGTGATCGAAATGCAGTACTGATGTTTTTTCTCGATTGGTTTCATGAATTATTGAATTTACTTAAAAAAGGCATATTTTGGTCCATAATGCAGAAATTATATGATTTGTTGAATCCAAAAGTCTCATCAATCGTTAGTACATCATTATCTTACATATATAACGATGATCTGGTATCTACTGACAATAATATATATTATAAATTACTGAAATTGATTCTTCATTTGAATATAGCTGAGTTGCTTCAAAAATTCTACAAACTTCATAACAGAGTTCTCAAATACATATTAAAATCCAAAATCTTACTGATATATGAATGTGAACCTGGACTACAATGTAAAAAGTGATCATAATGCAGTAATAATATCATTATTCTATTGAATTCATTAAATTATTGAATTTACTTAAAAAAGGCATATTTTGGTCTATAAAGCAGAAATTAAATGATTCTTGAATCCAAAAGTCTCATCAATCGTTAATACATCATTATCTTACATACATAACGATGATCTGGTATCTACTGACAATAATATATATTAAAAGTTACTGAAATTGATTTTTCATTTTAAATTTGCTGATTTGCTATGATTATTCTATAAATTTCATAACAGAGTACTCAAATACATATTCAAATCCAAAATATTTCTGATTTATAAATGTGAACCTGGACTACAATGTAAAAAGTGATCATAAGCAGTAATGATATCATTATTCGATTGAATTTATTATATTATAGAATTTACTTAAAAAAGGCATATTTTGGTCTATAATGCAGAAATTATATGATTTGTTGAATCCAAAAGTCTCATCAATCGTTAGTACATCATTATCTTACATATATAACGATGATCTGGTATCTACTGACAATATTATATAACATAAATAACAGAATTTAATTTTTCATTTTAAATTTGCTGATTTGCTATGATTATTCTATAAATTTCATAACAGAGTACTCAAAAGCATATATAAATCTAAAATATTTCTGATTTATGGATGTGAACCTGGATTACAACGTTATAAGTGATCGTAATGCAGTAATGATATTATTATTCGATTGAATTCATTAAATTATTGAATTTACTTAAAAAAGGCATATTTTGGTCTATAATGCAGAAATTATATGATTCTTGAATCCAAAAGTCTCATCAATCGTTAATACATCATTATCTTACATACATAACGATGATCTGGTATCTACTGACAATAATATATATTAAAAATTACTGAAATTGATTTTTCATTTTAAATTTGCTGATTTGCTATGATTATTCTATAAATTTCATAACAGAGTACTCAAATACATATTCAAATCCAAAATATTTCTGATTTATAAATGTGAACCTGGACTACAATGTAAAAAGTGATCATAATGCAGTAATGATATCATTATTCGATTGAATTTATTAAATTATTGAATTTACTTAAAAAAGGCATATTTTGGTCTATAAAGCAGAAATTAAATGATTCTTGAATCCAAAAGTCTCATCAATCGTTAATACATCATTATATTACATACATAACGATGATCTGGTATCAACTGACAATAATATCTATTAAAAATTACTGAAATTGATTCTTCATATGAAAATTGCTGATTTGCTTCAAAAATTCTACAAACTTTATAACAGAGTTCTCAAATACGTATTAAAATCCAAACTCTTACTGATATATGAATTGTGTACTGGGAATCAGGATGATACATGATAATTTTACAGTTCACTTTATCAATGATTTTAATTTTCGATTGGATGGATGAATTATTGAATTTATTTCAAAACAAGCTTATTAATGGTCTAAAAATAAGAAATTGTATGATTTTTGAATCCAATAGTCTCATCAATCGTTAATACATCACTATCTTATAAATAAAATGGTTATTGGTAACTACTGACATTTTTATGTAACATATATAACAGAATTTGATTTTTCATTGAAAATTGCTGATTTGCTATGATTATTCTAAAAATTTCATAACAGAGAACTCAAAAGCATATTCAAATCCAAACTCTTTCTGATTTAAATATGTGAACCTGGATTACAATGTATTAAGTGATCAAAATGCAGTACTGATGTTTTTTTTCGATTGGTTTCATGAATTATTGAATTTACTTAAAAAAGGGATATTTTGGTCTATAATGCAGAAATTATATGATTTGTTAAATTCAAAAGTCTCATTAATCGTTAATACATTATAATCTTACATACATAACGATGACCTGGTATCTACTGACAATAATATCTATTAAAAATTACTGAAATTGATTCTTCATTTGAAAATTGCTGATTTGCTTCAAAAATTCTACAAACTTTATAACAGAGTTCTCAAATACGTATTAAAATCCAAACTCTTACTGATATATGAATTGTGTACTGGGAATCAGGATGATACGTGATAATTTTACAGTTCACTTTATCAATGATTTTAATTTTCGATTAGATTGATGAATTATTAAATTTATTTCAAAACAAGCTTCTTCATGGTCTAAAAATAAGAAATTGTATGATTTTTGAATCCAATAGTCTCATCTATGGGTAATAAATGTTTATTTTACAAATCTTATGTTGATCTGGTAACTACTGCCAATATTACATAAGCTAAATTACTAAATTTGATTTTCAGTTCGAAACTTGCTGATTTGCTTTATTAATCACACAATTTTATTAATAGAGTACTCAAATACATAATCATATCAGAAAATCTTACTGCTTTATAGATGTGAACCTGGATTACAACATTATAAGTGATCGTAATGCAGTAATGATAGTATTATTCGATTGAATTCATTAAATTATTGAATTTACTTAAAAAAGGCATATTTTGGTCTATAAAGCAGAAATTAAATGATTTGTTGAATCCAAAAGTCTCATCAATCGTTAGTACATCATTATCTTACATACATAACAATGATCTGGTATCTACTGACAATAATATATATTATAAATTACTGAAATTGATTCTTCATTTGAATATTGCTGATTTGCTTCAAAAATTCTACAAACTTCATAACAAGGTACTCAAATACGTATTAAAATCCAAACTCTTACTGATATATGAATTGAATACCGGGAATCAGGATGATACGTGATTATTTTACAGGTCACTTTATCAATGATTTTAATTTTCGATTGGATGGTTGAATTATTGAATTTATTTCAAAACAAGCTTATTAATGGTCTAAAAATAATAAATTGTATGATTTTAGAATCCAATAGTCTTATCAATCGTTAATACGATTTTATAAATAAAATGGTTATTGGTAACTACTGACATTTTTATTTAACATATATAACAGAATTTGATTTTTCATTGAAAATTGCTGATTTGCTATGATTATTCTATAAATTTCATAACAGAGTACTCAAAAGCATATTCAAATCCAAAATCTTTCTGATTTAAATATGTGAACCTGGATTACAATGTATTAAGTGATCGAAATGCAGTACTGATGTTTTTTTTCGATTGGTTTCATGAATTATTGAATTTACTTAAAAAAGGCATATTTTGGTCCATAATGCAGAAATTATATGATTTGTTGAATCCAAAAGTCTCATCAATCGTTAGTACATCATTATCTTACATATATAACGATGATCTGGTATCTACTGACAATAATATATATTATAAGTTACTGAAATTGATTCTTCATTTGAATGTTGCTGAGTTGCTTCAAAAATTCTACAAACTTTATAACAGAGTTCTCAAATACATATTAAAATCCAAAATCTTACTGATATATGAATGTGAACCTGGAATATCATTATTCTATTGAATTCATTAAATTATTGAATTTACTTAAAAAAGGAATATTTTGGTCTATAAAGCAGAAATTATATGATTTGTTGAATCCAAAAGTCTCATCAATCGTTAGTACATCATTATCTTACATATATAACGATGATCTGGTATCTACTGACAATATTATATAACATAAATAACAGAATTTAATTTTTCATTTTAAATTTGCTGATTTGCTATGATTATTCTATAAATTTCATAACAGAGTACTCAAAAGCATATTTAAATCTAAAATATTTCTGATTTATGGATGTGAACCTGGATTACAACGTTATAAGTGATCGTAATGCAGTAATGATATTATTATTCGATTGAATTCATTAAATTATTGAATTTACTTAAAAAAGGCATATTTTGGTCTATAAAGCAGAAATTAAATGATTCTTGAATCCAAAAGTCTCATCAATCGTTAATACATAATTATCTTACATACATAACGATGATCTGGTATCTACTGACAATAATATATATTAAAAATTACTGAAATTGATTCTTCATTTGAAAATTGCTGATTTGCTTCAAGAATTCTACAAACTTTATAACAGAGTTCTCAAATACGTATTAAAATCCAAACTCTTACTGATATATGAATTGTGTACCGGGAATCAAGATGATACGTGATAATTTTACAGTTCACTTTATCAAAGTTTTTAATTTTCGATTGGATGGATGAATTATTGAATTTATTTCAAAACAAGCTTATTTATGGTCTAAAAATAAGAAATTGTATGATTTTTGAATCCAATAGTCTCATCAATCGTTAATACATCACTATCTTACAAATAAAATGGTTATTGGTAACTACTGACATTTTTATTTAACATATATAACAGAATTTGATTTTTCATTGAAAATTGCTGATTTGCTTTGATAATCACACAATTTTATTTACAGAGTACTTAAATACATAATCATATCAAAAATGTTACTGCTATATAAATGTGAACCTGGATTACAACGTTATAAGTGATCATAATGCAGTAATGATATCATTATTCGATTGAATTCATTAAATTATTGAATTTACTTAAAAAAGGCATATTTTGGTCTATAAAGTAGAAATTATATGATTCTTGAATCCAAAAGTCTCATCGATCGTTAGTACATCATCATCTTACATACATAACGATGATCTGGTATCTACTGACAATATTATATAACATAAATAACAGAATTAGATTTTTCATTTTAAATTTGCTGATTTGCTTCAAAAATTCTTCAAACTTTATAACAGAGTTCTCAAATACGTATTAAATCTAAACTCTTACTGATATATGAATTGTGTACCGGGAATCAGGATGATACGTGATAATTTTACAGTTCACCTTATCAATGATTTTAATTTTCGATTGGATGGATGAATTATTGAATTTATTTCAAAACAAGCTTATTTATGGTCTAAAAATAAGAAATTGTATGATTTTTGAATCCAATAGTCTCATCAATCGTTAATACATCACTATCTTATAAATAAAATGGTAATTGGTAACTACTGACATTTTTATTTAACATATATAACAGAATTTGATTTTTCATTGAAAATTGCTGATTTGCTATGATTATTCTATAAATTTCATAACAGAGTACTCAAAAGCATATTCAAATCCAAAATCTTTCTGATTTAAATACGTGAACTTGGATTACAATGTATTAAGTGATCAAAATGCAGTAATGATATTATTATTCGATTGAATTCATTAAATTATTGAATTTACTTAAAAAAGGCATATTTTGGTCTATAAAGCAGAAATTAAATGATTCTTGAATCCAAAAGTCTCATCAATCGTTAATACATAATTATCTTACATACATAACGATGATCTGGTATCTACTGACAATAATATATATTAAAAATTACTGAAATTGATTTTTCATTGAAAATTGCTGATTTGCTATGATTATTCTATAAATTTCATAACAGAGTACTCAAAGATATATTCAAATCCAAAATCTTTCTGATTTATACATGTTAAAAATTATTGAATTTACTTAAAAGAGGCATATTTTGGTCTATAAAGCAGAAATTAAATGATTCTTGAATCCAAAAGTCTCATCAATCGTTAATAAATTATAATCTTACATACATAACGATGATCTGGTATCTACTGACAATAATATCTATTTAAAATTACTGAAATTGATTCTTCATTTGAAAATTGCTGATTTGCTTCAAGAATTCTACAAACTTTATAACAGAGTTCTCAAATACGTATTAAAATCCAAACTCTTACTGATATATGAATTGTGTACCGGGAATCAAGATGATACGTGATAATTTTACAGTTCACTTTATCAATGTTTTTAATTTTCGATTGGATGGATGAATTATTGAATTTATTTCAAAACAAGCTTATTTATGGTCTAAAAATAAGAAATTGTATGATTTTTGAATCCAATAGTCTCATCAATCGTTAATACATCACTATCTTACAAATAAAATGGTTATTGGTAACTACTGACATTTTTATTTAACATATATAACAGAATTTGATTTTTCATTGAAAATTGCTGATTTGCTATGATTATTCTATAAATTTCATAACAGAGTACTCAAAAGCATATTCAAATCCAAAATCTTTCTGATTTAAATATGTGAACCTGGATTACAATGTATTAAGTGATCGAAATGCAGTACTGATGTTTTTTTTCGATTGGTTTCATGAATTATTGAATTTACTTAAAAAAGGCATATTTTGGTCTATAAAGCAGAAATTATATGATTTGTTGAATCCATAAGTCTCATCAATCGTTAGTACATCATTATCTTACATATATAACGATGATCTGGTATCTACTGACAATATTATATAACATAAATAACAGAATTTGATTTTTCATTTTAAATTTGCTGATTTGCTATGATTATTCTATAAATTTCATAACAGAGTACTCAAAAGCATATTTAAATCTAAAATATTTCTGATTTATAAATGTGAACCTGGACTACAATGTATTAAGTGATCATAATGCAGTAATAATATCATTATTCGATTGAATTCATTAAATTATTGAATTTACTTAAAAAAGGCATATTTTGGTCCATAATGCAGAAATTATATGATTTGTTGAATCCAAAAGTCTCATCAATCGTTAGTACATCATTATCTTACATATATAACGATGATCGGGTATCTACTGACAATATTATATAACATAAATAACAGAATTTGATTTTTCATTTGAAAATTGCTGATTTGCATAAATAATTCTACAAATTTCATAACAGAGTACTCAAAAGCATATTCAAATCTAAAATATTTCTGATTTACATATGTGAACCTGGATGACAATGTATTAAGTGATCATAATGCAGTAATAATATCATTATTCGATTGAATTCATTAAATTATTGAATTTACTTAAAAAAGGCATATTTTGGTCTATAAAGCAGAAATTAAATGATTCTTGAATCCAAAAGTCTCATCAATCGTTAATAAATTATAATCTTACATACACAACGATGATCTGGTATCTACTGACAATAATATCTATTAAAAATTACTGAAATTGATTCTTCATTTGAAAATTGCTGATTTGCTTCAAAAATTCTACAAACTTTATATCAGAGTTCTCAAATACGTATTAAAATCCATCTCATACTGATATATGAATTGTGTACCGGGAATCGGGATGATACGTGATAATTTTACAGTTCACTTTATCAATGATTTTAATTTTCGATTGGATGGATGAATTATTGAATTTATATCAAAACAAGCTTATTTATGGTCTAAAAATAAGAAATTGTATGATTTTTGAATCCAATAGTCTCATCAATCGTTAATACATCACTATCTTACAAATAAAATGGTTATTGGTAACTACTGACATTTTTATTTAACATATATAACAGAATTTGATTTTTCATTGAAAATTGCTGATTTGCTATGATTATTCTATAAATTTCATAACAGAGTACTCAAAAGCATATTCAAATCCAAAATCTTTCTGATTTAAATATGTGAACCTGGATTACAATGTATTAAGTGATCGAAATGCAGTACTGATGTTTTTTTTCGATTGGTTTCATGAATTATTGAATTTACTTAAAAAAGGCATATTTTGGTCTATAAAGCAGAAATTAAATGATTCTTGAATCGAAAAGTCTCATCAATTGTTATTACATCTTTATCTTACATATATAACGATGATCTGGTATCTACTGACAATATTATATAACATAAATAACAGAATTTGATTTTTCATTTTAAATTTGCTGATTTGCTATGATTATTCTATAAATTTCATAACAGAGTACTCAAAAGCATATTCAAATCTAAAATATTTCTGATTTACATATGTGAACCTGGATTACAATGTATTAAGTGATCATAATGCCGTAATTATATCATTATTCGATTGGTTTCATGAATTATTGAATTTACTTAAAAAAGGCATATTTTGGTCCATAATGCAGAAATTATATGATTTGTTGAATCCAAAAGTCTCATCAATCGTTAGTACATCATTATCTTACATATATAACGATGATCTGGTATCTACTGACAATATTATATAACATAAATAACAGAATTTAATTTTTCATTTTAAATTTGCTGATTTGCTATGATTATTCTATAAATTTCATAACAGAGTACTCAAAAGCATATTTAAATCTAAAATATTTCTGATTTATAAATGTGAACCTGGACTACAATGTAAAAAGTGATCATAATGCAGTAATAATATTTTTATTCGATTGAATTCATTAAATTATTGAATTTACTTAAAAGAGGCATATTTTGGTCTAAAAAGCAGAAATTAAATGATTCTTGAATCCAAAAGTCTCATCAATCGTTAATAAATTATAATCTTATATACATAACGATGATCTGGTATCTACTGACAATAATATCTATTAAAAATTACTGAAATTGATTCTTCATTTGAAAATTGCTGATTTGCTTCAAAAATTCTACAAACTTCATAACAGAGTTCTCAAATACATATTAAAATCCAAAATCTTACTGATATATGAATTGTATACCGGGAATCAGGATGATACGTGATAATTTTACAGTTCACTTTATCAATGATTTTAATTTTCGATTGGATGGATGAATTATTGAATTTATTTCAAAACAAGCTTATTAATGGTCTAAAAATAATAAATTGTATGATTTTTAAATCCAATAGTCTCATCAATCGTTAATACATCATTATCTTACAAATAAAATGGTTATTGGTAACTATTGACATTTTTATTTAATATATATAACAGAATTTGATTTTCAGTTCGAAACTTGCAGATTTGCTTTGATAATCACACAATTTTATTTGCAGAGTACTTAAATACATAATCATATCAAAAATGTTACTGCTATATAAATGTGAACCTGGATTACAACGTTATAAGTGATCATAATGCAGTAATGATATCATTATTCGATTGAATTCATTAAATTATTGAATTTACTTAAAAAAGGCATATTTTGGTCTATAAAGTAGAAATTATATGATTCTTGAATCCAAAAGTCTCATCGATCGTTAGTACATCATTATCTTACATACATAACGATGATCTGGTATCTACTGACAATATTATATAACATAAATAACAGAATTAGATTTTTCATTTTAAATTTGCTGATTTGCTTCAAAAATTCTTCAAACTTTATAACAGAGTTCTCAAATACGTATTAAAATCCAAACTCTTACTGATATATGAATTGTGTACCGGGAATCAGGATGATACGTGATAATTTTACAGTTCACCTTATCAATGATTTTAATTTTCGATTGGATGGATGAATTATTGAATTTATTTCAAAACAAGCTTATTTATGGTCTAAAAATAAGAAATTGTATGATTTTTGAATCCAATAGTCTCATCAATCGTTAATACATCACTATCTTATAAATAAAATGGTAATTGGTAACTACTGACATTTTTATTTAACATATATAACAGAATTTGATTTTTCATTGAAAATTGCTGATTTGCTATGATTATTCTATAAATTTCATAACAGAGTACTCAAAAGCATATTCAAATCCAAAATCTTTCTGATTTAAATACGTGAACTTGGATTACAATGTATTAAGTGATCAAAATGCAGTAATGATATTATTATTCGATTGAATTCATTAAATTATTGAATTTACTTAAAAAAGGTATATTTTGGTCCATAATGCAGAAATTATATGATTTGTTGAATCCAAAAGTCTCATCAATCGTTAATACATAATTATCTTACATACATAACGATGATCTGGTATCTACTGACAATAATATATATTAAAAATTACTGAAATTGATTTTTCATTGAAAATTGCTGATTTGCTATGATTATTCTATAAATTTCATAACAGAGTACTCAAAGATATATTCAAATCCAAAATCTTTCTGATTTATACATGTTAAAAATTATTGAATTTACTTAAAAGAGGCATATTTTGGTCTATAAAGCAGAAATTAAATGATTCTTGAATCCAAAAGTCTCATCAATTGTTAATACATCATTATCTTACATACATAACGATGATCTGGTATCTACTGACAATAATATCTATTAAAAATTACTGAAATTGATTCTTCATTTGAAAATTGCTGATTTGCTTCAAAAATTCTACAAACTTTATAACAGAGTTCTCAAATACGTAATTAAATCCAAACTCTTACTGATATATGAATTGTGTACCGGGAATCAGGATGATACGTGATAATGTTACAGTTCACTTTATCAATGATTTTAATTTTCGATTGGATGGATGAATTATTTAATTTATTTCAAAACAAGCTTATTTATGGTCTAAAAATAAGAAATTGTATGATTTTTGAATCCAATAGTCTCATCAATCGTTAATACATCACTATCTTACAAATAAAATGGTTATTGGTAACTACTGACATTTTTATTTAACATATATAACAGAATTTGATTTTTCATTGAAAATTGCTGATTTGCTATGATTATTCTATAAATTTCATAACAGAGTACTCAAAAGCATATTCAAATCCAAAATCTTTCTGATTTAAATATGTGAACCTGGATTACAATGTATTAAGTGATCGAAATGCAGTACTGATGTTTTTTTTCGATTGGTTTCATGAATTATTGAATTTACTTAAAAAAGGCATATTTTGGTCCATAATGCAGAAATTATATGATTTGTTGAATCCAAAAGTCTCATCAATCGTTAGTACATCATTATCTTACATATATAACGATGATCTGGTATCTACTGACAATATTATGTAACATAAATAACAGAATTTGATTTTTCATTTGAAAATTGCTGATTTGCTATGATTATTCTATAAATTTCATAACAGAGTACTCAAAAGCATATTCAAATCCAAAATCTTTCTGATTTAAATATGTTAAAAATTATTGAATTTACTTAAAAGAGGCATATTTGGTCTATAAAGCAGAAATTAAATGATTCTTGAATCCAAAAGTCTCATCAATCGTTAATAAATTATAATCTTACATACATAACGATGATCTGGTATCTACTGACAATATTATATAACATAAATAACAGAATTTGATTTTTCATTTGAAAATTGCTGATTTGCTTAAATAATTCTACAAATTTCATAACAGAGTACTCAAAAGCATATTCAAATCTAAAATATTTCTGATTTACATATGTGAACCTGGATTACAATGTATTAAGTGATCATAATGCAGTAATAATATCATTATTCGATTGAATTCATTAAATTATTGAATTTACTTAAAAAAGGCATATTTTGGTCCATAAAGCAGAAATTAAATGATTCTTGAATCGAAAAGTCTCATCAATTGTTATTACATCTTTATCTTACATATATAACGATGATCTGGTATCTACTGACAATAATATCTATTAAAAATTACTGAAATTGATTCTTCATTTGAAAATTGCTGATTTGCTTCAAAAATTCTACAAACTTTATAACAGAGTTCTCAAATACGTATTAAAATCCAAACTCTTACTGATATATGAATTGTGTACCGGGAATCAGGATGATACGTGATAATTTTACAGTTCACTTATCAATGATTTTAATTTTCGATTGGATGGATGAATTATTGAATTTATTTCAAAACAAGCTTATTAATGGTCTAAAAATAAGAAATTGTATGATTTTCGAATCCAATAGTCTCATCTATGGGTAATAAATGATTATTTTACAAATCTTATGTTGATCTGGTAACTACTGCCAATATTACATAAGCTAAATTACTAAATTTGATTTTCCGTTCGAAACTTGCTGATTTGCTTTGATAATCACACAATTTTATTAATAGAGTACTTAAATACATAATCATATCAGAAAATCTTACTGCTTTATAAATGTGAACCTGGATTACAACGTTATAAGTGATCGTAATGCAGTAATGATATTATTATAAGATTGAATTCATTAAATTATTGAATTTAGTTAAAAAAGGCATATTTTGGTCTATAAGGTAGAAATTATATGATTCTTGAATCCAAAAGTCTCATCAATCGTTAGTACATCATTATCTTACATATATAACGATGATCTGGTATCTACTGACAATATTATATAACAATAATAACAGAATTTAATTTTTCATTTTAAATTTGCTGATTTGCTATGATTGTTCTAAAATTTCATAACAGAGTACTCAAATACATATTCAAATCCAAAATATTTCTGATTTATAAATGTGAACCTGGACTACAATGTAAAAAATGATCATAATGCTTTAATGATATCATTATTCGATTGAATTTATTAAATTATTGAATTTACTTAATGAAGGGATATTTTGGTCTATAATGCAGAAATTATATGATTCTTGAATCCAAAAGTCTCATCAATCGTTAGTACATCATTATCTTACATATATAACGATGATCTGGTATCTACTGACAACAATATATATTAAAAATTACTGAAATTGATTTTTCATTTTAAATTAGCTGATTTTCTAAGATTATTCTATAAATTTCATAACAGAGTACTCAAATACATATTCAAATCCAAAATATTTCTGATTTATAAATGTGAACCTGGACTACAATGTAAAAAATGATCATAATGCTTTAAGTATATCATTATTCGATTGAATTTATTAAATTATTGAATTTACTTAATGAAGGGATATTTTGGTCTATAATGCAGAAATTATATGATTCTTGAATCCAAAAGTATCATCAATCGTTAGTACATCATTATCTTACATATATAACGATGATCTGGTATCTACTGACAATAATATATATTAAAAATTACTGAAATTGATTTTTCATGTTAAATTTGCTGATTTTCTATGATTATTCTATAAATTTCATAACAGAGTACTCAAATACATATTCAAATCCAAAATATTTCTGATTTATAATTGAGAACCTGGACAACAATGTAAAAAATGATCATAATGCTTTAATGATATCATTATTCGATTGAATTCATTAAATTATTGAATTTACTTAAAAAAGGCATATTTTGGTCTATAAAGCAGAAATTAAATGATCTTGAATCCAAAAGTCTCATCAATCGTTAGTACATCATTATCTTACGTATATAACGATGATCTGGTATCTACTGACAATATTATATAGCATAAATAACAGAATTTGATTTTTCATTTTAAATTTGCTGATTTGCTATGATTATTCTATAAATTTCATAACAGAGTACTCAAAAGCATATTCAAATCTAAAGTATTTCTGATATATAAATGTGAACCTGGACTACAATGTAAAAAGTGATCATAATGCAGTAATAATATCATTATTAAATTGAATTCATTAAATTATTGAATTTACTTAAAAAAGGCATATTTTGGTCTATAAGCAGAAATTAAATGATCTTGAATCCAAAAGTCTCATCAATTGTTAATAAATTATAATCTTACATACATAACGATGATCTGGTATCTACTGACAATAATATCTATTAAAATTTACTGAAATTGATTCTTCATTTGAAAATTGCTGATTTGCTTCAAAAATTCTACAAACTTCATAACAGAGTTCTCAAATACATATTAAAATCCAAAATCTTACTGATATATGAATTGTATACCGGGAATCAGGATGATACGTGATAATTTTACAGTTCACTTTATCAATGATTTTAATTTTCGATTGGATGGATGAATTATTGAATTTATTTCAAAACAAGCTTATTAATGGTCTAAAAATAATAAATTGTATGATTTTTAAATCCAATAGTCTCATCAATCGTTAATACATCATTATCTTACAAATAAAATGGTTATTGGTAACTATTGACATTTTTATTTAATATATATAACAGAATTTGATTTTCAGTTCGAAACTTGCAGATTTGCTTTGATAATCACACAATTTTATTTGCAGAGTACTTAAATACATAATCATATCAAAAATGTTACTGCTATATAAATGTGAACCTGGATTACAACGTTATAAGTGATCATAATGCAGTAATGATATCATTATTCGATTGAATTCATTAAATTATTGAATTTACTTAAAAAAGGCATATTTTGGTCTATAAAGTAGAAATTATATGATTCTTGAATCCAAAAGTCTCATCGATCGTTAGTACATCATTATCTTACATACATAACGATGATCTGGTATCTACTGACAATATTATATAACATAAATAACAGAATTAGATTTTTCATTTTAAATTTGCTGATTTGCTTCAAAAATTCTTCAAACTTTATAACAGAGTTCTCAAATACGTATTAAAATCCAAACTCTTACTGATATATGAATTGTGTACCGGGAATCAGGATGATACGTGATAATTTTACAGTTCACCTTATCAATGATTTTAATTTTCGATTGGATGGATGAATTATTGAATTTATTTCAAAACAAGCTTATTTATGGTCTAAAAATAAGAAATTGTATGATTTTTGAATCCAATAGTCTCATCAATCGTTAATACATCACTATCTTATAAATAAAATGGTAATTGGTAACTACTGACATTTTTATTTAACATATATAACAGAATTTGATTTTTCATTGAAAATTGCTGATTTGCTATGATTATTCTATAAATTTCATAACAGAGTACTCAAAAGCATATTCAAATCCAAAATCTTTCTGATTTAATTACGTGAACTTGGATTACAATGTATTAAGTGATCAAAATGCAGTAATGATATTATTATTCGATTGAATTCATTAAATTATTGAATTTACTTAAAAAAGGTATATTTTGGTCCATAATGCAGAAATTATATGATTTGTTGAATCCAAAAGTCTCATCAATCGTTAATACATAATTATCTTACATACATAACGATGATCTGGTATCTACTGACAATAATATATATTAAAAATTACTGAAATTGATTTTTCATTGAAAATTGCTGATTTGCTATGATTATTCTATAAATTTCATAACAGAGTACTCAAAGATATATTCAAATCCAAAATCTTTCTGATTTATACATGTTAAAAATTATTGAATTTACTTAAAAGAGGCATATTTTGGTCTATAAAGCAGAAATTAAATGATTCTTGAATCCAAAAGTCTCATCAATTGTTAATACATCATTATCTTACATACATAACGATGATCTGGTATCTACTGACAATAATATCTATTAAAAATTACTGAAATTGATTCTTCATTTGAAAATTGCTGATTTGCTTCAAAAATTCTACAAACTTTATAACAGAGTTCTCAAATACGTAATTAAATCCAAACTCTTACTGATATATGAATTGTGTACCGGGAATCAGGATGATACGTGATAATGTTACAGTTCACTTTATCAATGATTTTAATTTTCGATTGGATGGATGAATTATTTAATTTATTTCAAAACAAGCTTATTTATGGTCTAAAAATAAGAAATTGTATGATTTTTGAATCCAATAGTCTCATCAATCGTTAATACATCACTATCTTACAAATAAAATGGTTATTGGTAACTACTGACATTTTTATTTAACATATATAACAGAATTTGATTTTTCATTGAAAATTGCTGATTTGCTATGATTATTCTATAAATTTCATAACAGAGTACTCAAAAGCATATTCAAATCCAAAATCTTTCTGATTTAAATATGTGAACCTGGATTACAATGTATTAAGTGATCGAAATGCAGTACTGATGTTTTTTTTCGATTGGTTTCATGAATTATTGAATTTACTTAAAAAAGGCATATTTTGGTCCATAATGCAGAAATTATATGATTTGTTGAATCCAAAAGTCTCATCAATCGTTAGTACATCATTATCTTACATATATAACGATGATCTGGTATCTACTGACAATATTATGTAACATAAATAACAGAATTTGATTTTTCATTTGAAAATTGCTGATTTGCTATGATTATTCTATAAATTTCATAACAGAGTACTCAAAAGCATATTCAAATCCAAAATCTTTCTGATTTAAATATGTTAAAAATTATTGAATTTACTTAAAAGAGGCATATTTGGTCTATAAAGCAGAAATTAAATGATTCTTGAATCCAAAAGTCTCATCAATCGTTAATAAATTATAATCTTACATACATAACGATGATCTGGTATCTACTGACAATATTATATAACATAAATAACAGAATTTGATTTTTCATTTGAAAATTGCTGATTTGCTTAAATAATTCTACAAATTTCATAACAGAGTACTCAAAAGCATATTCAAATCTAAAATATTTCTGATTTACATATGTGAACCTGGATTACAATGTATTAAGTGATCATAATGCAGTAATAATATCATTATTCGATTGAATTCATTAAATTATTGAATTTACTTAAAAAAGGCATATTTTGGTCCATAAAGCAGAAATTAAATGATTCTTGAATCGAAAAGTCTCATCAATTGTTATTACATCTTTATCTTACATATATAACGATGATCTGGTATCTACTGACAATAATATCTATTAAAAATTACTGAAATTGATTCTTCATTTGAAAATTGCTGATTTGCTTCAAAAATTCTACAAACTTTATAACAGAGTTCTCAAATACGTATTAAAATCCAAACTCTTACTGATATATGAATTGTGTACCGGGAATCAGGATGATACGTGATAATTTTACAGTTCACTTATCAATGATTTTAATTTTCGATTGGATGGATGAATTATTGAATTTATTTCAAAACAAGCTTATTAATGGTCTAAAAATAAGAAATTGTATGATTTTCGAATCCAATAGTCTCATCTATGGGTAATAAATGATTATTTTACAAATCTTATGTTGATCTGGTAACTACTGCCAATATTACATAAGCTAAATTACTAAATTTGATTTTCCGTTCGAAACTTGCTGATTTGCTTTGATAATCACACAATTTTATTAATAGAGTACTTAAATACATAATCATATCAGAAAATCTTACTGCTTTATAAATGTGAACCTGGATTACAACGTTATAAGTGATCGTAATGCAGTAATGATATTATTATAAGATTGAATTCATTAAATTATTGAATTTAGTTAAAAAAGGCATATTTTGGTCTATAAGGTAGAAATTATATGATTCTTGAATCCAAAAGTCTCATCAATCGTTAGTACATCATTATCTTACATATATAACGATGATCTGGTATCTACTGACAATATTATATAACAATAATAACAGAATTTAATTTTTCATTTTAAATTTGCTGATTTGCTATGATTGTTCTAAAATTTCATAACAGAGTACTCAAATACATATTCAAATCCAAAATATTTCTGATTTATAAATGTGAACCTGGACTACAATGTAAAAAATGATCATAATGCTTTAATGATATCATTATTCGATTGAATTTATTAAATTATTGAATTTACTTAATGAAGGGATATTTTGGTCTATAATGCAGAAATTATATGATTCTTGAATCCAAAAGTCTCATCAATCGTTAGTACATCATTATCTTACATATATAACGATGATCTGGTATCTACTGACAATATTATATAACAATAATAACAGAATTTAATTTTTCATTTTAAATTTGCTGATTTGCTATGATTGTTCTAAAATTTCATAACAGAGTACTCAAATACATATTCAAATCCAAAATATTTCTGATTTATAAATGTGAACCTGGACTACAATGTAAAAAATGATCATAATGCTTTAATGATATCATTATTCGATTGAATTTATTAAATTATTGAATTTACTTAATGAAGGGATATTTTTGTCTATAATGCAGAAATTATATGATTCTTGAATCCAAAAGTCTCATCAATCGTTAGTACATCATTATCTTACATATATAACGATGATCTGGTATCTACTGACAACAATATATATTAAAAATTACTGAAATTGATTTTTCATTTTAAATTAGCTGATTTTCTAAGATTATTCTATAAATTTCATAACAGAGTACTCAAATACATATTCAAATCCAAAATATTTCTGATTTATAAATGTGAACCTGGACTACAATGTAAAAAATGATCATAATGCTTTAAGTATATCATTATTCGATTGAATTTATTAAATTATTGAATTTACTTAATGAAGGGATATTTTGGTCTATAATGCAGAAATTATATGATTCTTGAATCCAAAAGTCTCATCAATCGTTAGTACATCATTATCTTACGTATATAACGATGATCTGGTATCTACTGACAATATTATATAGCATAAATAACAGAATTTTATTTTTCATTTTAAATTTGCTGATTTGCTATGATTATTCTATAAATTTCATAACAGAGTACTCAAAAGCATATTCAAATCCAAAATCTTTCTGATTTAAATATGTGAACCTGGATTACAATGTATTAAGTGATCGAAATGCAGTACTGATGTTTTTTTTCGATTGGT
This sequence comes from Lepeophtheirus nordmannii, assembly GCA_963680855.1. Classification (NCBI taxonomy): domain Eukaryota; kingdom Metazoa; phylum Arthropoda; class Copepoda; order Siphonostomatoida; family Caligidae; genus Lepeophtheirus; species Lepeophtheirus nordmannii. The sequence continues at coordinate 19,240,810 of OY804520.1, read as the reverse complement.
TTCATGAATTATTGAATTTACTTAAAAAAGGCATATTTTGGTCTATAAAGCAGAAATTAAATGATTCTTGAATCGAAAAGTCTCATCAATTGTTATTACATCTTTATCTTACATATATAACGATGATCTGGTATCTACTGACAATATTATATAACATAAATAACAGAATTTGATTTTTCATTTTAAATTTGCTGATTTGCTATGATTATTCTATAAATTTCATAACAGAGTACTCAAAAGCATATTCAAATCTAAAATATTTCTGATTTACATATGTGAACCTGGATTACAATGTATTAAGTGATCATAATGCCGTAATTATATCATTATTCGATTGGTTTCATGAATTATTGAATTTACTTAAAAAAGGCATATTTTGGTCCATAATGCAGAAATTATATTATTTGTTGAATCCAAAAGTCTCATCAATCGTTAGTACATCATTATCTTACATATATAACGATGATCTGGTATCTACTGACAATATTATATAACATAAATAACAGAATTTAATTTTTCATTTTAAATTTGCTGATTTGCTATAATTATTCTATAAATTTCATAACAGAGTACTCAAAAGCATATTTAAATCTAAAATATTTCTGATTTATAAATGTGAACCTGGACTACAATGTAAAAAGTGATCATAATGCAGTAATAATATTTTTATTCGATTGAATTCATTAAATTATTGAATTTACTTAAAAGAGGCATATTTTGGTCTAAAAAGCAGAAATTAAATGATTCTTGAATCCAAAAGTCTCATCAATCGTTAATAAATTATAATCTTACATACATAACGATGATCTGGTATCTACTGACAATAATATCTATTAAAAATTACTGAAATTGATTCTTCATTTGAAAATTGCTGATTTGCTTCAAAAATTCTACAAACTTCATAACAGAGTTCTCAAATACATATTAAAATCCAAAATCTTACTGATATATGAATTGTATACCGGGAATCAGGATGATACGTGATAATTTTACAGTTCACTTTATCAATGATTTTAATTTTCGATTGGATGGATGAATTATTGAATTTATTTCAAAACAAGCTTATTAATGGTCTAAAAATAATAAATTGTATGATTTTTAAATCCAATAGTCTCATCAATCGTTAATACATCATTATCTTACAAAAAAAATGGTTATTGGTAACTATTGACATTTTTATTTAATATATATAACAGAATTTGATTTTCAGTTCGAAACTTGCAGATTTGCTTTGATAATCACACAATTTTATTTGCAGAGTACTTAAATACATAATCATATCAAAAATGTTACTGCTATATAAATGTGAACCTGGATTACAACGTTATAAGTGATCATAATGCAGTAATGATATCATTATTCGATTGAATTCATTAAATTATTGAATTTACTTAAAAAAGGCATATTTTGGTCTATAAAGTAGAAATTATATGATTCTTGAATCCAAAAGTCTCATCGATCGTTAGTACATCATTATCTTACATACATAACGATGATCTGGTATCTACTGACAATATTATATAACATAAATAACAGAATTAGATTTTTCATTTTAAATTTGCTGATTTGCTTCAAAAATTCTTCAAACTTTATAACAGAGTTCTCAAATACGTATTAAAATCCAAACTCTTACTGATATATGAATTGTGTACCGGGAATCAGGATGATACGTGATAATTTTACAGTTCACCTTATCAATGATTTTAATTTTCGATTGGATGGATGAATTATTGAATTTATTTCAAAACAAGCTTATTTATGGTCTAAAAATAAGAAATTGTATGATTTTTGAATCCAATAGTCTCATCAATCGTTAATACATCACTATCTTATAAATAAAATGGTAATTGGTAACTACTGACATTTTTATTTAACATATATAACAGAATTTGATTTTTCATTGAAAATTGCTGATTTGCTATGATTATTCTATAAATTTCATAACAGAGTACTCAAAAGCATATTCAAATCCAAAATCTTTCTGATTTAAATACGTGAACTTGGATTACAATGTATTAAGTGATCAAAATGCAGTAATGATATTATTATTCGATTGAATTCATTAAATTATTGAATTTACTTAAAAAAGGTATATTTTGGTCCATAATGCAGAAATTATATGATTTGTTGAATCCAAAAGTCTCATCAATCGTTAATACATAATTATCTTACATACATAACGATGATCTGGTATCTACTGACAATAATATATATTAAAAATTACTGAAATTGATTTTTCATTGAAAATTGCTGATTTGCTATGATTATTCTATAAATTTCATAACAGAGTACTCAAAGATATATTCAAATCCAAAATCTTTCTGATTTATACATGTTAAAAATTATTGAATTTACTTAAAAGAGGCATATTTTGGTCTATAAAGCAGAAATTAAATGATTCTTGAATCCAAAAGTCTCATCAATTGTTAATACATCATTATCTTACATACATAACGATGATCTGGTATCTACTGACAATAATATCTATTAAAAATTACTGAAATTGATTCTTCATTTGAAAATTGCTGATTTGCTTCAAAAATTCTACAAACTTTATAACAGAGTTCTCAAATACGTAATTAAATCCAAACTCTTACTGATATATGAATTGTGTACCGGGAATCAGGATGATACGTGATAATGTTACAGTTCACTTTATCAATGATTTTAATTTTCGATTGGATGGATGAATTATTTAATTTATTTCAAAACAAGCTTATTTATGGTCTAAAAATAAGAAATTGTATGATTTTTGAATCCAATAGTCTCATCAATCTTTAATACATCACTATCTTACAAATAAAATGGTTATTGGTAACTACTGACATTTTTATTTAACATATATAACAGAATTTGATTTTTCATTGAAAATTGCTGATTTGCTATGATTATTCTATAAATTTCATAACAGAGTACTCAAAAGCATATTCAAATCCAAAATCTTTCTGATTTAAATATGTGAACCTGGATTACAATGTATTAAGTGATCGAAATGCATTACTGATGTTTTTTTTCGATTGGTTTCATGAATTATTGAATTTACTTAAAAAAGGCATATTTTGGTCCATAATGCAGAAATTATATGATTTGTTGAATCCAAAAGTCTCATCAATCGTTAGTACATCATTATCTTACATATATAACGATGATCTGGTATCTACTGACAATATTATGTAACATAAATAACAGAATTTGATTTTTCATTTGAAAATTGCTGATTTGCTATGATTATTCTATAAATTTCATAACAGAGTACTCAAAAGCATATTCAAATCCAAAATCTTTCTGATTTAAATATGTTAAAAATTATTGAATTTACTTAAAAGAGGCATATTTGGTCTATAAAGCAGAAATTAAATGATTCTTGAATCCAAAAGTCTCATCAATCGTTAATAAATTATAATCTTACATACATAACGATGATCTGGTATCTACTGACAATATTATATAACATAAATAACAGAATTTGATTTTTCATTTGAAAATTGCTGATTTGCTTAAATAATTCTACAAATTTCATAACAGAGTACTCAAAAGCATATTCAAATCTAAAATATTTCTGATTTACATATGTGAACCTGGATTACAATGTATTAAGTGATCATAATGCAGTAATAATATCATTATTCGATTGAATTCATTAAATTATTGAATTTACTTAAAAAAGGCATATTTTGGTCCATAAAGCAGAAATTAAATGATTCTTGAATCGAAAAGTCTCATCAATTGTTATTACATCTTTATCTTACATATATAACGATGATCTGGTATCTACTGACAATAATATCTATTAAAAATTACTGAAATTGATTCTTCATTTGAAAATTGCTGATTTGCTTCAAAAATTCTACAAACTTTATAACAGAGTTCTCAAATACGTATTAAAATCCAAACTCTTACTGATATATGAATTGTGTACCGGGAATCAGGATGATACGTGATAATTTTACAGTTCACTTATCAATGATTTTAATTTTCGATTGGATGGATGAATTATTGAATTTATTTCAAAACAAGCTTATTAATGGTCTAAAAATAAGAAATTGTATGATTTTCGAATCCAATAGTCTCATCTATGGGTAATAAATGATTATTTTACAAATCTTATGTTGATCTGGTAACTACTGCCAATATTACATAAGCTAAATTACTAAATTTGATTTTCCGTTCGAAACTTGCTGATTTGCTTTGATAATCACACAATTTTATTAATAGAGTACTTAAATACATAATCATATCAGAAAATCTTACTGCTTTATAAATGTGAACCTGGATTACAACGTTATAAGTGATCGTAATGCAGTAATGATATTATTATAAGATTGAATTCATTAAATTATTGAATTTAGTTAAAAAAGGCATATTTTGGTCTATAAGGTAGAAATTATATGATTCTTGAATCCAAAAGTCTCATCAATCGTTAGTACATCATTATCTTACATATATAACGATGATCTGGTATCTACTGACAATATTATATAACAATAATAACAGAATTTAATTTTTCATTTTAAATTTGCTGATTTGCTATGATTGTTCTAAAATTTCATAACAAAGTACTCAAATAATATTCAAATCCAAAATATTTCTGATTTATAAATGTGAACCTGGACTACAATGTAAAAAATGATCATAATGCTTTAATGATATCATTATTCGATTGAATTTATTAAATTATTGAATTTACTTAATGAAGGGATATTTTGGTCTATAATGCAGAAATTATATGATTCTTGAATCCAAAAGTCTCATCAATCGTTAGTACATCATTATCTTACATATATAACGATGATCTGGTATCTACTGACAACAATATATATTAAAAATTACTGAAATTGATTTTTCATTTTAAATTAGCTGATTTTCTAAGATTATTCTATAAATTTCATAACAGAGTACTCAAATACATATTCAAATCCAAAATATTTCTGATTTATAAATGTGAACCTGGACTACAATGTAAAAAATGATCATAATGCTTTAAGTATATCATTATTCGATTGAATTTATTAAATTATTGAATTTACTTAATGAAGGGATATTTTGGTCTATAATGCAGAAATTATATGATTCTTGAATCCAAAAGTATCATCAATCGTTAGTACATCATTATCTTACATATATAACGATGATCTGGTATCTACTGACAATAATATATATTAAAAATTACTGAAATTGATTTTTCATGTTAAATTTGCTGATTTTCTATGATTATTCTATAAATTTCATAACAGAGTACTCAAATACATATTCAAATCCAAAATATTTCTGATTTATAAATGTGAACCTGGACAACAATGTAAAAAATGATCATAATGCTTTAATGATATCATTATTCGATTGAATTCATTAAATTATTGAATTTACTTAAAAAAGGCATATTTTGGTCTATAAAGCAGAAATTAAATGATCTTGAATCCAAAAGTCTCATCAATCGTTAGTACATCATTATCTTACGTATATAACGATGATCTGGTATCTACTGACAATATTATATAGCATAAATAACAGAATTTGATTTTTCATTTTAAATTTGCTGATTTGCTATGATTATTCTATAAATTTCATAACAGAGTACTCAAAAGCATATTCAAATCTAAAGTATTTCTGATATATAAATGTGAACCTGGACTACAATGTAAAAAGTGATGATAATGCAGTAATAATATCATTATTAAATTGAATTCATTAAATTATTGAATTTACTTAAAAAAGGCATATTTTGGTCTATAAGCAGAAATTAAATGATCTTGAATCCAAAAGTCTCATCAATTGTTAATAAATTATAATCTTACATACATAACGATGATCTGGTATCTACTGACAATAATATCTATTAAAATTTACTGAAATTGATTCTTCATTTGAAAATTGCTGATTTGCTTCAAAAATTCTACAAACTTTATAACAGAGTTCTCAAATACGTATTAAAATCCAAACTCCTACTGATATATGAATTGTGTACCGGGAATCAGGATGATACGTGATAATTTTACAGTTCACTTTATCAATGATTTTAATTTTCGATTGGATGGATGAATTATTGAATTTATTTCAAAACAAGCTTATTTATGGTCTAAAAATAAGAAATTATATGATTTTTGAATCCAATAGTCTCATCTTTGGGTAATAAATGATTATTTTACAAATCTTATGTTGATCTGGTAACTACTGCTAATATTACATAAGCTAAATTACTAAATTTGATTTTCAATTCAAAACTTGCTGATTTGCTTTGATAATCACACAATTTTATTAATAGAGTACTTAAATACATAATCATATCAAAAATCTTACTGCTTTATAAATGTGAACCTGGATTACAACGTTATAAGTGATCGTAATGCAGTAATGATATCATTATTCGATTAAATTCATTAAATTATTGAATTTACTTAAAAAAGATATATATTTGTCTAAAAGCGGAAATTAAATGATTCTTGAATCCAAAAGTCTCATCAATCGTTAATATATCATTATCTTACATACATAACGATGATCTGGTATCTACTGACAATATTATATAACATAAATAACAGAATTTGATTTTTCATTTGAAAATTGCTGATTTGCTTTAATAATTCTACAAATTTCATAACAGAGTACTCAAAAGCATATTCGAATCTAAAATATTTCTGATTTACATATGTGAACCTGGATTACAATGTATTAAGTGATCATAATGCAGTAATAATATCATTATTCGATTGAATTCATTAAATTATTGAATTTACTTAAAAAAGGCATATTTTGGTCTATAAAGCAGAAATTAAATGATTCTTGAATCGAAAAGTCTCATCAATTGTTAGTACATCTGTATCTTACATATATAACGATGATCTGGTATCTACTGACAATATTATATAACATAAATAACAGAATTTGATTTTTCATTTTAAATTTGCTGATTTGCTATGATTATTCTATAAATTTCATAACAGAGTACTCAAAAGCATATTCAAATCTAAAATATTTCTGATTTACATATGTGAACCTGGATTACAATGTATTAAGTGATCATAATGCAGTAATAATATCATTATTCGATTGAATTCATTAAATTATTGAATTTACTTAAAACAGGCATATTTTGGTCTATAAAGCAGAAATTAAATGATTCTTGAATCGAAAAGTCTCATCAATTGTTAGTACATCTTGATCTTACATATATAACGATGATCTGGTATCTACTGACAATATTATATAACATAAATAACAGAATTTGATTTTTCATTTTAAATTTGCTGATTTGCTATGATTATTCTATAAATTTTATAACAGAGTACTCAAAAGCATATTCAAATCTAAAATATTTCTGATTTATAAATGTGAACCTGGACTACAATGTAAAAAGTGATCATAATGCAGTAATAATATCATTATTAAATTGAATTCATTAAATTATTGAATTTACTTAAAAGAGGCATATTTTGGTCTATAAAGCAGAAATTAAATGATACTTGAATCCAAAAGTCTCATCAATCGTTAATAAATTATAATCTTACATACATAACGATGATCTGGTATCTACTGACAATAATATCTATTAAAAATTACTGAAATTGATTCTTCATTTGAAAATTGCTGATTTGCTTCAAAAATTCTACAAACTTTATAACAGAGTTCCCAAATACGTATTAAAATCCAAACTCCTACTGATATATGAATTGTGTACCGGGAATCAGGATGATACGTGATAATTTTACAGTTCACTTTATCAATGATTTTAATTTTCGATTGGATGGATGAATTATTGAATTTATTTCAAAACAAGCTTATTTATGGTCTAAAAATAAGAAATTGTATGATTTTTGAATCCAATAGTCTCATCAATCGTTAATACATCACTATCTTACAAATAAAATGGTTATTGGTAACTACTGACATTTTTATTTAACATATATAACAGAATTTGATTTTTCATTGAAAATTGCTGATTTGCTATGATTATTCTATCAATTTCATAACAGAGTACTTGCAAGCATATTCAAATCCAAAATCTTTCTGATTTAAATATGTGAACCTGGATTACAATGTATTAAGTGATCGAAATGCAGTACTGATATTTTTTTTCGATTGGTTTCATGAATTATTGAATTAACTTAAAAAAGGCATATTTTGGTCCATAATGCAGAAATTTAATGATTTGTTGAATCCAAAAGTCTCATCAATCGTTAGTACATCATTATCTTACATATATAACGATGATCTGGTATCTACTGACAATATTATATAACATAAATAACAGAATTTAATTTTTCATTTTAAATTTGCTGATTTGCTATGATTATTCTATAAATTTCATAACAGAGTACTCAAATACATATTCAAATCCAAAATATTTCTGATTTATAAATGTGAACCTGGACTACAATGTAAAAAATGATCATAATGCATTAATGATATCATTATTCGATTGAATTTATTAAATTATTGAATTTACTTAAAAAAGGGATATTTTGGTCTATCATGCAAAAATTATATGATTCTTGAATCCAAAAGTCTCATCAATCGTTAGTACATCATTATCTTACATATATAACGATGATCTGGTATCTACTGACAATAATATATAAAAAATTACTGAAATTGATTTTTCATTTTAAATTTGCTGATTTGCTATGATTATTCTATAAATTTCATAACAGAGTACTCAAATACATATTCAAATCCAAAATATTTCTGATTTATAAATGTGAACCTGGACTACAATGTAAAAAATGATCATAATGCAGTAATGATATTATTATAAGATTGAATTCATTAAATTATTGAATTTACTTAAAAAAGGCATATTTTGGTCTATAGAGTAGAAATTATATGATTCTTGAATCCAAAAGTCTCATCAATCGTTAGTACATCATTATCTTACATATATAACGATGATCTGGTATCTACTGACAACAATATATATTAAAAATTACTGAAATTGATTTTTCATTTTAGATTTGCTGATTTTCTAAGATTATTCTATAAATTTCATAACAGAGTACTCAAATACATATTCAAATCCAAAATATTTCTGATTTATAAATGTGAACCTGGACTACAATGTAAAAAATGATCATAATGCTCTAATGATATCATTATTCGATTGAATTTATTAAATCATTGAATTTACTTAATGAAGGGATATTTTGGTCTATAATGCAGAAATTATATGATTCTTGAATCCAAAAGTCTCATCAATCGTTAGTACATCATTATCTTACATATATAACGATGATCTGGTATCTACTGACAATAATATATATTAAAAATTACTGAAATTGATTTTTCATGTTAAATTTGCTGATTTTCTATGATTATTCTTTAAATTTCATAACAGAGTACTCAAAAGCATATTCAAATCTAAAATATTTCTGATATATAAATGTGAACCTGGACTACAATGTAAAAAGTGATCATAATGCTTTAATGATATCATTATTCGATTGAATTCATTAAATTATTGAATTTACTTAAAAAAGGCATATTTTGGTCTATAAAGCAGAAATTAAATGATCTTGAATCCAAAAGTCTCATCAATTGTCTCATCATTATCTTACATACATAACGATGATCTGGTATCTACTGACAATAATATCTATTAAAAATTACTGAAATTGATTCTTCATTTGAAAATTGCTGATTTGCTTCAAAAATTCTACAAACTTTATAACAAAGTTCTCAAATACGTATTAAAATCAAAACTCTTACTGATATGAATGGTGTACCGGGAATCAGGATAATACGTGATAATTTTACAGTTCACTTTATCAATGATTTTAATTTTCGATTGGATGGATGAATTATTGAATTTATTTCAAAACAAGCTTATTTATGGTCTAAAAATAAGAAATTGTATGATTTTTGAATCCAATAGTCTCATCAATCGTTAATACATCACTATCTTATAAATAAAATGGTTATTGGTAACTACTGACATTTTTATTTAACATATATAACAGAATTTGATTTTTCATTGAAAATTGCTGATTTGCTATGATTATTCTATAAATTTCATAACAGAGTACTCAAAAGCATATTCAAATCCAAAATCTTTCTGATTTAAATATGTGAACCTGGATTACAATGTATTAAGTGATCGAAATGCAGTACTGATATTTTTTTTCGATTGGTTTCATGAATTATTGAATTAACTTAAAAAAGGCATATTTTGGTCCATAATGCAGAAATTTAATAATTTGTTGAATCCAAAAGTCTCATCAATCGTTAGTACATCATTATCTTACATATATAACGATGATCTGGTATCTACTGACAATATTATATAACATAAATAACAGAATTTAATTTTTCATTTTAAATTTGCTGATTTGCTATGATTATTCTATAAATTTCATAACAGAGTACTCAAATACATATTCAAATCCAAAATATTTCTGATTTATAAATGTGAACCTGGACTACAATGTAAAAAATGATCATAATGCATTAATGATATCATTATTCGATTGAATTTATTAAATTATTGAATTTACTTAAAAAAGGGATATTTTGGTCTATCATGCAAAAATTATATGATTCTTGAATCCAAAAGTCTCATCAATCGTTAGTACATCATTATCTTACATATATAACGATGATCTGGTATCTACTGACAATAATATATAAAAAATTACTGAAATTGATTTTTCATTTTAAATTTGCTGATTTGCTATGATTATTCTATAAATTTCATAACACAGTACTCAAATACATATTCAAATCCAAAATATTTCTGATTTATAAATGTGAACCTGGACTACAATGTAAAAAATGATCATAATGCAGTAATGATATTATTATAAGATTGAATTCATTAAATTATTGAATTTACTTAAAAAAGGCATATTTTGGTCTATAGAGTAGAAATTATATGATTCTTGAATCCAAAAGTCTCATCAATCGTTAGTACATCATTATCTTACATATATAACGATGATCTGGTATCTACTGACAACACTATATATTAAAAATTACTGAAATTGATTTTTCACTTTAAATTTGCTGATTTGCTATGATTATTCTATAAATTTCATAACAGAGTACTCAAATACATAACCATATCAGAAAATCTTACTGCTTTATAGATGTGAACCTGGATTACAACTTTATAAGTGATCGTAATGCAGTAATGATATTATTATTCGATTGAATTCATTAAATTATTGAATTTACTTAAAAAAGGCATATTTTGGTCTAAAAAGCAGAAATTAAATGATTCTTGAATCCAAAAGTCTCATCAATCGTTAATACATCATTATCTTACATATATAACGATGATCTGGTATCTACTGACAATATTATACACCATAAATAACAGAATTTGATTTTTCATTTTAAATTTGCTGATTTGCTATGATTATTCTATAAATTTCATAACAGAGTACTCAAATACATATTCAAATCCAAAATATTTCTGATTTATAAATGTGAACCTGGACTACAATGTAAAAAATGATCATAATGCTTTAATGATATCATTATTCGATTGAATTTATTAAATTATTGAATTTACTTAAAAAAGGGATATTTTGGTCTATAATGCAGAAATTATATGATTCTTGAATCCAAAAGTCTCATCAATCGTTAGTACATCATTATCTTACATATATAACGATGATCTGGTATCTACTGACAATATTATATAACATAAATAACAGAATTTGATTTTTCATTTTAAATTTGCTGATTTGCTATGATTATTCTATAAATTTCATAACAGAGTACTCAAATACATATTCAAATCCAAAATATTTCTGATTTATAAATGTGAACCTGGACTACAATGTAAAAAATGATCATAATGCAGTAATGATATTATTATAAGATTGAATTCATTAAATTATTGAATTTACTTAAAAAAGGCATATTTTGGTCTATAGAGTAGAAATTATATGATTCTTGAATCCAAAAGTCTCATCAATCGTTAGTACATCATTATCTTACATATATAACGATGATCTGGTATCTACTGACAACACTATATATTAAAAATTACTGAAATTGATTTTTCATTTTAAATTTGCTGATTTTCTAAGATTATTCTATAAATTTCATAACAGAGTACTCAAATACATATTCAAATCCAAAATATTTCTGATTTATAAATGTGAACCTGGACTACAATGTAAAAAATGATCATAATGCTCTAATGATATCATTATTCGATTGAATTTATTAAATTATTGAATTTACTTAATGAAGGGATATTTTGGTCTATAATGCAGAAATTATATGATTCTTGAATCCAAAAGTCTCATCAATCGTTAGTACATCATTATCTTACATATATAACGATGATCTGGTATCTACTGACAATAATATATATTAAAAATTACTGAAATTGATTTTTCATGTTAAATTTGCTGATTTTCTATGATTATTCTATAAATTTCATAACAGAGTACTCAAATACATATTCAAATCCAAAATATTTCTGATTTATAAATGTGAACCTGGACAACAATGTAAAAAATGATCATAATGCTTTAATGATATCATTATTCGATTGAATTCATTAAATTATTGAATTTACTTAAAAAAGGCATATTTTGGTCTATAAAGCAGAAATTAAATGATCTTGAATCCAAAAGTCTCATCAATTGTTAGTACATCATTATCTTACGTATATAACGATGATCTGGTATCTACTGACAATAATATATATTAAAAATTACTGAAATTGATTTTTCATGTTAAATTTGCTGATTTTCTATGATTATTCTATAAATTTCATAACAGAGTACTCAAAAGCATATTCAAATCTAAAATATTTCTGATATATAAATGTGAACCTGGACTACAATGTAAAAAGTGATCATAATGCAGTAATAATATCATTATTAAATTGAATTCATTAAATTATTGAATTTACTTAAAAGAGGCATATTTTGGTCATTAAAGCAGAAATTAAATGATTCTTGAATCCAAAAGTCTCATCAATCGTTAATACATCATTATCTTACATACATAACGATGATCTGGTATCTACTGACAATAATATATAAAAAATTACTGAAATTGATTTTTCATTTTAAATTTGCTGATTTGCTATGATTATTCTATAAATTTCATAACACAGTACTCAAATACGTATTCAAATCCAAAATATTTCTGATTTATAAATGTGAACCTGGACTACAATGTAAAAAATGATCATAATGCAGTAATGATATTATTATAAGATTGAATTCATTAAATTATTGAATTTACTTAAAAAAGGCATATTTTGGTCTATAGAGTAGAAATTATATGATTCTTGAATCCAAAAGTCTCATCAATCGTTAGTACATCATTATCTTACATATATAACGATGATCTGGTATCTACTGACAATATTATATAACATAAATGACAGAATTTAATTTTTCATTTTAAATTTGCTGATTTGCTATGATTATTCTATAAATTTCATAACAGAGTACTCTAATACATATTCAAATCCAAAATATTTCTGATTTATAAATGTGAACCTGGACTACAATGTAAAAAATGATCATAATGCAGTAATGATATCATTATTCGATTGAATTCATTAAATTATTGAATTTACTTAAAAAAGGCATATTTTGGTCCATAAAGCAGAAATTAAATGATCTTGAATCCAAAAGTCTCATCAATTGTTAGTACATCATTATCTTACGTATATAACGATGATCTGGTATCTACTGACAATAATATATATTAAAAATTACTGAAATTGATTTTTCATGTTAAATTTGCTGATTTTCTATGATTATTCTATAAATTTCATAACAGAGTACTCAAATACATATTCAAATCCAAAATATTTCTGATTTATAAATGTGAACCTGGACTACAATGTAAAAAATGATCATAATGCTCTAATGATATTATTATTCGATTGAATTTATTAAATTATTGAATTTACTTAATGAAGGGATATTTTGGTTTATAATGCAGAAATTATATGATTCTTGAATCCAAAAGTCTCATCAATCGTTAGTACATCATTATCTTACATATATAACGATGATCTGGTATCTACTGACAATAATATATATTAAAAATTACTGAAATTGATTTTTCATGTTAAATTTGCTGATTTTCTATGATTATTCTATAAATTTCATAACAGAGTACTCAAATACATATTCAAATCCAAAATATTTCTGATTTATAAATGTGAACCTGGACAACAATGTAAAAAATGATCATAATGCTTTAATGATATCATTATTCGATTGAATTCATTAAATTATTGAATTTACTTAAAAAAGGCATATTTTGGTCTATAAAGCAGAAATTAAATGATCTTGAATCCAAAAGTCTCATCAATTGTCTCATCATTATCTTACATACATAACGATGATCTGGTATCTACTGACAATAATATCTATTAAAAATTACTGAAATTGATTCTTCATTTGAAAATTGCTGATTTGCTTCAAAAATTCTACAAACTTTATAACAGAGTTCTCAAATACGTATTAAAATCAAAACTCTTACTGATATGAATGGTGTACCGGGAATCAGGATAATACGTGATAATTTTACAGTTCACTTTATCAATGATTTTAATTTTCGATTGGATGGATGAATTATTGAATTTATTTCAAAACAAGCTTATTTATGGTCTAAAAATAAGAAATTGTATGATTTTTGAATCCAATAGTCTCATCAATCGTTAATACATCACTATCTTATAAATAAAATGGTTATTGGTAACTACTGACATTTTTATTTAACATATATAACAGAATTTGATTTTTCATTGAAAATTGCTGATTTGCTATGATTATTCTATAAATTTCATAACAGAGTACTCAAAAGCATATTCAAATCCAAAATCTTTCTTATTTAAATATGTGAACCTGGATTACAATGTATTAAGTGATCGAAATGCAGTACTGATATTTTTTTTCGATTGGTTTCATGAATTATTGAATTAACTTAAAAAAGGCATATTTTGGTCCATAATGCAGAAATTTAATAATTTGTTGAATCCAAAAGTCTCATCAATCGTTAGTACATCATTATCTTACATATATAACGATGATCTGGTATCTACTGACAATATTATATAACATAAATAACAGAATTTAATTTTTCATTTTAAATTTGCTGATTTGCTATGATTATTCTATAAATTTCATAACAGAGTACTCAAATACATATTCAAATCCAAAATATTTCTGATTTATAAATGTGAACCTGGACTACAATGTAAAAAATGATCATAATGCATTAATGATATCATTATTCGATTGAATTTATTAAATTATTGAATTTACTTAAAAAAGGCATATTTTGGTCTATAGAGTAGAAATTATATGATTCTTGAATCCAAAAGTCTCATCAATCGTTAGTACATCATTATCTTACATATATAACGATGATCTGGTATCTACTGACAATAATATATAAAAAATTACTGAAATTGATTTTTCATTTTAAATTTGCTGATTTGCTATGATTATTCTATAAATTTCATAACACAGTACTCAAATACATATTCAAATCCAAAATATTTCTGATTTATAAATGTGAACCTGGACTACAATGTAAAAAATGATCATAATGCAGTAATGATATTATTATAAGATTGAATTCATTAAATTATTGAATTTACTTAAAAAAGGCATATTTTGGTCTATAGAGTAGAAATTATATGATTCTTGAATCCAAAAGTCTCATCAATCGTTAGTACATCATTATCTTACATATATAACGATGATCTGGTATCTACTGACAATATTATATAACATAATTAACAGAATTTGATTTTTCATTTTAAATTTGCTGATTTGCTATGATTATTCTATAAATTTCATAACAGAGTACTCAAATACATAACCATATCAGAAAATCTTACTGCTTTATAGATGTGAACCTGGATTACAACTTTATAAGAGATCGTAATGCAGTAATGATATTATTATTCGATTGAATTCATTAAATTATTGAATTTACTTAAAAAAGGCATATTTTGGTCTAAAAAGCAGAAATTAAATGATTCTTGAATCCAAAAGTCTCATCAATCGTTAATACATCATTATCTTACATATATAACGATGATCTGGTATCTACTGACAATATTATACACCATAAATAACAGAATTTGATTTTTCATTTTAAATTTGCTGATTTGCTATGATTATTCTATAAATTTCATAACAGAGTACTCAAATACATATTCAAATCCAAAATATTTCTGATTTATAAATGTGAACCTGGACTACAATGTAAAAAATGATCATAATGCTTTAATGATATCATTATTCGATTGAATTTATTAAATTATTGAATTTACTTAAAAAAGGGATATTTTGGTCTATAATGCAGAAATTATATGATTCTTGAATCCAAAAGTCTCATCAATCGTTAGTACATCATTATCTTACATATATAACGATGATCTGGTATCTACTGACAATAATATATACAAAATTACTGAAATTGATTTTTCATTTTTAATTTGCTGATTTGCTATGATTATTCTATAAATTTCACTACAGAGTACTCAAATACATATTCAAATCCAAAATATTTCTGATTTATAAATGTGAACCTGGACTACAATGTAAAAAATGATCATAATGCAGTAATGATATTATTATAAGATTGAATTCATTAAATTATTGAATTTACTTAAAAAAGGCATATTTTGGTCTATAAAGCAGAAATTAAATGATTTTTGAATCCAATAGTCTCATCAATCGTTAATACATCACTATCTTATAAATAAAATGGTTATTGGTAACTACAGACATTTTTATTTAACATATATAACAGAATTTGATTTTTCATTGAAAATTGCTGATTTGCTATGATTATTCTATAAATTTCATAACAGAGTACTCAAAAGCATATTCAAATCCAAAATCTTTCTGATTT
Source organism: Lepeophtheirus nordmannii (assembly GCA_963680855.1). Lineage (NCBI taxonomy): Eukaryota > Metazoa > Arthropoda > Copepoda > Siphonostomatoida > Caligidae > Lepeophtheirus > Lepeophtheirus nordmannii. The sequence continues at coordinate 19,223,965 of OY804520.1, read as the reverse complement.
AAATATGTGAACCTGGATTACAATGTATTAAGTGATCGAAATGCAGAACTAATATTTTTTTTCGATTGGTTTCATGAATTATTGAATTTACTTAAAAAAAGCATATTTTGGTCCATAATGCAGAAATTTATGATTTGTTGAATCCAAAAGTCATATCAATTGTTAGTACATCTTTATCTTACATAAATAACGATGATCTGGTATCTACTGACAATATTATATAACATAAATAACAGAATTTGATTTTTCATTTGAAATTTGCTGATTTGCTATGATTATTCTATAAATTTCATAACAGAGTACTCAAAAGCATATTCAAATCTAAAATATTTCTGATTTACATATGTGAACCTGGATTACAATGTATTAAGTGATCATAATGCAGTAATAATATCATTATTCGATTGAATTCATTAAATTATTAAATTTACTTAAAAAAGGCATATTTTGGTCTATAAAGCAGAAATTAAATGATTCTTGAATCGAAAAGTCTCATCAATCGTTAATAAATTATAATCTTACATACATAACGATGATCTGGTATCTACTGACAATAATATCTATTAAAAATTACTGAAATTGATTCTTCATTTGAAAATTGCTGATTTGCTATGATTATTCTATAAATTTCATAACAGAGTACTCAAATACATAACCATATCAGAAAATCTTACTGCTTTATAGATGTGAACCTGGATTACAACTTTATAAGTGATCGTAATGCAGTAATGATATTATTATTCGATTGAATTCATTAAATTATTGAATTTACTTAAAAAAGGCATATTTTGGTCTAAAAAGCAGAAATTAAATGATTCTTGAATCCAAAAGTCTCATCAATCGTTAATACATCATTATCTTACATATATAACGATGATCTGGTATCTACTGACAATATTATACACCATAAATAACAGAATTTGATTTTTCATTTTAAATTTGCTGATTTGCTATGATTATTCTATAAATTTCATAACAGAGTACTCAAATACATATTCAAATCCAAAATATTTCTGATTTATAAATGTGAACCTGGACTACAATGTAAAAAATGATCATAATGCTTTAATGATATCATTATTCGATTGAATTTATTAAATTATTGAATTTACTTAAAAAAGGGATATTTTGGTCTATAATGCAGAAATTATATGATTCTTGAATCCAAAAGTCTCATCAATCGTTAGTACATCATTATCTTACATATATAACGATGATCTGGTATCTACTGACAATAATATATAAAAAATTACTGAAATTGATTTTTCATTTTTAATTTGCTGATTTGCTATGATTATTCTATAAATTTCACTACAGAGTACTCAAATACATATTCAAATCCAAAATATTTCTGATTTATAAATGTGAACCTGGACTACAATGTAAAAAATGATCATAATGCAGTAATGATATTATTATAAGATTGAATTCATTAAATTATTGAATTTACTTAAAAAAGGCATATTTTGGTCTATAAAGCAGAAATTAAATGATTTTTGAATCCAATAGTCTCATCAATCGTTAATACATCACTATCTTATAAATAAAATGGTTATTGGTAACTACAGACATTTTTATTTAACATATATAACAGAATTTGATTTTTCATTGAAAATTGCTGATTTGCTATGATTATTCTATAAATTTCATAACAGAGTACTCAAAAGCATATTCAAATCCAAAATCTTTCTGATTTAAATATGTGAACCTGGATTACAATGTATTAAGTGATCGAAATGCAGTACTAATATTTTTTTTCGATTGGTTTCATGAATTATTGAATTTACTTAAAAAAAGCATATTTTGGTCCATAATGCAGAAATTTATGATTTGTTGAATCCAAAAGTCACATCAATTGTTAGTACATCTTTATCTTACATAAATAACGATGATCTGGTATCTACTGACAATATTATATAACATAAATAACAGAATTTGATTTTTCATTTTAAATTTGCTGATTTGCTATGATTATTCTATAAATTTCATAACAGAGTACTCAAATACATAACCATATCAGAAAATCTTACTGCTTTATAGATGTGAACCTGGATTACAACTTTATAAGTGATCGTAATGCAGTAATGATATTATTATTCGATTGAATTCATTAAATTATTGAATTTACTTAAAAAAGGCATATTTTGGTCTAAAAAGCAGAAATTAAATGATTCTTGAATCCAAAAGTCTCATCAATCGTTAATACATCATTATCTTACATATATAACGATGATCTGGTATCTACTGACAATATTATACACCATAAATAACAGAATTTGATTTTTCATTTTAAATTTGCTGATTTGCTATGATTATTCTATAAATTTCATAACAGAGTACTCAAATACATATTCAAATCTAAAATATTTCTGATTTACATATGTGAACCTGGATTACAATGTATTAAGTGATCATAATGCAGTAATAATATCATTATTCGATTGAATTCATTAAATTGTTAAATTTACTTAAAAAAGGCATATTTTGGTCTATAAAGCAGAAATTAAATGATTCTTGAATCGAAAAGTCTCATCAATCGTTAATAAATTATAATCTTACATACATAACGATGATCTGGTATCTACTGACAATAATATCTATTAAAAATTACTGAAATTGATTCTTCATTTGAAAATTGCTGATTTGCTATGATTATTCTATAAATTTCATAACAGAGTACTTAAATACATATTCGAATCTAAAATGTTTCTGATTTACATATGTGAACCTGGATTACAATGTATTAAGTGATCATAATCCAGTAATAATATCATTATTCGATTGAATTCATTAAATTATTGAATTTACTTAAAAAAGGCATATTTTGGTCTATAAAGCAGAAATTAAATGATTCTTGAATCGAAAAGTCTCATTAATTGTTAGTACATCTTTATCTTACATATATAACGATGATCTGGTATCTACTGACAATATTATATAACATAAATAACAGAATTTGATTTTTCATTTTAAATTTGCTGATTTGCTATGATTATTCTATAAATTTTATAACAGAGTACTCAAAAGCATATTCAAATCTAAAATATTTCTGATTTACATATGTGAACCTGGATTACAATGTATTAAGTGATCATAATGCAGTAATAATATCATTATTCGATTGAATTCATTAAATTATTAAATTTACTTAAAAAAGGCATATTTTGGTCTATAAAGCAGAAATTAAATGATTCTTGAATCGAAAAGTCTCATCAATCGTTAATAAATTATAATCTTACATACATAACGATGATCTGGTATCTACTGACAATAATATCTATTAAAAATTACTGAAATTGATTCTTCATTTGAAAATTGCTGATTTGCTATGATTATTCTATAAATTTCATAACAGAGTACTCAAAAGCATATTCAAATCCAAAATCTTTCTGATTTAAATATGTGAACCTGGATTACAATGTATTAAGTGATCGAAATGCAGTACTGATATTTTTTTTCGATTGGTTTCATGAATTATTGAATTAACTTAAAAAAGGCATATTTTGGTCCATAATGCAGAAATTTAATAATTTGTTGAATCCAAAAGTCTCATCAATCGTTAGTACATCATTATCTTACATATATAACGATGATCTGGTATCTACTGACAATATTATATAACATAAATAACAGAATTTAATTTTTCATTTTAAATTTGCTGATTTGCTATGATTATTCTATAAATTTCATAACAGAGTACTCAAATACATATTCAAATCCAAAATATTTCTGATTTATAAATGTGAACCTGGACTACAATGTAAAAAATGATCATAATGCATTAATGATATCATTATTCGATTGAATTTATTAAATTATTGAATTTACTTAAAAAAGGCATATTTTGGTCTATAGAGTAGAAATTATATGATTCTTGAATCCAAAAGTCTCATCAATCGTTAGTACATCATTATCTTACATATATAACGATGATCTGGTATCTACTGACAATAATATATAAAAAATTACTGAAATTGATTTTTCATTTTAAATTTGCTGATTTGCTATGATTATTCTATAAATTTCATAACACAGTACTCAAATACATATTCAAATCCAAAATATTTCTGATTTATAAATGTGAACCTGGACTACAATGTAAAAAATGATCATAATGCAGTAATGATATTATTATAAGATTGAATTCATTAAATTATTGAATTTACTTAAAAAAGGCATATTTTGGTCCATAATGCAGAAATTTAATGATTTGTTGAATCCAAAAGTCTCATCAATCGTTAGTACATCATTATCTTACATATATAACGATGATCTGGTATCTACTGACAATATTATATAACATAATTAACAGAATTTGATTTTTCATTTTAAATTTGCTGATTTGCTATGATTATTCTATAAATTTCATAACAGAGTACTCAAATACATAACCATATCAGAAAATCTTACTGCTTTATAGATGTGAACCTGGATTACAACTTTATAAGAGATCGTAATGCAGTAATGATATTATTATTCGATTGAATTCATTAAATTATTGAATTTACTTAAAAAAGGCATATTTTGGTCTAAAAAGCAGAAATTAAATGATTCTTGAATCCAAAAGTCTCATCAATCGTTAATACATCATTATCTTACATATATAACGATGATCTGGTATCTACTGACAATATTATACACCATAAATAACAGAATTTGATTTTTCATTTTAAATTTGCTGATTTGCTATGATTATTCTATAAATTTCATAACAGAGTACTCAAATACATATTCAAATCCAAAATATTTCTGATTTATAAATGTGAACCTGGACTACAATGTAAAAAATGATCATAATGCTTTAATGATATCATTATTCGATTGAATTTATTAAATTATTGAATTTACTTAAAAAAGGGATATTTTGGTCTATAATGCAGAAATTATATGATTCTTGAATCCAAAAGTCTCATCAATCGTTAGTACATCATTATCTTACATATATAACGATGATCTGGTATCTACTGACAATAATATATAAAAAATTACTGAAATTGATTTTTCATTTTTAATTTGCTGATTTGCTATGATTATTCTATAAATTTCACTACAGAGTACTCAAATACATATTCAAATCCAAAATATTTCTGATTTATAAATGTGAACCTGGACTACAATGTAAAAAATGATCATAATGCAGTAATGATATTATTATAAGATTGAATTCATTAAATTATTGAATTTACTTAAAAAAGGCATATTTTGGTCTATAAAGCAGAAATTAAATGATTTTTGAATCCAATAGTCTCATCAATCGTTAATACATCACTATCTTATAAATAAAATGGTTATTGGTAACTACAGACATTTTTATTTAACATATATAACAGAATTTGATTTTTCATTGAAAATTGCTGATTTGCTATGATTATTCTATAAATTTCATAACAGAGTACTCAAAAGCATATTCAAATCCAAAATCTTTCTGATTTAAATATGTGAACCTGGATTACAATGTATTAAGTGATCGAAATGCAGAACTAATATTTTTTTTCGATTGGTTTCATGAATTATTGAATTTACTTAAAAAAAGCATATTTTGGTCCATAATGCAGAAATTTATGATTTGTTGAATCCAAAAGTCATATCAATTGTTAGTACATCTTTATCTTACATAAATAACGATGATCTGGTATCTACTGACAATATTATATAACATAAATAACAGAATTTGATTTTTCATTTGAAATTTGCTGATTTGCTATGATTATTCTATAAATTTCATAACAGAGTACTCAAAAGCATATTCAAATCTAAAATATTTCTGATTTACATATGTGAACCTGGATTACAATGTATTAAGTGATCATAATGCAGTAATAATATCATTATTCGATTGAATTCATTAAATTATTAAATTTACTTAAAAAAGGCATATTTTGGTCTATAAAGCAGAAATTAAATGATTCTTGAATCGAAAAGTCTCATCAATCGTTAATAAATTATAATCTTACATACATAACGATGATCTGGTATCTACTGACAATAATATCTATTAAAAATTACTGAAATTGATTCTTCATTTGAAAATTGCTGATTTGCTATGATTATTCTATAAATTTCATAACAGAGTACTCAAATACATAACCATATCAGAAAATCTTACTGCTTTATAGATGTGAACCTGGATTACAACTTTATAAGTGATCGTAATGCAGTAATGATATTATTATTCGATTGAATTCATTAAATTATTGAATTTACTTAAAAAAGGCATATTTTGGTCTAAAAAGCAGAAATTAAATGATTCTTGAATCCAAAAGTCTCATCAATCGTTAATACATCATTATCTTACATATATAACGATGATCTGGTATCTACTGACAATATTATACACCATAAATAACAGAATTTGATTTTTCATTTTAAATTTGCTGATTTGCTATGATTATTCTATAAATTTCATAACAGAGTACTCAAATACATATTCAAATCCAAAATATTTCTGATTTATAAATGTGAACCTGGACTACAATGTAAAAAATGATCATAATGCTTTAATGATATCATTATTCGATTGAATTTATTAAATTATTGAATTTACTTAAAAAAGGGATATTTTGGTCTATAATGCAGAAATTATATGATTCTTGAATCCAAAAGTCTCATCAATCGTTAGTACATCATTATCTTACATATATAACGATGATCTGGTATCTACTGACAATAATATATAAAAAATTACTGAAATTGATTTTTCATTTTTAATTTGCTGATTTGCTATGATTATTCTATAAATTTCACTACAGAGTACTCAAATACATATTCAAATCCAAAATATTTCTGATTTATAAATGTGAACCTGGACTACAATGTAAAAAATGATCATAATGCAGTAATGATATTATTATAAGATTGAATTCATTAAATTATTGAATTTACTTAAAAAAGGCATATTTTGGTCTATAAAGCAGAAATTAAATGATTTTTGAATCCAATAGTCTCATCAATCGTTAATACATCACTATCTTATAAATAAAATGGTTATTGGTAACTACAGACATTTTTATTTAACATATATAACAGAATTTGATTTTTCATTGAAAATTGCTGATTTGCTATGATTATTCTATAAATTTCATAACAGAGTACTCAAAAGCATATTCAAATCCAAAATCTTTCTGATTTAAATATGTGAACCTGGATTACAATGTATTAAGTGATCGAAATGCAGTACTAATATTTTTTTTCGATTGGTTTCATGAATTATTGAATTTACTTAAAAAAAGCATATTTTGGTCCATAATGCAGAAATTTATGATTTGTTGAATCCAAAAGTCACATCAATTGTTAGTACATCTTTATCTTACATAAATAACGATGATCTGGTATCTACTGACAATATTATATAACATAAATAACAGAATTTGATTTTTCATTTTAAATTTGCTGATTTGCTATGATTATTCTATAAATTTCATAACAGAGTACTCAAATACATAACCATATCAGAAAATCTTACTGCTTTATAGATGTGAACCTGGATTACAACTTTATAAGTGATCGTAATGCAGTAATGATATTATTATTCGATTGAATTCATTAAATTATTGAATTTACTTAAAAAAGGCATATTTTGGTCTAAAAAGCAGAAATTAAATGATTCTTGAATCCAAAAGTCTCATCAATCGTTAATACATCATTATCTTACATATATAACGATGATCTGGTATCTACTGACAATATTATACACCATAAATAACAGAATTTGATTTTTCATTTTAAATTTGCTGATTTGCTATGATTATTCTATAAATTTCATAACAGAGTACTCAAATACATATTCAAATCTAAAATATTTCTGATTTACATATGTGAACCTGGATTACAATGTATTAAGTGATCATAATGCAGTAATAATATCATTATTCGATTGAATTCATTAAATTGTTAAATTTACTTAAAAAAGGCATATTTTGGTCTATAAAGCAGAAATTAAATGATTCTTGAATCGAAAAGTCTCATCAATCGTTAATAAATTATAATCTTACATACATAACGATGATCTGGTATCTACTGACAATAATATCTATTAAAAATTACTGAAATTGATTCTTCATTTGAAAATTGCTGATTTGCTATGATTATTCTATAAATTTCATAACAGAGTACTTAAATACATATTCGAATCTAAAATGTTTCTGATTTACATATGTGAACCTGGATTACAATGTATTAAGTGATCATAATCCAGTAATAATATCATTATTCGATTGAATTCATTAAATTATTGAATTTACTTAAAAAAGGCATATTTTGGTCTATAAAGCAGAAATTAAATGATTCTTGAATCGAAAAGTCTCATTAATTGTTAGTACATCTTTATCTTACATATATAACGATGATCTGGTATCTACTGACAATATTATATAACATAAATAACAGAATTTGATTTTTCATTTTAAATTTGCTGATTTGCTATGATTATTCTATAAATTTTATAACAGAGTACTCAAAAGCATATTCAAATCCAAAATATTTCTGATTTACATATGTGAACCTGGATTACAATGTATTAAGTGATCATAATGCAGTAATAATATCATTATTCGATTGAATTCATTAAATTATTAAATTTACTTAAAAAAGGCATATTTTGGTCTATAAAGCAGAAATTAAATGATTCTTGAATCGAAAAGTCTCATCAATCGTTAATAAATTATAATCTTACATACATAACGATGATCTGGTATCTACTGACAATAATATCTATTAAAAATTACTGAAATTGATTCTTCATTTGAAAATTGCTGATTTGCTATGATTATTCTATAAATTTCATAACAGAGTACTTAAATACATATTCGAATCTAAAATATTTCTGATTTACATATGTGAACCTGGATTACAATGTATTAAGTGATCATAATCCAGTAATAATATCATTATTCGATTGAATTCATTAAATTATTGAATTTACTTAAAAAAGGCATATTTTGGTCTATAAAGCAGAAATTAAATGATTCTTGAATCGAAAAGTCTCATTAATTGTTAGTACATCTTTATCTTACATATATAACGATGATCTGGTATCTACTGACAATATTATATAACATAAATAACAGAATTTGATTTTTCATTTTAAATTTGCTGATTTGCTATGATTATTCTATAAATTTTATAACAGAGTACTCAAAAGCATATTCAAATCTAAAATATTTCTGATTTATAAATGTGAACCTGGACTACAATGTAAAAAGTGATCATAATGCAGTAATAATATCATTATTAAATTGAATTCATTAAATTATTGAATTTACTTAAAAAAGGCATATTTTGGTCTAAAAAGCAGAAATTAAATGATTCTTGAATCCAAAAGTCTCATCAATCGTTAATACATCACTATCTTATAAATAAAACGGTTATTGGTAATTACTGACATTTTTATTTAACATATATAACATAATTTGATTTTTCATTGAAAATTGCTGATTTGCTATGATTATTCTATAAATTTCATAACAGAGTACTCAAAAGCATATTCAAATCCAAAATCTTTCTGATTTAAATATGTGAACCTGGATTACAATGTATTAAGTGATCGAAATGCAGTACTGATATTTTTTTTCGATTGGTTTCATGAATTATTGAATTTACTTAAAAAAAGCATATTTTGGTCCATAATGCAGAAATTTATGATTTGTTGAATCCAAAAGTCACATCAATTGTTAGTACATCTTTATCTTACATAAATAACGATGATCTGGTATCTACTGACAATATTATATAACATAAATAACAGAATTTGATTTTTCATTTTAAATTTGCTGATTTGCTATGATTATTCTATAAATTTCATAACAGAGTACTCAAAAGCATATTCAAATCTAAAATATTTCTGATTTATAAATGTGAACCTGGACTACAATGTAAAAAGTGATCATAATGCAGTAATAATATCATTATTAAATTGAATTCATTAAATTATTGAATTTTTTTAAAAGAGGCATATTTTGGTCTATAAAGCAGATATTAAATGATACTTGAATCCAAAAGTCTCATCAATCGTTAATAAATTATAATCTTACATACATAACGATGATCTGGTATCTACTGACAATAATATCTATTAAAAATTACTGAAATTGATTCTTCATTTGAAAATTGCTGATTTGCTTCAAAAATTCTACAAACTTTATAACAGAGTTCTCAAATACGTATTAAAATCAAAACTCTTACTGATATGAATGGTGTACCGGGAATCAGGATAATACGTGATAATTTTACAGTTCACTTTATCAATGATTTTAATTTTCGATTGGATGGATGAATTATTGAATTTATTTCAAAACAAGCTTATTTATGGTCTAAAAATAAGAAATTGTATGATTTTTGAATCCAATAGTCTCATCAATCGTTAATACATCACTATCTTATAAATAAAATGGTTATTGGTAACTACTGACATTTTTATTTAACATATATAACAGAATTTGATTTTTCATTGAAAATTGCTGATTTGCTATGATTATTCTATAAATTTCATAACAGAGTACTCAAAAGCATATTCAAATCCAAAATCTTTCTGATTTAAATATGTGAACCTGGATTACAATGTATTAAGTGATCGAAATGCAGTACTGATATTTTTTTTCGATTGGTTTCATGAATTATTGAATTAACTTAAAAAAGGCATATTTTGGTCCATAATGCAGAAATTTAATAATTTGTTGAATCCAAAAGTCTCATCAATCGTTAGTACATCATTATCTTACATATATAACGATGATCTGGTATCTACTGACAATATTATATAACATAAATAACAGAATTTAATTTTTCATTTTAAATTTGCTGATTTGCTATGATTATTCTATAAATTTCATAACAGAGTACTCAAATACATATTCAAATCCAAAATATTTCTGATTTATAAATGTGAACCTGGACTACAATGTAAAAAATGATCATAATGCATTAATGATATCATTATTCGATTGAATTTATTAAATTATTGAATTTACTTAAAAAAGGCATATTTTGGTCTATAGAGTAGAAATTATATGATTCTTGAATCCAAAAGTCTCATCAATCGTTAGTACATCATTATCTTACATATATAACGATGATCTGGTATCTACTGACAATAATATATAAAAAATTACTGAAATTGATTTTTCATTTTAAATTTGCTGATTTGCTATGATTATTCTATAAATTTCATAACACAGTACTCAAATACATATTCAAATCCAAAATATTTCTGATTTATAAATGTGAACCTGGACTACAATGTAAAAAATGATCATAATGCAGTAATGATATTATTATAAGATTGAATTCATTAAATTATTGAATTTACTTAAAAAAGGCATATTTTGGTCTATAGAGTAGAAATTATATGATTCTTGAATCCAAAAGTCTCATCAATCGTTAGTACATCATTATCTTACATATATAACGATGATCTGGTATCTACTGACAATATTATATAACATAATTAACAGAATTTGATTTTTCATTTTAAATTTGCTGATTTGCTATTATTATTCTATAAATTTCATAACAGAGTACTCAAATACATAACCATATCAGAAAATCTTACTGCTTTATAGATGTGAACCTGGATTACAACTTTATAAGTGATCGTAATGCAGTAATGATATTATTATTCGATTGAATTCATTAAATTATTGAATTTACTTAAAAAAGGCATATTTTGGTCTAAAAAGCAGAAATTAAATGATTCTTGAATCCAAAAGTCTCATCAATCGTTAATACATCATTATCTTACATATATAACGATGATCTGGTATCTACTGACAATATTATACACCATAAATAACAGAATTTGATTTTTCATTTTAAATTTGCTGATTTGCTATGATTATTCTATAAATTTCATAACAGAGTACTCAAATACATATTCAAATCCAAAATATTTCTGATTTATAAATGTGAACCTGGACTACAATGTAAAAAATGATCATAATGCTTTAATGATATCATTATTCGATTGAATTTATTAAATTATTGAATTTACTTAAAAAAGGGATATTTTGGTCTATAATGCAGAAATTATATGATTCTTGAATCCAAAAGTCTCATCAATCGTTAGTACATCATTATCTTACATATATAACGATGATCTGGTATCTACTGACAATAATATATAAAAAATTACTGAAATTGATTTTTCATTTTTAATTTGCTGATTTGCTATGATTATTCTATAAATTTCACTACAGAGTACTCAAATACATATTCAAATCCAAAATATTTCTGATTTATAAATGTGAACCTGGACTACAATGTAAAAAATGATCATAATGCAGTAATGATATTATTATAAGATTGAATTCATTAAATTATTGAATTTACTTAAAAAAGGCATATTTTGGTCTATAAAGCAGAAATTAAATGATTTTTGAATCCAATAGTCTCATCAATCGTTAATACATCACTATCTTATAAATAAAATGGTTATTGGTAACTACAGACATTTTTATTTAACATATATAACAGAATTTGATTTTTCATTGAAAATTGCTGATTTGCTATGATTATTCTATAAATTTCATAACAGAGTACTCAAAAGCATATTCAAATCCAAAATCTTTCTGATTTAAATATGTGAACCTGGATTACAATGTATTAAGTGATCGAAATGCAGTACTAATATTTTTTTTCGATTGGTTTCATGAATTATTGAATTTACTTAAAAAAAGCATATTTTGGTCCATAATGCAGAAATTTATGATTTGTTGAATCCAAAAGTCACATCAATTGTTAGTACATCTTTATCTTACATAAATAACGATGATCTGGTATCTACTGACAATATTATATAACATAAATAACAGAATTTGATTTTTCATTTTAAATTTGCTGATTTGCTATGATTATTCTATAAATTTCATAACAGAGTACTCAAAAGCATATTCAAATCTAAAATATTTCTGATTTACATATGTGAACCTGGATTACAATGTATTAAGTGATCATAATGCAGTGATAATATCATTATTCGATTGAATTCATTAAATTATTGAATTTACTTAAAAGAGGCATATTTTGGTCTATAAAGCAGAAATTAAATGATACTTGAATCCAAAAGTCTCATCAATCGTTAATAAATTATAATCTTACATACATAACGATGATCTGGTATCTACTGACAATATTATATAACATAAATAACAGAATTTGATTTTTCATTTTAAATTTGCTGATTTGCTATGATTATTCTATAAATTTCATAACAGAGTACTTAAATACATATTCGAATCTAAAATATTTCTGATTTACATATGTGAACCTGGATTACAATGTATTAAGTGATCATAATGCAGTAATAATATCATTATTCGATTGAATTCATTAAATTATTGAATTTACTTAAAAAAGGCATATTTTGGTCTATAAAGCAGAAATTAAATGATTCTTGAATCGAAAAGTCTCATCAATTGTTAGTACATCTTTATCTTACATATATAACGATGATCTGGTATCTACTGACAATATTATATAACATAAATAACAGAATTTGATTTTTCATTTTAAATTTGCTGATTTGCTATGATTATTCTATAAATTTTATAACAGAGTACTCAAAAGCATATTCAAATCTAAAATATTTCTGATTTATAAATGTGAACCTGGACTACAATGTAAAAAGTGATCATAATGCAGTAATAATATCATTATTAAATTGAATTCATTAAATTATTGAATTTACTTAAAAGAGGCATATTTTGGTCTATAAAGCAGAAATTAAATGATTTTTGAATCCAATAGTCTCATCAATCGTTAATACATCACTATCTTATAAATAAAACGGTTATTGGTAACTACTGACATTTTTATTTAACATATATAACATAATTTGATTTTTCATTGAAAATTGCTGATTTGCTATGATTATTCTATAAATTTTATAACAGAGTACTCAAAAGCATATTCAAATCCAAAATCTTTCTGATTTAAATATGTGAACCTGGATTACAATGTATTAAGTGATCGAAATGCAGTACTGATATTTTTTTTCGATTGGTTTCATGAATTATTGAATTTACTTAAAAAAAGCATATTTTGGTCCATAATGCAGAAATTTATGATTTGTTGAATCCAAAAGTCACATCAATTGTTAGTACATCTTTATCTTACATAAATAACGATGATCTGGTATCTACTGACAATATTATATAACATAAATAACAGAATTTGATTTTTCATTTTAAATTTGCTGATTTGCTATGATTATTCTATAAATTTCATAACAGAGTACTCAAAAGCATATTCAAATCTAAAATATTTCTGATTTACATATGTGAACCTGGATTACAATGTATTAAGTGATCATAATGCAGTAATAATATCATTATTAAATTGAATTCATTAAATTATTGAATTTACTTAAAAGAGGCATATTTTGGTCTATAAAGCAGAAATTAAATGATACTTGAATCCAAAAGTCTCATCAATCGTTAATAAATTATAATCTTACATACATAACAATGATCTGGTATCTACTGACAATAATATCTATTAAAAATTACAGAAATTGATTCTTCATTTGAAAATTGCTGATTTGCTATGATTATTCTATAAATTTCATAACAGAGTACTTAAATACATATTCGAATCTAAAATATTTCTGATTTACATATGTGAACCTGGATTACAATGTATTAAGTGATCATAATGCAGTAATAATATCATTATTCGATTGAATTCATTAAATTATTGAATTTACTTAAAAAAGGCATATTTTGGTCTATAAAGCAGAAATTAAATGATACTTGAATCCAAAAGTCTCATCAATCGTTAATAAATTATAATCTTACATACATAACGATGATCTGGTATCTACTGACAATAATATCTATTAAAAATTACTGAAATTGATTCTTCATTTGAAAATTGCTGATTTGCTTCAAAAATTCTACAAACTTTATAACAGAGTTCTCAAATACGTATTAAAATCCAAACTCCTACTGATATATGAATTGTGTACCGGGAATCAGGATGATACGTGATAATTTTACAGTTCACTTTAACAATGATTTTAATTTTCGATTGGATGGATGAATTATTGAATTTATTTCAAAACAAGCTTATTTATGGTCTAAAAATAAGAAATTATATGATTTTTGAATCCAATAGTCTCATCTATGGGTAATAAATGATTATTTTACAAATCTTATGTTGATCTGGTAACTACTGCTAATATTACATAAGCTAAATTACTAAATTTGTTTTTCAATTCAAAACTTGCTGATTTGCTTTGATAATCACACAATTTTATTAATAGAGTACTTAAATACATAATCATATCAAAAATCTTACTGCTTTATAAATGTGAACCTGGATTACAATGTAATAAGTGATCGAAATGCAGTACTAATATTTTTTTTCGATTGGTTTCATGAATTATTGAATTTACTTAAAAAAAGCATATTTTGGTCCATAATGCAGAAATTTAATGATTTGTTGAATCCAAAAGTCTCATCAATCGTTAGTACATCATTATCTTACATATATAACGATGATCTGGTATCTACTGACAATATTATATAACATAAATAACAGAATTTAATTTTTCATTTTAAATTTGCTGATTTGCTATGATTATTCTATAAATTTCATAACAGAGTACTCAAATACATATTCAAATCCAAAATATTTCTGATTTATAAATGTGAACCTGGACTACAATGTAAAAAATGATCATAATGCATTAATAATATCATTATTCGATTGAATTTATTAAATTTTTGAATTTACTTAAAAAAGGGATATTTTGGTCTATCATGCAAAAATTATATGATTCTTGAATCCAAAAGTCTAATCAATCGTTAATACATCATAATCTTACATACATAACGATGATCTGGTATCTACTGACAATATTATATAACATAAATGACAGAATTTAATTTTTCATTTTAAATCTGCTGATTTGCTATGATTATTCTATAAATTTCATAACAGAGTACTTAAATACATAATCATATCAGAAAATCTTACTGCTTTATGGATGTGAACCTGGATTACAACGTTATAAGTGATTGTAATGCAGTAATGATCTTATTATTCGATTGAATTCATTAAATTATTGAATTTACTTAAAAAAGGCATATTTTGGTCCATAATGCAGAAATTTAATGATTTGTTGAATCCAAAAGTCTCATCAATCGTTAGTACATCATTATCTTACATATATAACGATGATCTGGTATCTACTGACAATATTATATAACATAAATAACAGAATTTAATTTTTCATTTTAAATTTGCTGATTTGCTATGATTATTCTATAAATTTCATAACAGGGTACTCAAATACATATTCAAATCCAAAAAATTTCTGATTTATAAATGTGAACCTGGACTACAATGTAAAAAATGATCATAATGCTTTAATTATATCATTATTCGTTTGAATTCATTAAATTATTGAATTTACTTAAAAAAGGCATATTTTGGTCTATAAAGCAGAAATTATATGATTTTTGAATCCAAAAGTCTAATCAATCGTTAATACATCATAATCTTACATATATAACGATGATCTGGTATCTACTGACAATATTATATAATATAAATGACAGAATTTAATTTTTCATTTTAAATTTGCTGATTTGCTATGATTATTCTATAAATTTCATAACAGTGTACTCAAATACATAACCATATCAGAAAATCTTACTGCTTTATAGATGTGAACCTGGATTACAACTTTATAAGTGATCGTAATGCAGTAATGATATTATTATTCGATTGAATTCATTAAATTATTAAATTTACTTAAAAAAGGCATATTTTGGTCTATAAAGCAGAAATTATATGATTCTTGAATCCAAAAGTCTCATCAATCGTTAATACATCATTATCTTACATACATAACGATGATCTGGTATCTACTGACAATAATATATATTAAAAATTACTGAAATTGATTTTTCATTTTAAATTTGCTGATTTGCTATGATTATTCTATAAATTTCATAACAGAGTACTCAAATACATAATCATATCAGAAAATCTTACTGCTTTATGGATGTGAACCTGGACTACAATGTAAAAAATGATCATAATGCTTTAATGATATCATTATTCGATTGAATTTATTAAATTATTGAATTTACCTAATGAAGGGATATTTTGGTCTATAATGCAGAAATTATATGATTCTTGAATCCAAAAGTCTCATCAATCGTTAGTACATCATTATCTTACATATATAACGATGATCTGGTATCTACTGACAATAATATATATTAAAAATTACTGAAATTGATTTTTCATTTTAAATTTGCTGATTTTCTATGATTATTCTATAAATTTCATAACAGAGTATTTAAATACATATTCAAATCCAAAATATTTCTGATTTATAAATGTGAACCTGGACTACAATGTAAAAAATGATCATAATGCAGTAATAATATCATTATTAAATTGAATTCATTAAATTATTGAATTTACTTAAAAGAGGCATATTTTGGTCTATAAAGCAGAAATTAAATGATACTTGAATCCAAAAGTCTCATCAATCGTTAATAAATTATAATCTTACATACATAACGATGATCTGGTATCTACTGACAATAATATCTATTAAAAATTACTGAAATTGATTCTTCATTTGAAAATTGCTGATTTGCTTCAAAAATTCTACAAACTTTATAACAGAGTTCTCAAATACGTATTAAAATCCAAACTCCTACTGATATATGAATTGTGTACCGGGAATCAGGATGATACGTGATAATTTTACAGTTCACTTTAACAATGATTTTAATTTTCGATTGGATGGATGAATTATTGAATTTATTTCAAAACAAGCTTATTTATGGTCTAAAAATAAGAAATTATATGATTTTTGAATCCAATAGTCTCATCTATGGGTAATAAATGATTATTTTACAAATCTTATGTTGATCTGGTAACTACTGCTAATATTACATAAGCTAAATTACTAAATTTGTTTTTCAATTCAAAACTTGCTGATTTGCTTTGATAATCACACAATTTTATTAATAGAGTACTTAAATACATAATCATATCAAAAATCTTACTGCTTTATAAATGTGAACCTGGATTACAATGTAATAAGTGATCGAAATGCAGTACTAATATTTTTTTTCGATTGGTTTCATGAATTATTGAATTTACTTAAAAAAAGCATATTTTGGTCCATAATGCAGAAATTTAATGATTTGTTGAATCCAAAAGTCTCATCAATCGTTAGTACATCATTATCTTACATATATAACGATGATCTGGTATCTACTGACAATATTATATAACATAAATAACAGAATTTAATTTTTCATTTTAAATTTGCTGATTTGCTATGATTATTCTATAAATTTCATAACAGAGTACTCAAATACATATTCAAATCCAAAATATTTCTGATTTATAAATGTGAACCTGGACTACAATGTAAAAAATGATCATAATGCATTAATGATATCATTATTCGATTGAATTTATTAAATTTTTGAATTTACTTAAAAAAGGGATATTTTGGTCTATCATGCAAAAATTATATGATTCTTGAATCCAAAAGTCTAATCAATCGTTAATACATCATAATCTTACATACATAACGATGATCTGGTATCTACTGACAATATTATATAACATAAATGACAGAATTTAATTTTTCATTTTAAATCTGCTGATTTGCTATGATTATTCTATAAATTTCATAACAGAGTACTTAAATACATAATCATATCAGAAAATCTTACTGCTTTATGGATGTGAACCTGGATTACAACGTTATAAGTGATTGTAATGCAGTAATGATCTTATTATTCGATTGAATTCATTAAATTATTGAATTTACTTAAAAAAGGCATATTTTGGTCCATAATGCAGAAATTTAATGATTTGTTGAATCCAAAAGTCTCATCAATCGTTAGTACATCATTATCTTACATATATAACGATGATCTGGTATCTACTGACAATATTATATAACATAAATAACAGAATTTAATTTTTCATTTTAAATTTGCTGATTTGCTATGATTATTCTATAAATTTCATAACAGGGTACTCAAATACATATTCAAATCCAAAAAATTTCTGATTTATAAATGTGAACCTGGACTACAATGTAAAAAATGATCATAATGCTTTAATTATATCATTATTCGTTTGAATTCATTAAATTATTGAATTTACTTAAAAAAGGCATATTTTGGTCTATAAAGCAGAAATTATATGATTTTTGAATCCAAAAGTCTAATCAATCGTTAATACATCATAATCTTACATATATAACGATGATCTGGTATCTACTGACAATATTATATAATATAAATGACAGAATTTAATTTTTCATTTTAAATTTGCTGATTTGCTATGATTATTCTATAAATTTCATAACAGTGTACTCAAATACATAACCATATCAGAAAATCTTACTGCTTTATAGATGTGAACCTGGATTACAACTTTATAAGTGATCGTAATGCAGTAATGATATTATTATTCGATTGAATTCATTAAATTATTAAATTTACTTAAAAAAGGCATATTTTGGTCTATAAAGCAGAAATTATATGATTCTTGAATCCAAAAGTCTCATCAATCGTTAATACATCATTATCTTACATACATAACGATGATCTGGTATCTACTGACAATAATATATATTAAAAATTACTGAAATTGATTTTTCATTTTAAATTTGCTGATTTGCTATGATTATTCTATAAATTTCATAACAGAGTACTCAAATACATAATCATATCAGAAAATCTTACTGCTTTATGGATGTGAACCTGGATTACAACGTTATAAGTGATCGTAATGCAGTAATGATATCATTATTCGATTGAATTCATTAAATTATTAAATTTACTTAAAAAAGGCATATTTTGGTCTATAAAGCAGAAATTATATGATTCTTGAATCCAAAAGTCTAATCAATCGTTAATACATCATAATCTTACATACATAACGATGATCTGGTATCTAGTGACAATATTATATAACATAAATGACAGAATTTAATTTTTCATTTTAAATTTGCTGATTTGCTATGATTATTCTATAAATTTCATAACAGAGTACTGAAATACATAATCATATCATAAAATCTTACTGCTTTATGGATGTGAACCTGGACTACAATGTAAAAAATGATCATAATGCTTTAATGATATCATTATTCGATTGAATTTATTAAATTATTGAATTTACCTAATGAAGGGATATTTTGGTCTATAATGCAGAAATTATATGATTCTTGAATCCAAAAGTCTCATCAATCGTTAGTACATCATTATCTTACATATATAACGATGATCTGGTATCTACTGACAATAATATATATTAAAAATTACTGAAATTGATTTTTCATTTTAAATTTGCTGATTTTCTATGATTATTCTATAAATTTCATAACAGAGTATTTAAATACATATTCAAATCCAAAATATTTCTGATTTATAAATGTGAACCTGGACTACAATGTAAAAAATGATCATAATGTAGTAATGATATTATTATAAGATTGAATTCATTAAATTATTGAATTTACTTAAAAAAGGCATATTTTGGTCTATAGAGTAGAAATTATATGATTCTTGTATCCTAAAGTCTCATCAATTGTTAGTA
Source organism: Lepeophtheirus nordmannii (assembly GCA_963680855.1). Lineage (NCBI taxonomy): Eukaryota > Metazoa > Arthropoda > Copepoda > Siphonostomatoida > Caligidae > Lepeophtheirus > Lepeophtheirus nordmannii. The sequence continues at coordinate 19,203,382 of OY804520.1, read as the reverse complement.
CATCATTATCTTACATATATAACGATGATCTGGTGTCTACTGACAATATTTTATAACATAAATAACAGAATTTGATTTTTCATTTTAAATTTGCTGATTTGCTATGATTATTCTATAAATTTCATAACAGAGTACTCAAAAGCATATTCAAATCTAAAATATTTCTGATTTATAAATGTGAACCTGGACTACAATGTAAAAAGTGATCATAATGCAGTAATAATATCATTATTAAATTGAATTCATTAAGTTATTGAATTTACTTAAAAAAGGCATATTTTGGTCTATAAAGCAGAAATTAAATGATCTTGAATCCAAAAGTCTCATCAATTGTTAATACATCATTATCTTACATACATAACGATGATCTGGTATCTAGTGACAATATTATATAACATAAATGACAGAATTTAATTTTTCATTTTAAATTTGCTGATTTGCTATGATTATTCTATAAATTTCATAACAGAGTACTGAAATACATAATCATATCATAAAATCTTACTGCTTTATGGATGTGAACCTGGACTACAATGTAAAAAATGATCATAATGTAGTAATGATATTATTATAAGATTGAATTCATTAAATTATTGAATTTACTTAAAAAAGGCATATTTTGGTCTATAGAGTAGAAATTATATGATTCTTGTATCCTAAAGTCTCATCAATCGTTAGTACATCATTATCTTACATATATAACGATGATCTGGTGTCTACTGACAATATTATATAACATAAATAACAGAATTTGATTTTTCATTTTAAATTTGCTGATTTGCTATGATTATTCTATAAATTTCATAACAGAGTACTCAAAAGCATATTCAAATCTAAAATATTTCTGATTTATAAATGTGAACCTGGACTACAATGTAAAAAGTGATCATAATGCATTAATAATATCATTATTAAATTGAATTCATTAAGTTATTGAATTTACTTAAAAAAGGTATATTTTGGTCTAAAAAGCGGAAATTAAATGATTCTTGAATCCAAAAGTCTCATCAATCGTTAGTACATCTTTATCTTACATATATAACGATGATCTGGTATCTACTGACAATATTATATAGCATAAATAACAGAATTTGATTTTTCATTTTAAATTTGCTGATTTGCTATGATTATTCTATAAATTTCATAACAGAGTACTCAAAAGCATATTCAAATCTAAAATATTTCTGATTTACATATGTGAACCTGGATTACAATGTATTAAGTGATCATAATGCAGTAATAATATCATTATTCGATTGAATTCATTAAATTATTGAATTTACTTAAAAAAGGCATATTTTGGTCTATAAAGCAGAAATTAAATGATTCTTGAATCGAAAAGTCTCATCAATTGTTAGTACATCTTTATCTTACATATATAACGATGATCTGGTATCTACTGACAATATTATATAACATAAATAACAGAATTTAATTTTTCATTTTAAATTTGCTGATTTTCTATGATTATTCTATAAATTTCATAACAGAGTATTTAAATACATATTCAAATCCAAAATATTTCTGATTTATAAATGTGAACCTGGACTACAATGTAAAAAATGATCATAATGTAGTAATGATATTATTATAAGATTGAATTCATTAAATTATTGAATTTACTTAAAAAAGGCATATTTTGGTCTATAGAGTAGAAATTATATGATTCTTGTATCCTAAAGTCTCATCAATCGTTAGTACATCATTATCTTACATATATAACGATGATCTGGTGTCTACTGACAATATTATATAACATAAATAACAGAATTTGATTTTTCATTTTAAATTTGCTGATTTGCTATGATTATTCTATAAATTTCATAACAGAGTACTCAAAAGCATATTCAAATCTAAAATATTTCTGATTTATAAATGTGAACCTGGATTACAACGTTATAAGTGATCGTAATGCAGTAATGATATCATTATTCGATTGAATTCATTAAATTATTAAATTTACTTAAAAAAGGCATATTTTGGTCTATAAGGTAGAAATTATATGATTCTTGAATCCAAAAGTCTCATCAATCGTTAGTACATCATTATCTTACATATATAACGATGATCTGGTATCTACTGACAATATTATATAACATAAATAACAGAATTTAATTTTTCATTTTAAATTTGCTGATTTGCTATGATTATTCTATAAATTTCATAACAGGGTACTCAAATACATATTCAAATCCAAAAAATTTCTGATTTATAAATGTGAACCTGGACTACAATGTAAAAAATGATCATAATGCTTTAATGATATCATTATTCGATTGAATTTATTAAATTATTGAATTTACTTAATGAAGGGATATTTTGGTCTATAATGCAGAAATTATATGATTCTTGAATCCAAAAGTCTCATCAATCGTTAGTACATCATTATCTTACATATATAACGTTGATCTGGTATCTACTGACAATATTATATAACATAAATAACAGAATTTAATTTTTCATTTTAAATTTGCTGATTTGCTATGATTATTCTATAAATTTCATAACAGGGTACTCAAATACATATTCAAATCCAAAAAATTTCTGATTTATAAATGTGAACCTGGACTACAATGTAAAAAATGATCATAATGCTTTAATGATATCATTATTCGTTTGAATTCATTAAATTATTGAATTTACTTAAAAAAGGCATATTTTGGTCTATAAAGCAGAAATTATATGATTTTTGAATCCAAAAGTCTAATCAATCGTTAATACATCATAATCTTACATATATAACGATGATCTGGTATCTACTGACAATATTATATAACATAAATGACAGAATTTAATTTTTCATTTTAAATTTGCTGATTTGCTATGATTATTCTATAAATTTCATAACAGAGTACTCAAATACATAATCATATCAGAAAATCTTACTGCTTTATGGATGTGAACCTGGATTACAACGTTATAAGTGATCGTAATGCAGTAATGATATCATTATTCGATTGAATTCATTAAATTATTAAATTTACTTAAAAAAGGCATATTTTGGTCTATAAAGCAGAAATTATATGATTCTTGAATCCAAAAGTCTAATCAATCGTTAATACATCATAATCTTACATACATAACGATGATCTGGTATCTAGTGACAATATTATATAACATAAATGACAGAATTTAATTTTTCATTTTAAATTTGCTGATTTGCTATGATTATTCTATAAATTTCATAACAGAGTACTGAAATACATAATCATATCATAAAATCTTACTGCTTTATGGATGTGAACCTGGACTACAATGTAAAAAATGATCATAATGCTTTAATGATATCATTATTCGATTTAATTTATTAAATTATTGAATTTACCTAATGAAGGGATATTTTGGTCTATAATGCAGAAATTATATGATTCTTGAATCCAAAAGTCTCATCAATCGTTAGTACATCATTATCTTACATATATAACGATGATCTGGTATCTACTGACAATAATATATATTAAAAATTACTGAAATTGATTTTTCATTTTAAATTTGCTGATTTTCTATGATTATTCTATAAATTTCATAACAGAGTATTTAAATACATATTCAAATCCAAAATATTTCTGATTTATAAATGTGAACCTGGACTACAATGTAAAAAATGATCATAATGTAGTAATGATATTATTATAAGATTGAATTCATTAAATTATTGAATTTACTTAAAAAAGGCATATTTTGGTCTATAGAGTAGAAATTATATGATTCTTGTATCCTAAAGTCTCATCAATCGTTAGTACATCATTATCTTACATATATAACGATGATCTGGTGTCTACTGACAATATTATATAACATAAATAACAGAATTTGATTTTTCATTTTAAATTTGCTGATTTGCTATGATTATTCTATAAATTTCATAACAGAGTACTCAAAAGCATATTCAAATCTAAAATATTTCTGATTTATAAATGTGAACCTGGACTACAATGTAAAAAGTGATCATAATGCAGTAATAATATCATTATTAAATTGAATTCATTAAGTTATTGAATTTACTTAAAAAAGGCATATTTTGGTCTATAAAGCAGAAATTATATGATTCTTGAATCCAAAAGTCTAATCAATCGTTAATACATCATAATCTTACATACATAACGATGATCTGGTATCTAGTGACAATATTATATAACATAAATGACAGAATTTAATTTTTCATTTTAAATTTGCTGATTTGCTATGATTATTCTATAAATTTCATAACAGAGTACTGAAATACATAATCATATCATAAAATCTTACTGCTTTATGGATGTGAACCTGGACTACAATGTAAAAAATGATCATAATGCTTTAATGATATCATTATTCGATTGAATTTATTAAATTATTGAATTTACCTAATGAAGGGATATTTTGGTCTATAATGCAGAAATTATATGATTCTTGAATCCAAAAGTCTCATCAATCGTTAGTACATCATTATCTTACATATATAACGATGATCTGGTATCTACTGACAATAATATATATTAAAAATTACTGAAATTGATTTTTCATTTCAAATTTGCTGATTTTCTATGATTATTCTATAAATTTCATAACAGAGTATTTAAATACATATTCAAATCCAAAATATTTCTGATTTATAAATGTGAACCTGGACTACAATGTAAAAAATGATCATAATGTAGTAATGATATTATTATAAGATTGAATTCATTAAATTATTGAATTTACTTAAAAAAGGCATATTTTGGTCTATAGAGTAGAAATTATATGATTCTTGTATCCTAAAGTCTCATCAATCGTTAGTACATCATTATCTTACATATATAACGATGATCTGGTGTCTACTGACAATATTATATAACATAAATAACAGAATTTGATTTTTCATTTTAAATTTGCTGATTTGCTATGATTATTCTATAAATTTCATAACAGAGTACTCAAAAGCATATTCAAATCTAAAATATTTCTGATTTATAAATGTGAACCTGGACTACAATGTAAAAAGTGATCATAATGCATTAATAATATCATTATTAAATTGAATTCATTAAGTTATTGAATTTACTTAAAAAAGGTATATTTTGGTCTAAAAAGCGGAAATTAAATGATTCTTGAATCCAAAAGTCTCATCAATCGTTAGTACATCTTTATCTTACATATATAACGATGATCTGGTATCTACTGACAATATTATATAGCATAAATAACAGAATTTGATTTTTCATTTTAAATTTGCTGATTTGCTATGATTATTCTATAAATTTCATAACAGAGTACTCAAAAGCATATTCAAATCTAAAATATTTCTGATTTATAAATGTGAACCTGGACTACAATGTAAAAAGTGATCATAATGCAGTAATAATATCATTATTAAATTGAATTCATTAAGTTATTGAATTTACTTAAAAAAGGCATATTTTGGTCTATAAAGCAGAAATTATATGATTCTTGAATCCAAAAGTCTAATCAATCGTTAATACATCATAATCTTACATACATAACGATGATCTGGTATCTAGTGACAATATTATATAACATAAATGACAGAATTTAATTTTTCATTTTAAATTTGCTGATTTGCTATGATTATTCTATAAATTTCATAACAGAGTACTGAAATACATAATCATATCATAAAATCTTACTGCTTTATGGATGTGAACCTGGACTACAATGTAAAAAATGATCATAATGCTTTAATGATATCATTATTCGATTGAATTTATTAAATTATTGAATTTACCTAATGAAGGGATATTTTGGTCTATAATGCAGAAATTATATGATTCTTGAATCCAAAAGTCTCATCAATCGTTAGTACATCATTATCTTACATATATAACGATGATCTGGTATCTACTGACAATAATATATATTAAAAATTACTGAAATTGATTTTTCATTTTAAATTTGCTGATTTTCTATGATTATTCTATAAATTTCATAACAGGGTACTCAAATACATATTCAAATCCAAAAAATTTCTGATTTATAAATGTGAACCTGGACTACAATGTAAAAAATGATCATAATGCTTTAATGATATCATTATTCGTTTGAATTCATTAAATTATTGAATTTACTTAAAAAAGGCATATTTTGGTCTATAAAGCAGAAATTATATGATTTTTGAATCCAAAAGTCTAATCAATCGTTAATACATCATAATCTTACATATATAACGATGATCTGGTATCTACTGACAATATTATATAACATAAATGACAGAATTTAATTTTTCATTTTAAATTTGCTGATTTGCTATGATTATTCTATAAATTTCATAACAGAGTACTCAAATACATAATCATATCAGAAAATCTTACTGCTTTATGGATGTGAACCTGGATTACAACGTTATAAGTGATCGTAATGCAGTAATGATATCATTATTCGATTGAATTCATTAAATTATTAAATTTACTTAAAAAAGGCATATTTTGGTCTATAAAGCAGAAATTATATGATTCTTGAATCCAAAAGTCTAATCAATCGTTAATACATCATAATCTTACATACATAACGATGATCTGGTATCTAGTGACAATATTATATAACATAAATGACAGAATTTAATTTTTCATTTTAAATTTGCTGATTTGCTATGATTATTCTATAAATTTCATAACAGAGTACTGAAATACATAATCATATCATAAAATCTTACTGCTTTATGGATGTGAACCTGGACTACAATGTAAAAAATGATCATAATGCTTTAATGATATCATTATTCGATTTAATTTATTAAATTATTGAATTTACCTAATGAAGGGATATTTTGGTCTATAATGCAGAAATTATATGATTCTTGAATCCAAAAGTCTCATCAATCGTTAGTACATCATTATCTTACATATATAACGATGATCTGGTATCTACTGACAATAATATATATTAAAAATTACTGAAATTGATTTTTCATTTTAAATTTGCTGATTTTCTATGATTATTCTATAAATTTCATAACAGAGTATTTAAATACATATTCAAATCCAAAATATTTCTGATTTATAAATGTGAACCTGGACTACAATGTAAAAAATGATCATAATGTAGTAATGATATTATTATAAGATTGAATTCATTAAATTATTGAATTTACTTAAAAAAGGCATATTTTGGTCTATAGAGTAGAAATTATATGATTCTTGTATCCTAAAGTCTCATCAATCGTTAGTACATCATTATCTTACATATATAACGATGATCTGGTGTCTACTGACAATATTATATAACATAAATAACAGAATTTGATTTTTCATTTTAAATTTGCTGATTTGCTATGATTATTCTATAAATTTCATAACAGAGTACTCAAAAGCATATTCAAATCTAAAATATTTCTGATTTATAAATGTGAACCTGGACTACAATGTAAAAAGTGATCATAATGCAGTAATAATATCATTATTAAATTGAATTCATTAAGTTATTGAATTTACTTAAAAAAGGCATATTTTGGTCTATAAAGCAGAAATTATATGATTCTTGAATCCAAAAGTCTAATCAATCGTTAATACATCATAATCTTACATACATAACGATGATCTGGTATCTAGTGACAATATTATATAACATAAATGACAGAATTTAATTTTTCATTTTAAATTTGCTGATTTGCTATGATTATTCTATAAATTTCATAACAGAGTACTGAAATACATAATCATATCATAAAATCTTACTGCTTTATGGATGTGAACCTGGACTACAATGTAAAAAATGATCATAATGCTTTAATGATATCATTATTCGATTGAATTTATTAAATTATTGAATTTACCTAATGAAGGGATATTTTGGTCTATAATGCAGAAATTATATGATTCTTGAATCCAAAAGTCTCATCAATCGTTAGTACATCATTATCTTACATATATAACGATGATCTGGTATCTACTGACAATAATATATATTAAAAATTACTGAAATTGATTTTTCATTTCAAATTTGCTGATTTTCTATGATTATTCTATAAATTTCATAACAGAGTATTTAAATACATATTCAAATCCAAAATATTTCTGATTTATAAATGTGAACCTGGACTACAATGTAAAAAATGATCATAATGTAGTAATGATATTATTATAAGATTGAATTCATTAAATTATTGAATTTACTTAAAAAAGGCATATTTTGGTCTATAGAGTAGAAATTATATGATTCTTGTATCCTAAAGTCTCATCAATCGTTAGTACATCATTATCTTACATATATAACGATGATCTGGTGTCTACTGACAATATTATATAACATAAATAACAGAATTTGATTTTTCATTTTAAATTTGCTGATTTGCTATGATTATTCTATAAATTTCATAACAGAGTACTCAAAAGCATATTCAAATCTAAAATATTTCTGATTTATAAATGTGAACCTGGACTACAATGTAAAAAGTGATCATAATGCATTAATAATATCATTATTAAATTGAATTCATTAAGTTATTGAATTTACTTAAAAAAGGTATATTTTGGTCTAAAAAGCGGAAATTAAATGATTCTTGAATCCAAAAGTCTCATCAATCGTTAGTACATCTTTATCTTACATATATAACGATGATCTGGTATCTACTGACAATATTATATAGCATAAATAACAGAATTTGATTTTTCATTTTAAATTTGCTGATTTGCTATGATTATTCTATAAATTTCATAACAGAGTACTCAAAAGCATATTCAAATCTAAAATATTTCTGATTTATAAATGTGAACCTGGACTACAATGTAAAAAGTGATCATAATGCAGTAATAATATCATTATTAAATTGAATTCATTAAGTTATTGAATTTACTTAAAAAAGGCATATTTTGGTCTATAAAGCAGAAATTATATGATTCTTGAATCCAAAAGTCTAATCAATCGTTAATACATCATAATCTTACATACATAACGATGATCTGGTATCTAGTGACAATATTATATAACATAAATGACAGAATTTAATTTTTCATTTTAAATTTGCTGATTTGCTATGATTATTCTATAAATTTCATAACAGAGTACTGAAATACATAATCATATCATAAAATCTTACTGCTTTATGGATGTGAACCTGGACTACAATGTAAAAAATGATCATAATGCTTTAATGATATCATTATTCGATTGAATTTATTAAATTATTGAATTTACCTAATGAAGGGATATTTTGGTCTATAATGCAGAAATTATATGATTCTTGAATCCAAAAGTCTCATCAATCGTTAGTACATCATTATCTTACATATATAACGATGATCTGGTATCTACTGACAATAATATATATTAAAAATTACTGAAATTGATTTTTCATTTTAAATTTGCTGATTTTCTATGATTATTCTATAAATTTCATAACAGAGTATTTAAATACATATTCAAATCCAAAATATTTCTGATTTATAAATGTGAACCTGGACTACAATGTAAAAAATGATCATAATGTAGTAATGATATTATTATAAGATTGAATTCATTAAATTATTGAATTTACTTAAAAAAGGCATATTTTGGTCTATAGAGTAGAAATTATATGATTCTTGTATCCTAAAGTCTCATCAATCGTTAGTACATCATTATCTTACATATATAACGATGATCTGGTGTCTACTGACAATATTATATAACATAAATAACAGAATTTGATTTTTCATTTTAAATTTGCTGATTTGCTATGATTATTCTATAAATTTCATAACAGAGTACTCAAAAGCATATTCAAATCTAAAATATTTCTGATTTATAAATGTGAACCTGGACTACAATGTAAAAAGTGATCATAATGCATTAATAATATCATTATTAAATTGAATTCATTAAGTTATTGAATTTACTTAAAAAAGGTATATTTTGGTCTAAAAAGCGGAAATTAAATGATTCTTGAATCCAAAAGTCTCATCAATCGTTAGTACATCTTTATCTTACATATATAACGATGATCTGGTATCTACTGACAATATTATATAGCATAAATAACAGAATTTGATTTTTCATTTTAAATTTGCTGATTTGCTATGATTATTCTATAAATTTCATAACAGAGTACTCAAAAGCATATTCAAATCTAAAATATTTCTGATTTACATATGTGAACCTGGATTACAATGTATTAAGTGATCATAATGCAGTAATAATATCATTATTCGATTGAATTCATTAAATTATTGAATTTACTTAAAAAAGGCATATTTTGGTCTATAAAGCAGAAATTAAATGATTCTTGAATCGAAAAGTCTCATCAATTGTTAGTACATCTTTATCTTACATATATAACGATGATCTGGTATCTACTGACAATATTATATAACATAAATAACAGAATTTGATTTTTCATTTTAAATTTGCTGATTTGCTATGATTATTCTATAAATTTCATAACAGGGTACTCAAATACATATTCAAATCCAAAAAATTTCTGATTTATAAATGTGAACCTGGACTACAATGTAAAAAATGATCATAATGCTTTAATGATATCATTATTCGATTGAATTTATTAAATTATTGAATTTACTTAATGAAGGGATATTTTGGTCTATAATGCAGAAATTATATGATTCTTGAATCCAAAAGTCTCATCAATCGTTAGTACATCATTATCTTACATATATAACGTTGATCTGGTATCTACTGACAATATTATATAACATAAATAACAGAATTTAATTTTTCATTTTAAATTTGCTGATTTGCTATGATTATTCTATAAATTTCATAACAGGGTACTCAAATACATATTCAAATCCAAAAAATTTCTGATTTATAAATGTGAACCTGGACTACAATGTAAAAAATGATCATAATGCTTTAATGATATCATTATTCGTTTGAATTCATTAAATTATTGAATTTACTTAAAAAAGGCATATTTTGGTCTATAAAGCAGAAATTATATGATTTTTGAATCCAAAAGTCTAATCAATCGTTAATACATCATAATCTTACATATATAACGATGATCTGGTATCTACTGACAATATTATATAACATAAATGACAGAATTTAATTTTTCATTTTAAATTTGCTGATTTGCTATGATTATTCTATAAATTTCATAACAGAGTACTTAAATACAAAATCATATCAGAAAATCTTACTGCTTTATGGATGTGAACCTGGATTACAACGTTATAAGTGATTGTAATGCAGTAATGATCTTATTATTCGATTGAATTCATTAAATTATTGAATTTACTTAAAAAAGGCATATTTTGGTCCATAATGCAGAAATTTAATGATTTGTTGAATCCAAAAGTCTCATCAATCGTTAGTACATCATTATCTTACATATATAACGATGATTTGGTATCTAGTGACAATATTATATAACATAAATGACAGAATTTAATTTTTCATTTTAAATTTGCTGATTTGCTATGATTATTCTATAAATTTCATAACAGAGTACTCAAATACATAATCATATCAGAAAATCTTACTGCTTTATGGATGTGAACCTGGATTACAACGTTATAAGTGATCGTAATGCAGTAATGATATCATTATTCGTTTGAATTCATTAAATTATTAAATTTACTTAAAAAAGGCATATTTTGGTCTATAAAGCAGAAATTATATGATTCTTGAATCCAAAAGTCTAATCAATCGTTAATACATCATAATCTTACATACATAACGATGATCTGGTATCTAGTGACAATATTATATAACATAAATGACAGAATTTAATTTTTCATTTTAAATTTGCTGATTTGCTATGATTATTCTATAAATTTCATAACAGAGTACTGAAATACATAATCATATCATAAAATCTTACTGCTTTATGGATGTGAACCTGGACTACAATGTAAAAAACGATCATAATGCTTTAATGATATCATTATTCGATTGAATTTATTAAATTATTGAATTTACCTAATGAAGGGATATTTTGGTCTATAATGCAGAAATTATATGATTCTTGAATCCAAAAGTCTCATCAATCGTTAGTACATCATTATCTTACATATATAACGATGATCTGGTATCTACTGACAATAATATATATTAAAAATTACTGAAATTGATTTTTCATTTTAAATTTGCTGATTTTCTATGATTATTCTATAAATTTCATAACAGAGTATTTAAATACATATTCAAATCCAAAATATTTCTGATTTATAAATGTGAACCTGGACTACAATGTAAAAAGTGATCATAATGCAGTAATAATATCATTATTAAATTGAATTCATTAAATTATTGAATTTACTTAAAAAAGGGATACTTTGCTCTATAGAGTAGAAATTATATGATTCTTGTATCCTAAAGTCTCATCAATCGTTAGTACATCATTATCTTACATACATAACGATGATCTGGTATCTACTGACAATAATATCTATTAAAAATTACTGAAATTGATTCTTCATATGAAAATTGCTGATTTGCTTCAAAAATTCTACAAACTTTATAACAGAGTTCTCAAATACGTATTAAAATCAAAACTCTTACTGATATATGAATTGTGTACCGGGAATCAGGATGATACGTGATAATTTTACAGTTCATTTTATCAATGATTTTAATTTTCGATTGGATGGATGAATTATTGAATTTATTTCAAAACAAGCTTATTTATGGTCTAAAAATAAGAAATTGTATGATTTTTGAATCCAATAGTCTCATCTATGGGTAATAAATGATTATTTTACAAATCTTATTTTGATCTGGTAACTACTGCTAATATTACATAAGCTAAATTACTAAATTTGATTTTCAATTCGAAACTTGCTGATTTGCTTTGATAATCACACAATTTTATTAATAGAGTACTTAAATACATAATCATATCAAAAATCTTACTGCTTTATAAATGTGAACCTGGATTACAACGTTATAAGTGATCGTAATGCAGTAATGATATCATTATTCGATTAAATTCATTAAATTATTAAATTTACTTAAAAAAGGTATATTTTGGTCTAAAAAGCGGAAATTAAATTATTCTTGAATCCAAAAGTCTAATCAATCGTTAGTACATCTTTATCTTACATATATAACGATGATCTGGTATCTACTGACAATATTATATAACATAAATGACAGAATTTGATTTTTCATTTTAAATTTGCTGATTTGCTATAATTATTCTATAAATTTCATAACAGAGTACTCAAAAGCATATTCAAATCTAAAATATTTCTGATTTATAAATGTGAACCTGGACTACAATGTAAAAAGTGATCATAATGCAGTAATAATATCATTATTCGATTGAATTCATTAAATTATTGAATTTACTTAAAAAAGGCATATTTTGGTCTATAAAGTAGAAATTATATGATTCTTGAATCCAAAAGTCTCATCGATCGTTAGTACATCTTTATCTTACATATATAACGATGATCTGGTATCTACTGACAATATTATATAACATAAATAACAGAATTTGATTTTTCATTTTAAATTTGCTGATTTGCTATGATTATTCTATAAATTTTATAACAGAGTACTCAAAAGCATATTCAAATCTAAAATATTTCTGATTTATAAATGTGAACCTGGACTACAATGTAAAAAGTGATCATAATGCAGTAATAATATCATTATTAAATTGAATTCATTAAATTATTGAATTTACTTAAAAAAGGGATATTTTGGTCTATAAAGCAGAAATTAAATGATTCTTGAATCGAAAAGTCTCATCAATTGTTAGTACATCTTTATCTTACATATATAACGATGATCTGGTATCTACTGACAATATTATATAACATAAATAACAGAATTTGATTTTTCATTTTAAATTTGCTGATTTGCTATGATTATTCTATAAATTTCATAACAGAGTACTCAAAAGCATATTCAAATCTAAAATATTTCTGATTTATAAATGTGAACCTGGACTACAATGTAAAAAGTGATCATAATGCAGTAATAATATCATTATTAAATTGAATTCATTAAATTATTGAATTTACTTAAAAAAGGGATATTTTGGTCTATAGAGTAGAAATTATATGATTCTTGAATCCAAAAGTCTCATCAATCGTTAGTACATCATTATCTTACATATATAACGATGATCTGGTATCTACTGACAATATTATATAACATAAATAACAGAATTTGATTTTTCATTTTAAATTTGCTGATTTGCTATGATTATTCTATAAATTTCATAACAGAGTACTCAGAAGCATATTCAAATCTAAAATATTTCTGATTTATAAATGTGAACCTGGACTACAATGTAAAAAGTGATCATAATGCAGTAATAATATCATTATTAAATTGAATTCATTAAATTATTGAATTTACTTAAAAAAGGGATATTTTGGTCTATAAACCAAAAGTCTAATCAATCGTTAATACATCATAATCTTACATATATAACGATGATCTGGTATCTACTGACAATAACATCTATTAAAAATTACTGAAATTGATTCTTCATATGAAAATTGCTGATTTGCTTCAAAAATTCTACAAACTTTATAACAGAGTTCTCAAATACGTATTAAAATCAAAACTCTTACTGATATATGAATTGTGTACCGGGAATCAGGATGATACGTGATAATTTTACAGTTCATTTTATCAATGATTTTAATTTTCGATTGGATGGATGAATTATTGAATTTATTTCAAAACAAGCTTATTTATGGTCTAAAAATAAGAAATTGTATGATTTTTGAATCCAATAGTCTCATCTATGGGTAATAAATGATTATTTTACAAATCTTATGTTGATCTGGTAACTACTGCTAATATTACATAAGCTAAATTACTAAATTTGATTTTCAATTCGAAACTTGCTGATTTGCTTTGATAATCACACAATTTTATTAATAGAGTACCTAAATACATAATCATATCAAAAATCTTACTGCTTTATAAATGTGAACCTGGATTACAACGTTATAAGTGATCGTAATGTAGTAATGATATCATTATTCGTTTGAATTCATTAAATTATTGAATTTACTTGAAAAAGGCATATTTTGGTCTATAAGCAGAAATTATATGATTTTTGAATCCAAAAGTCTAATCAATCGTTTGTACATCATTATCTTACATATATAACGATGATCTGGTATCTACTGACAATATTATATAACATAAATAACAGAATTTGATTTTTCATTTTAAATTTGCTGATTTGCTATGATTATTCTATAAATTTCATAACAGAGTACTCAAAAGCATATTCAAATCTAAAATATTTCTGATTTATAAATGTGAACCTGGACTACAATGTAAAAAGTGATCATAATGCAGTAATAATATCATTATTAAATTGAATTCATTAAATTATTGAATTTACTTAAAAAAGGGATATTTTGGTCTATAGAGTAGAAATTATATGATTCTTGAATCCAAAAGTCTCATCAATCGTTAGTACATCATTATCTTACATATATAACGATGATCTGGTATCTACTGACAATATTATATAACATAAATAACAGAATTTGATTTTTCATTTTAAATTTGCTGATTTGCTATGATTATTCTATAAATTTCATAACAGAGTACTCAAAAGCATATTCAAATCTAAAATATTTCTGATTTATAAATGTGAACCTGGACTACAATGTAAAAAGTGATCATAATGCATTAATAATATCATTATTAAATTGAATTCATTAAGTTATTGAATTTACTTAAAAAAGGCATATTTTGGTCTATAAAGCAGAAATTAAATGATCTTGAATCCAAAAGTCTCATCACTTGTTAATACATCATTATCTTACATACATATTGATGATATGGTATCTACTGACAATAACATCTATTAAAAATTACTGAAATTGATTTTTCATATGAAAATTGCTGATTTGCTTCAAAAATTCTACAAACTTTATAACAGAGTTCTCAAATACGTATTGAAATCAAAACTCTTACTGATATATGAATTGTGTACCGGGAATCAGGATGATACGTGATAATTTTACAGTTCATTTTATCAATGATTTTAATTTTCGATTGGATGGATGAATTATTGAATTTATTTCAAAACAAGCTTATTTATGGTCTAAAAATAAGAAATTATATGATTTTTGAATCCAATAGTCTCATCTATGGGTAATAAATGATTATTTTACAAATCTTATGTTGATCTGGTAACTACTGCTAATATTACATAAGCTAAATTACTAAATTTGATTTTCAATTCGAAACTTGCTGATTTGCTTTGATAATCAC
The DNA here is from genome assembly GCA_963680855.1 of Lepeophtheirus nordmannii. Lineage (NCBI taxonomy): Eukaryota > Metazoa > Arthropoda > Copepoda > Siphonostomatoida > Caligidae > Lepeophtheirus > Lepeophtheirus nordmannii. The sequence continues at coordinate 19,187,269 of OY804520.1, read as the reverse complement.
ACAATTTGATTAATAGAGTACTTAAATACATAATCATATCAAAAATCTTACTGCTTTATAAATGTGAACCTGGATTACAACGTTATAAGTGATCGTAATGCAGTAATGATATCATTATTCGATTAAATTCATTAAATTATTGAATTTACTTAAAAAAGGTATATTTTGGTCTAAAAAGCGGAAATTAAATGATTCTTCAATCCAAAAGTCTCATCAATCGTTAGTACATCTTTATCTTACATATATAACGATGATCTGGTATCTACTGACAATATTATATAGCATAAATAACAGAATTTGATTTTTCATTTTAAATTTGCTGATTTGCTATGATTATTCTATAAATTTCATAACAGAGTACTCAAAAGCATATTCAAATCTAAAATATTTCTGATTTATAAATGTGAACCTGGACTACAATGTAAAAAGTGATCATAATGCAGTAATAATATCATTATTCGATTGAATTCATTAAATTATTGAATTTACTTAAAAAAGGCATATTTTGGTCTATAAAGTAGAAATTATATGATTCTTGAATCCAAAAGTCTCATCGATCGTTAGTACATCTTTATCTTACATATATAACGATGATCTGGTATCTACTGACAATATTATATAACATAAATAACAGAATTTGATTTTTCATTTTAAATTTGCTGATTTGCTATGATTATTCTATAAATTTTATAACAGAGTACTCAAAAGCATATTCAAATCTAAAATATTTCTGATTTATAAATGTGAACCTGGACTACAATGTAAAAAGTGATCATAATGCAGTAATAATATCATTATTAAATTGAATTCATTAAATTATTGAATTTACTTAAAAAAGGGATATTTTGGTCTATAAAGCAGAAATTAAATGATTCTTGAATCGAAAAGTCTCATCAATTGTTAGTACATCTTTATCTTACATATATAACGATGATCTGGTATCTACTGACAATATTATATAACATAAATAACAGAATTTGATTTTTCATTTTAAATTTGCTGATTTGCTATGATTATTCTATAAATTTCATAACAGAGTACTCAAAAGCATATTCAAATCTAAAATATTTCTGATTTATAAATGTGAACCTGGACTACAATGTAAAAAGTGATCATAATGCAGTAATAATATCATTATTAAATTGAATTCATTAAATTATTGAATTTACTTAAAAAAGGGATATTTTGGTCTATAGAGTAGAAATTATATGATTCTTGAATCCAAAAGTCTCATCAATCGTTAGTACATCATTATCTTACATATATAACGATGATCTGGTATCTACTGACAATATTATATAACATAAATAACAGAATTTGATTTTTCATTTTAAATTTGCTGATTTGCTATGATTATTCTATAAATTTCATAACAGAGTACTCAGAAGCATATTCAAATCTAAAATATTTCTGATTTATAAATGTGAACCTGGACTACAATGTAAAAAGTGATCATAATGCAGTAATAATATCATTATTAAATTGAATTCATTAAATTATTGAATTTACTTAAAAAAGGGATATTTTGGTCTATAAACCAAAAGTCTAATCAATCGTTAATACATCATAATCTTACATATATAACGATGATCTGGTATCTACTGACAATAACATCTATTAAAAATTACTGAAATTGATTCTTCATATGAAAATTGCTGATTTGCTTCAAAAATTCTACAAACTTTATAACAGAGTTCTCAAATACGTATTAAAATCAAAACTCTTACTGATATATGAATTGTGTACCGGGAATCAGGATGATACGTGATAATTTTACAGTTCATTTTATCAATGATTTTAATTTTCGATTGGATGGATGAATTATTGAATTTATTTCAAAACAAGCTTATTTATGGTCTAAAAATAAGAAATTGTATGATTTTTGAATCCAATAGTCTCATCTATGGGTAATAAATGATTATTTTACAAATCTTATGTTGATCTGGTAACTACTGCTAATATTACATAAGCTAAATTACTAAATTTGATTTTCAATTCGAAACTTGCTGATTTGCTTTGATAATCACACAATTTTATTAATAGAGTACCTAAATACATAATCATATCAAAAATCTTACTGCTTTATAAATGTGAACCTGGATTACAACGTTATAAGTGATCGTAATGTAGTAATGATATCATTATTCGTTTGAATTCATTAAATTATTGAATTTACTTGAAAAAGGCATATTTTGGTCTATAAGCAGAAATTATATGATTTTTGAATCCAAAAGTCTAATCAATCGTTTGTACATCATTATCTTACATATATAACGATGATCTGGTATCTACTGACAATATTATATAACATAAATAACAGAATTTGATTTTTCATTTTAAATTTGCTGATTTGCTATGATTATTCTATAAATTTCATAACAGAGTACTCAAAAGCATATTCAAATCTAAAATATTTCTGATTTATAAATGTGAACCTGGACTACAATGTAAAAAGTGATCATAATGCAGTAATAATATCATTATTAAATTGAATTCATTAAATTATTGAATTTACTTAAAAAAGGGATATTTTGGTCTATAGAGTAGAAATTATATGATTCTTGAATCCAAAAGTCTCATCAATCGTTAGTACATCATTATCTTACATATATAACGATGATCTGGTATCTACTGACAATATTATATAACATAAATAACAGAATTTGATTTTTCATTTTAAATTTGCTGATTTGCTATGATTATTCTATAAATTTCATAACAGAGTACTCAAAAGCATATTCAAATCTAAAATATTTCTGATTTATAAATGTGAACCTGGACTACAATGTAAAAAGTGATCATAATGCATTAATAATATCATTATTAAATTGAATTCATTAAGTTATTGAATTTACTTAAAAAAGGCATATTTTGGTCTATAAAGCAGAAATTAAATGATCTTGAATCCAAAAGTCTCATCACTTGTTAATACATCATTATCTTACATACATATTGATGATATGGTATCTACTGACAATAACATCTATTAAAAATTACTGAAATTGATTTTTCATATGAAAATTGCTGATTTGCTTCAAAAATTCTACAAACTTTATAACAGAGTTCTCAAATACGTATTAAAATCAAAACTCTTACTGATATATGAATTGTGTACCGGGAATCAGGATGATACGTGATAATTTTACAGTTCATTTTATCAATGATTTTAATTTTCGATTGGATGGATGAATTATTGAATTTATTTCAAAACAAGCTTATTTATGGTCTAAAAATAAGAAATTATATGATTTTTGAATCCAATAGTCTCATCTATGGGTAATAAATGATTATTTTACAAATCTTATGTTGATCTGGTAACTACTGCTAATATTACATAAGCTAAATTACTAAATTTGATTTTCAATTCGAAACTTGCTGATTTGCTTTGATAATCACACAATTTTATTAATAGAGTACTTAAATACATAATCATATCAAAAATCTTACTGCTTTATAAATGTGAACCTGGATTACAACGTTATAAGTGATCGTAATGCAGTAATGATATCATTATTCGATTAAATTCATTAAATTATTGAATTTACTTAAAAAAGGTATATTTTGGTCTAAAAAGCGGAAATTAAATGATTCTTCAATCCAAAAGTCTCATCAATCGTTAGTACATCTTTATCTTACATATATAACGATGATCTGGTATCTACTGACAATATTATATAGCATAAATAACAGAATTTGATTTTTCATTTTAAATTTGCTGATTTGCTATGATTATTCTATAAATTTCATAACAGAGTACTCAAAAGCATATTCAAATCTAAAATATTTCTGATTTACATATGTGAACCTGGATTACAATGTATTAAGTGATCATAATGCAGTAATAATATCATTATTCGATTGAATTCATTAAATTATTGAATTTACTTAAAAAAGGCATATTTTGGTCTATAAAGCAGAAATTAAATGATTCTTGAATCGAAAAGTCTCATCAATTGTTAGTACATCTTTATCTTACATATATAACGATGATCTGGTATCTACTGACAATATTATATAACATAAATAACAGAATTTGATTTTTCATTTTAAATTTGCTGATTTGCTATGATTATTCTATAAATTTTATAACAGAGTACTCAAAAGCATATTCAAATCTAAAATATTTCTAATTTATAAATGTGAACTTGGACTACAATGTAAAAAGTGATCATAATGCAGTAATAATATCATTATTAAATTGAATTCATTAAATTATTGAATTTACTTAAAAAAGGGATATTTTGGTCTATAAAGTAGAAATTATATGATTCTTGAAACCAAAAGTCTCATTGATCGTTAGTACATCTTTATCTTACATATATAACGATGATCTGGTATCTACTGACAATATTATATAGCATAAATAACAGAATTTGATTTTTCATTTTAAATTTGCTGATTTGCTATGATTATTCTATAAATTTTATAACAGAGTACTCAAAAATATATTCAAATCTAAAATATTTCTGATTTATAAATGTGAACCTGGACTACAATGTAAAAAGTGATCATAATGCAGTAATAATATCATTATTAACTTGAATTCATTAAATTATTGAATTTACTTAAAAAAGGCATATTTTGGTCTATAAAGCAGAAATTAAATGATTCTTGAAGCCAAAAGTCTCATCAATCGTTAATACATCATTATCTTACATACATAACGATGATCTGGTATCTACTGACAATAATATATATTAAAAATTACTGAAATTGATTTTTCATTTTAAATTTGCTGATTTGCTATGATTATTCTATAAATTTCATAACATAGTACTCAAATACATAATCATATCAGAAAATCTTACTGCTTTATGGATGTGAACCTGGATTACAACGTTATAAGTGATCGTAATGCAGTAATGATATCATTATTCGATTGAATTCATTAAATTATTAAATTTACTTAAAAAAGGCATATTTTGGTCTATAGAGTAGAAATTAAATGATTCTTGAATCGAAAAGTCTCATTAATTGTTAGTACATCTTTATCTTACATATATAACGATGATCTGGTATCTACTGACAATATTATATAACATAAATAACAGAATTTGATTTTTCATTTTAAATTTGCTGATTTGCTATGATTATTCTATAAATTTCATAACAGAGTACTCAAAAGCATATTCAAATCTAAAATATTTCTGATTTATAAATGTGAACCTGGACTACAATGTAAAAAGTGATCATAATGCAGTAATAATATCATTATTAAATTGAATTCATTAAATTATTGAATTTACTTAAAAAAGGGATATTTTGGTCTATAGAGTAGAAATTATATGATTCTTGAATCCAAAAGTCTCATCAATCGTTAGTACATCATTATCTTACATATATAACGATGATCTGGTATCTACTGACAATATTATATAACATAAATAACAGAATTTGATTTTTCATTTTAAATTTGCTGATTTGCTATGATTATTCTATAAATTTCATAACAGAGTACTCAAAAGCATATTCAAATCTAAAATATTTCTGATTTATAAATGTGAACCTGGACTACAATGTAAAAAGTGATCATAATGCAGTAATAATATCATTATTTAATTGAATTCATTAAATTATTGAATTTACTTAAAAAAGGGATATTTTGGTCTATAGAGTAGAAATTATATGATTCCTGAATCCAAAAGTCTCATCAATCGTTAGTACATCATTATCTTACATATATAACGATGATCTGGTATCTACTGACAATATTATATAACATAAATAACAGAATTTGATTTTTCATTTTAAATTTGCTGATTTGCTATGATTATTCTATAAATTTCATAACAGAGTACTCAAAAGCATATTCAAATCTAAAATATTTCTGATTTATAAATGTGAACCTGGACTACAATGTAAAAAGTGATCATAATGCATTAATAATATCATTATTAAATTGAATTCATTAAGTTATTGAATTTACTTAAAAAAGGCATATTTTGGTCTATAAAGCAGAAATTAAATGATCTTGAATCCAAAAGTCTCATCACTTGTTAATACATCATTATCTTACATACATATTGATGATATGGTATCTACTGACAATAACATCTATTAAAAATTACTGAAATTGATTTTTCATATGAAAATTGCTGATTTGCTTCAAAAATTCTACAAACTTTATAACAGAGTTCTCAAATACGTATTAAAATCAAAACTCTTACTGATATATGAATTGTGTACCGGGAATCAGGATGATACGTGATAATTTTACAGTTCATTTTATCAATGATTTTAATTTTCGATTGGATGGATGAATTATTGAATTTATTTCAAAACAAGCTTATTTATGGTCTAAAAATAAGAAATTATATGATTTTTGAATCCAATAGTCTCATCTATGGGTAATAAATGATTATTTTACAAATCTTATGTTGATCTGGTAACTACTGCTAATATTACATAAGCTAAATTACTAAATTTGATTTTCAATTCGAAACTTGCTGATTTGCTTTGATAATCACACAATTTTATTAATAGAGTACTTAAATACATAATCATATCAAAAATCTTACTGCTTTATAAATGTGAACCTGGATTACAACGTTATAAGTGATCGTAATGCAGTAATGATATCATTATTCGATTAAATTCATTAAATTATTGAATTTACTTAAAAAAGGTATATTTTGGTCTAAAAAGCGGAAATTAAATGATTCTTGAATCCAAAAGTCTCATCAATCGTTAGTACATCTTTATCTTACATATATAACGATGATCTGGTATCTACTGACAATATTATATAGCATAAATAACAGAATTTGATTTTTCATTTTAAATTTGCTGATTTGCTATGATTATTCTATAAATTTCATAACAGAGTACTCAAAAGCATATTCAAATCTAAAATATTTCTGATTTACATATGTGAACCTGGATTACAATGTATTAAGTGATCATAATGCAGTAATAATATCATTATTCGATTGAATTCATTAAATTATTGAATTTACTTAAAAAAGGCATATTTTGGTCTATAAAGCAGAAATTAAATGATTCTTGAATCGAAAAGTCTCATCAATTGTTAGTACATCTTTATCTTACATATATAACGATGATCTGGTATCTACTGACAATATTATATAACATAAATAACAGAATTTGATTTTTCATTTTAAATTTGCTGATTTGCTATGATTATTCTATAAATTTCATAACAGAGTACTCAAAAGCATATTCAAATCTAAAATATTTCTGATTTATAAATGTGAACCTGGACTACAATGTAAAAAGTGATCATAATGCAGTAATAATATCATTATTAAATTGAATTCATTAAATTATTGAATTTACTTAAAAAAGGGATATTTTGGTCTATAGAGTAGAAATTATATGATTCTTGAATCCAAAAGTCTCATCAATCGTTAGTACATCATTATCTTACATATATAACGATGATCTGGTATCTACTGACAATATTATATAACATAAATAACAGAATTTGATTTTTCATTTTAAATTTGCTGATTTGCTATGATTATTCTATAAATTTCATAACAGAGTACTCAAAAGCATATTCAAATCTAAAATATTTCTGATTTATAAATGTGAACCTGGACTACAATGTAAAAAGTGATCATAATGCAGTAATAATATCATTATTTAATTGAATTCATTAAATTATTGAATTTACTTAAAAAAGGGATATTTTGGTCTATAGAGTAGAAATTATATGATTCCTGAATCCAAAAGTCTCATCAATCGTTAGTACATCATTATCTTACATATATAACGATGATCTGGTATCTACTGACAATATTATATAACATAAATAACAGAATTTGATTTTTCATTTTAAATTTGCTGATTTGCTATGATTATTCTATAAATTTCATAACAGAGTACTCAAAAGCATATTCAAATCTAAAATATTTCTGATTTATAAATGTGAACCTGGACTACAATGTAAAAAGTGATCATAATGCATTAATAATATCATTATTAAATTGAATTCATTAAGTTATTGAATTTACTTAAAAAAGGCATATTTTGGTCTATAAAGCAGAAATTAAATGATCTTGAATCCAAAAGTCTCATCACTTGTTAATACATCATTATCTTACATACATATTGATGATATGGTATCTACTGACAATAACATCTATTAAAAATTACTGAAATTGATTTTTCATATGAAAATTGCTGATTTGCTTCAAAAATTCTACAAACTTTATAACAGAGTTCTCAAATACGTATTAAAATCAAAACTCTTACTGATATATGAATTGTGTACCGGGAATCAGGATGATACGTGATAATTTTACAGTTCATTTTATCAATGATTTTAATTTTCGATTGGATGGATGAATTATTGAATTTATTTCAAAACAAGCTTATTTATGGTCTAAAAATAAGAAATTATATGATTTTTGAATCCAATAGTCTCATCTATGGGTAATAAATGATTATTTTACAAATCTTATGTTGATCTGGTAACTACTGCTAATATTACATAAGCTAAATTACTAAATTTGATTTTCAATTCGAAACTTGCTGATTTGCTTTGATAATCACACAATTTTATTAATAGAGTACTTAAATACATAATCATATCAAAAATCTTACTGCTTTATAAATGTGAACCTGGATTACAACGTTATAAGTGATCGTAATGCAGTAATGATATCATTATTCGATTAAATTCATTAAATTATTGAATTTACTTAAAAAAGGTATATTTTGGTCTAAAAAGCGGAAATTAAATGATTCTTGAATCCAAAAGTCTCATCAATCGTTAGTACATCTTTATCTTACATATATAACGATGATCTGGTATCTACTGACAATATTATATAGCATAAATAACAGAATTTGATTTTTCATTTTAAATTTGCTGATTTGCTATGATTATTCTATAAATTTCATAACAGAGTACTCAAAAGCATATTCAAATCTAAAATATTTCTGATTTACATATGTGAACCTGGATTACAATGTATTGAGTGATCATAATGCAGTAATAATATCATTATTCGATTGAATTCATTAAATTATTGAATTTACTTAAAAAAGGCATATTTTGGTCTATAAAGCAGAAATTAAATGATTCTTGAATCGAAAAGTCTCATCAATTGTTAGTACATCTTTATCTTACATATATAACGATGATCTGGTATCTACTGACAATATTATATAACATAAATAACAGAATTTGATTTTTCATTTTAAATTTGCTGATTTGCTATGATTATTCTATAAATTTTATAACAGAGTACTCAAAAGCATATTCAAATCTAAAATATTTCTAATTTATAAATGTGAACTTGGACTACAATGTAAAAAGTGATCATAATGCAGTAATAATATCATTATTAAATTGAATTCATTAAATTATTGAATTTACTTAAAAAAGGGATATTTTGGTCTATAGAGTAGAAATTATATGATTCTTGAATCCAAAAGTCTCATCAATCGTTAGTACATCATTATCTTACATATATAACGATGATCTGGTATCTACTGACAATATTATATAACATAAATAACAGAATTTGATTTTTCATTTTAAATTTGCTGATTTGCTATGATTATTCTATAAATTTCATAACAGAGTACTCAAAAGCATATTCAAATCTAAAATATTTTTGATTTATAAATGTGAACCTGGACTACAATGTAAAAAGTGATCATAATGCAGTAATAATATCATTATTAAATTGAATTCATTAAATTATTGAATTTACTTAAAAAAGGGATATTTTGGTCTATAGAGTAGAAATTATATGATTCTTGAATCCAAAAGTCTCATCAATCGTTAGTACATCATTATCTTACATATATAACGATGATCTGGTATCTACTGACAATATTATATAACATAAATAACAGAATTTGATTTTTCATTTTAAATTTGCTGATTTGCTATGATTATTCTATAAATTTCATAACAGAGTACTCAAAAGCATATTCAAATCTAAAATATTTCTGATTTATAAATGTGAACCTGGACTACAATGTAAAAAGTGATCATAATGCATTAATAATATCATTATTAAATTGAATTCATTAAGTTATTGAATTTACTTAAAAAAGGCATATTTTGGTCTATAAAGCAGAAATTAAATGATCTTGAATCCAAAAGTCTCATCACTTGTTAATACATCATTATCTTACATACATATTGATGATATGGTATCTACTGACAATAACATCTATTAAAAATTACTGAAATTGATTTTTCATATGAAAATTGCTGATTTGCTTCAAAAATTCTACAAACTTTATAACAGAGTTCTCAAATACGTATTAAAATCAAAACTCTTACTGATATATGAATTGTGTACCGGGAATCAGGATGATACGTGATAATTTTACAGTTCATTTTATCAATGATTTTAATTTTCGATTGGATGGATGAATTATTGAATTTATTTCAAAACAAGCTTATTTATGGTCTAAAAATAAGAAATTATATGATTTTTGAATCCAATAGTCTCATCTATGGGTAATAAATGATTATTTTACAAATCTTATGTTGATCTGGTAACTACTGCTAATATTACATAAGCTAAATTACTAAATTTGATTTTCAATTTGAAACTTGCTGATTTGCTTTGATAATCACACAATTTTATTAATAGAGTACTTAAATACATAATCATATCAAAAATCTTACTGCTTTATAAATGTGAACCTGGATTACAACGTTATAAGTGATCGTAATGCAGTAATGATATCATTATTCGATTAAATTCATTAAATTATTGAATTTACTTAAAAAAGGTATATTTTGGTCTAAAAAGCGGAAATTAAATGATTCTTGAATCCAAAAGTCTCATCAATCGTTAGTACATCTTTATCTTACATATATAACGATGATCTGGTATCTACTGACAATATTATATAGCATAAATAACAGAATTTGATTTTTCATTTTAAATTTGCTGATTTGCTATGATTATTCTATAAATTTCATAACAGAGTACTCAAAAGCATATTCAAATCTAAAATATTTCTGATTTACATATGTGAACCTGGATTACAATGTATTAAGTGATCATAATGCAGTAATAATATCATTATTCGATTGAATTCATTAAATTATTGAATTTACTTAAAAAAGGCATATTTTGGTCTATAAAGCAGAAATTAAATGATTCTTGAATCGAAAAGTCTCATCAATTGTTAGTACATCTTTATCTTACATATATAACGATGATCTGGTATCTACTGACAATATTATATAACATAAATAACAGAATTTGATTTTTCATTTTAAATTTGCTGATTTGCTATGATTATTCTATAAATTTTATAACAGAGTACTCAAAAGCATATTCAAATCTAAAATATTTCTAATTTATAAATGTGAACTTGGACTACAATGTAAAAAGTGATCATAATGCAGTAATAATATCATTATTAAATTGAATTCATTAAATTATTGAATTTACTTAAAAAAGGGATATTTTGGTCTATAGAGTAGAAATTATATGATTCTTGAATCCAAAAGTCTCATCAATCGTTAGTACATCATTATCTTACATATATAACGATGATCTGGTATCTACTGACAATATTATATAACATAAATAACAGAATTTGATTTTTCATTTTAAATTTGCTGATTTGCTATGATTATTCTATAAATTTCATAACAGAGTACTCAAAAGCATATTCAAATCTAAAATATTTCTGATTTATAAATGTGAACCTGGACTACAATGTAAAAAGTGATCATAATGCAGTAATAATATCATTATTAAATTGAATTCATTAAATTATTGAATTTACTTAAAAAAGGGATATTTTGGTCTATAGAGTAGAAATTATATGATTCTTGAATCCAAAAGTCTCATCAATCGTTAGTACATCATTATCTTACATATATAACGATGATCTGGTATCTACTGACAATATTATATAACATAAATAACAGAATTTGATTTTTCATTTTAAATTTGCTGATTTGCTATGATTATTCTATAAATTTCATAACAGAGTACTCAAAAGCATATTCAAATCTAAAATATTTCTGATTTATAAATGTGAACCTGGACTACAATGAAAAAATTGATCATAATGCATTAATAATATCATTATTAAATTGAATTCATTAAGTTATTGAATTTACTTAAAAAAGGCATATTTTGGTCTATAAAGCAGAAATTAAATGATCTTGAATCCAAAAGTCTCATCACTTGTTAATACATCATTATCTTACATACATATTGATGATATGGTATCTACTGACAATAACATCTATTAAAAATTACTGAAATTGATTTTTCATATGAAAATTGCTGATTTGCTTCAAAAATTCTACAAACTTAATAACAGAGTTCTCAAATACGTATTAAAATCAAAACTCTTACTGATATATGAATTGTGTACCGGGAATCAGGATGATACGTGATAATTTTACAGTTCATTTTATCAATGATTTTAATTTTCGATTGGATGGATGAATTATTGAATTTATTTCAAAACAAGCTTATTTATGGTCTAAAAATAAGAAATTATATGATTTTTGAATCCAATAGTCTCATCTTTGGGTAATAAATGATTATTTTACAAATCTTATGTTGATCTGGTAACTACTGCTAATATTACATAAGCTAAATTACTAAATTTGATTTTCAATTCGAAACTTGCTGATTTGCTTTGATAATCACACAATTTTATTAATAGAGTACTTAAATACATAATCATATCAAAAATCTTACTGCTTTATAAATGTGAACCTGGATTACAACGTTATAAGTGATCGTAATGCAGTAATGATATCATTATTCGATTAAATTCATTAAATTATTGAATTTACTTAAAAAAGGTATATTTTGGTCTAAAAAGCGGAAATTAAATGATTCTTGAATCCAAAAGTCTCATCAATCGTTAGTACATCTTTATCTTACATATATAACGATGATCTGGTATCTACTGACAATATTATATAGCATAAATAACAGAATTTGATTTTTCATTTTAAATTTGCTGATTTGCTATGATTATTCTATAAATTTCATAACAGAGTACTCAAAAGCATATTCAAATCTAAAATATTTCTGATTTACATATGTGAACCTGGATTACAATGTATTAAGTGATCATAATGCAGTAATAATATCATTATTCGATTGAATTCATTAAATTATTGAATTTACTTAAAAAAGGCATATTTTGGTCTATAAAGCAGAAATTAAATGATTCTTGAATCGAAAAGTCTTATCAATTGTTAGTACATCTTTATCTTACATATATAACGATGATCTGGTATCTACTGACAATATTATATAACATAAATAACAGAATTTGATTTTTCATTTTAAATTTGCTGATTTGCTATGATTATTCTATAAATTTTATAACAGAGTACTCAAAAGCATATTCAAATCTAAAATATTTCTAATTTATAAATGTGAACTTGGACTACAATGTAACAAGTGATCATAATGCAGTAATAATATCATTATTAAATTGAATTCATTAAATTATTGAATTTACTTAAAAAAGGGATATTTTGGTCTATAAAGTAGAAATTATATGATTCTTGAAACCAAAAGTCTCATTGATCGTTAGTACATCTTTATCTTACATATATAACGATGATCTGGTATCTACTGACAATATTATATAGCATAAATAACAGAATTTGATTTTTCATTTTAAATTTGCTGATTTGCTATGATTATTCTATAAATTTTATAACAGAGTACTCAAAAATATATTCAAATCTAAAATATTTCTGATTTATAAATGTGAACCTGGACTACAATGTAAAAAGTGATCATAATGCAGTAATAATATCATTATTAACTTGAATTCATTAAATTATTGAATTTACTTAAAAAAGGCATATTTTGGTCTATAAAGCAGAAATTAAATGATTCTTGAAGCCAAAAGTCTCATCAATCGTTAATACATCATTATCTTACATACATAACGATGATCTGGTATCTACTGACAATAATATATATTAAAAATTACTGAAATTGATTTTTCATTTTAAATTTGCTGATTTGCTATGATTATTCTATAAATTTCATAACATAGTACTCAAATACATAATCATATCAGAAAATCTTACTGCTTTATGGATGTGAACCTGGATTACAACGTTATAAGTGATCGTAATGCAGTAATGATATCATTATTCGATTGAATTCATTAAATTATTAAATTTACTTAAAAAAGGCATATTTTGGTCTATAAGGTAGAAATTATATGATTCTTGAATCCAAAAGTCTCATCAATCGTTAGTACATCATTATCTTACATATATAACGATGATCTAGTATCTACTGACAATATTATATAACATAAATAACAGAATTTGATTTTTCATTTTAAATTTGCTGATTTTCTATGATTATTCTATAAATTTCATAACAGAGTATTTAAATACATATTCAAATCCAAAATATTTCTGATTTATAAATGTGAACCTGGACTACAATGTAAAAAATGATCATAATGTAGTAATGATATTATTATAAGATTGAATTCATTAAATTATTGAATTTACTTAAAAAAAGGCATATTTTGGTCTATAGAGTAGAAATTAAATGATTCTTGAATCAAAAAGTCTCATCAATTGTTAGTACATCTTTATCTTACATATATAACGATGATCTGGTATCTACTGACAATATTATATAACATAAATAACAGAATTTGATTTTTCATTTTAAATTTGCTGATTTGCTATGATTATTCTATAAATTTCATAACAGAGTACTCAAAAGCATATTCAAATCTAAAATATTTCTGATTTATAAATGTGAACCTGGACTACAATGTAAAAAGTGATCATAATGCAGTAATAATATCATTATTTAATTGAATTCATTAAATTATTGAATTTACTTAAAAAAGGGATATTTTGGTCTATAGAGTAGAAATTATATGATTCCTGAATCCAAAAGTCTCATCAATCGTTAGTACATCATTATCTTACATATATAACGATGATCTGGTATCTACTGACAATATTATATAACATAAATAACAGAATTTGATTTTTCATTTTAAATTTGCTGATTTGCTATGATTATTCTATAAATTTCATAACAGAGTACTCAAAAGCATATTCAAATCTAAAATATTTCTGATTTATAAATGTGAACCTGGACTACAATGTAAAAAGTGATCATAATGCATTAATAATATCATTATTAAATTGAATTCATTAAGTTATTGAATTTACTTAAAAAAGGCATATTTTGGTCTATAAAGCAGAAATTAAATGATCTTGAATCCAAAAGTCTCATCACTTGTTAATACATCATTATCTTACATACATAACGATGATCTGGTATCTACTGACAATAATATATATTAAAAATTACTGAAATTGATTTTTCATTTTAAATTTGCTGATTTGCTATGATTATTCTATAAATTTCATAACATAGTACTCAAATACATAATCATATCAGAAAATCTTACTGCTTTATGGATGTGAACCTGGATTACAACGTTATAAGTGATCGTAATGCAGTAATGATATCATTATTCGATTGAATTCATTAAATTATTAAATTTACTTAAAAAAGGCATATTTTGGTCTATAAGGTAGAAATTATATGATTCTTGAATCCAAAAGTCTCATCAATCGTTAGTACATCATTATCTTACATATATAACGATGATCTAGTATCTACTGACAATATTATATAACATAAATAACAGAATTTGATTTTTCATTTTAAATTTGCTGATTTTCTATGATTATTCTATAAATTTCATAACAGAGTATTTAAATACATATTCAAATCCAAAATATTTCTGATTTATAAATGTGAACCTGGACTACAATGTAAAAAATGATCATAATGTAGTAATGATATTATTATAAGATTGAATTCATTAAATTATTGAATTTACTTAAAAAAAGGCATATTTTGGTCTATAGAGTAGAAATTAAATGATTCTTGAATCAAAAAGTCTCATCAATTGTTAGTACATCTTTATCTTACATATATAACGATGATCTGGTATCTACTGACAATATTATATAACATAAATAACAGAATTTGATTTTTCATTTTAAATTTGCTGATTTGCTATGATTATTCTATAAATTTCATAACAGAGTACTCAAAAGCATATTCAAATCTAAAATATTTCTGATTTATAAATGTGAACCTGGACTACAATGTAAAAAGTGATCATAATGTAGTAATGATATTATTATAAGATTGAATTCATTAAATTATTGAATTTACTTAAAAAAAGGCATATTTTGGTCTATAGAGTAGAAATTAAATGATTCTTGAATCAAAAAGTCTCATCAATTGTTAGTACATCTTTATCTTACATATATAACGATGATCTGGTATCTACTGACAATATTATATAACATAAATAACAGAATTTGATTTTTCATTTTAAATTTGCTGATTTGCTATGATTATTCTATAAATTTCATAACAGAGTACTCAAAAGCATATTCAAATCTAAAATATTTCTGATTTATAAATGTGAACCTGGACTACAATGTAAAAAGTGATCATAATGCAGTAATAATATCATTATTTAATTGAATTCATTAAATTATTGAATTTACTTAAAAAAGGGATATTTTGGTCTATAGAGTAGAAATTATATGATTCCTGAATCCAAAAGTCTCATCAATCGTTAGTACATCATTATCTTACATATATAACGATGATCTGGTATCTACTGACAATATTATATAACATAAATAACAGAATTTGATTTTTCATTTTAAATTTGCTGATTTGCTATGATTATTCTATAAATTTCATAACAGAGTACTCAAAAGCATATTCAAATCTAAAATATTTCTGATTTATAAATGTGAACCTGGACTACAATGTAAAAAGTGATCATAATGCATTAATAATATCATTATTAAATTGAATTCATTAAGTTATTGAATTTACTTAAAAAAGGCATATTTTGGTCTATAAAGCAGAAATTAAATGATCTTGAATCCAAAAGTCTCATCACTTGTTAATACATCATTATCTTACATACATAACGATGATCTGGTATCTACTGACAATAATATATATTAAAAATTACTGAAATTGATTTTTCATTTTAAATTTGCTGATTTGCTATGATTATTCTATAAATTTCATAACATAGTACTCAAATACATAATCATATCAGAAAATCTTACTGCTTTATGGATGTGAACCTGGATTACAACGTTATAAGTGATCGTAATGCAGTAATGATATCATTATTCGATTGAATTCATTAAATTATTAAATTTACTTAAAAAAGGCATATTTTGGTCTATAAGGTAGAAATTATATGATTCTTGAATCCAAAAGTCTCATCAATCGTTAGTACATCATTATCTTACATATATAACGATGATCTAGTATCTACTGACAATATTATATAACATAAATAACAGAATTTGATTTTTCATTTTAAATTTGCTGATTTTCTATGATTATTCTATAAATTTCATAACAGAGTATTTAAATACATATTCAAATCCAAAATATTTCTGATTTATAAATGTGAACCTGGACTACAATGTAAAAAATGATCATAATGTAGTAATGATATTATTATAAGATTGAATTCATTAAATTATTGAATTTACTTAAAAAAAGGCATATTTTGGTCTATAGAGTAGAAATTAAATGATTCTTGAATCAAAAAGTCTCATCAATTGTTAGTACATCTTTATCTTACATATATAACGATGATCTGGTATCTACTGACAATATTATATAACATAAATAACAGAATTTGATTTTTCATTTTAAATTTGCTGATTTGCTATGATTATTCTATAAATTTCATAACAGAGTACTCAAAAGCATATTCAAATCTAAAATATTTCTGATTTATAAATGTGAACCTGGACTACAATGTAAAAAGTGATCATAATGCAGTAATAATATCATTATTTAATTGAATTCATTAAATTATTGAATTTACTTAAAAAAGGGATATTTTGGTCTATAGAGTAGAAATTATATGATTCCTGAATCCAAAAGTCTCATCAATCGTTAGTACATCATTATCTTACATATATAACGATGATCTGGTATCTACTGACAATATTATATAACATAAATAACAGAATTTGATTTTTCATTTTAAATTTGCTGATTTGCTATGATTATTCTATAAATTTCATAACAGAGTACTCAAAAGCATATTCAAATCTAAAATATTTCTGATTTATAAATGTGAACCTGGACTACAATGTAAAAAGTGATCATAATGCATTAATAATATCATTATTAAATTGAATTCATTAAGTTATTGAATTTACTTAAAAAAGGCATATTTTGGTCTATAAAGCAGAAATTAAATGATCTTGAATCCAAAAGTCTCATCACTTGTTAATACATCATTATCTTACATACATATTGATGATATGGTATCTACTGACAATAACATCTATTAAAAATTACTGAAATTGATTTTTCATATGAAAATTGCTGATTTGCTTCAAAAATTCTACAAACTTTATAACAGAGTTCTCAAATACGTATTAAAATCAAAACTCTTACTGATATATGAATTGTTTACCGGGAATCAGGATGATACGTGATAATTTTACAGTTCATTTTATCAATGATTTTAATTTTCGATTGGATGGATGAATTATTGAATTTATTTCAAAACAAGCTTATTTATGGTCTAAAAATAAGAAATTATATGATTTTTGAATCCAATAGTCTCATCTATGGGTAATAAATGATTATTTTACAAATCTTATGTTGATCTGGTAACTACTGCTAATATTACATAAGCTAAATTACTAAATTTGATTTTCAATTCGAAACTTGCTGATTTGCTTTGATAATCACACAATTTTATTAATAGAGTACTTAAATACATAATCATATCAAAAATCTTACTGCTTTATAAATGTGAACCTGGATTACAACGTTATAAGTGATCGTAATGCAGTAATGATATCATTATTCGATTAAATTCATTAAATTATTGAATTTACTTAAAAAAGGTATATTTTGGTCTAAAAAGCGGAAATTAAATGATTCTTGAATCCAAAAGTCTCATCAATCGTTAGTACATCTTTATCTTACATATATAACGATGATCTGGTATCTACTGACAATATTATATAGCATAAATAACAGAATTTGATTTTTCATTTTAAATTTGCTGATTTGCTATGATTATTCTATAAATTTCATAACAGAGTACTCAAAAGCATATTCAAATCTAAAATATTTCTGATTTACATATGTGAACCTGGATTACAATGTATTAAGTGATCATAATGCAGTAATAATATCATTATTCGATTGAATTCATTAAATTATTGAATTTACTTAAAAAAGGCATATTTTGGTCTATAAAGCAGAAATTAAATGATTCTTGAATCGAAAAGTCTCATCAATTGTTAGTACATCTTTATCTTACATATATAACGATGATCTGGTATCTACTGACAATATTATATAACATAAATAACAGAATTTGATTTTTCATTTTAAATTTGCTGATTTGCTATGATTATTCTATAAATTTTATAACAGAGTACTCAAAAGCATATTCAAATCTAAAATATTTCTAATTTATAAATGTGAACTTGGACTACAATGTAAAAAGTGATCATAATGCAGTAATAATATCATTATTAAATTGAATTCATTAAATTATTGAATTTACTTAAAAAAGGGATATTTTGGTCTATAAAGTAGAAATTATATGATTCTTGAAGCCAAAAGTCTCATCAATCGTTAATACATCATTATCTTACATACATAACGATGATCTGGTATCTACTGACAATATTATATAGCATAAATAACAGAATTTGATTTTTCATTTTAAATTTGCTGATTTGCTATGATTATTCTATAAATTTTATAACAGAGTACTCAAAAGCATATTCAAATCTAAAATATTTCTGATTTATAAATGTGAACCTGGACTACAATGTAAAAAGTGATCATAATGCAGTAATAATATCATTATTAACTTGAATTCATTAAATTATTGAATTTACTTAAAAAAGGCATATTTTGGTCTATAAAGCAGAAATTAAATGATTCTTGAGGCCAAAAGTCTCATCAATCGTTAATACATCATTATCTTACATACATAACGATGATCTGGTATCTACTGACAATAATATATATTAAAAATTACTGAAATTGATTTTTCATTTTAAATTTGCTGATTTTCTATGATTATTCTATAAATTTCATAACAGAGTATTTAAATACATATTCAAATCCAAAATATTTCTGATTTATAAATGTGAACCTGGACTACAATGTAAAAAATGATCATAATGTAGTAATGATATTATTATAAGATTGAATTCATTAAATTATTGAATTTACTTAAAAATGGCATATTTTGGTCTATAGAGTAGAAATTATATGATTCTTGAATCCAAAAGTCTCATCAATCGTTAGTACATCATTATCTTACATATATAACGATGATCTGGTATCTACTGACAATATTATATAACATAAATAACAGAATTTAATTTTTCATTTTAAATTTGCTGATTTGCTATGATTATTCTATAAATTTCATAACAGGGTACTCAAATACATATTCAAATCCAAAAAATTTCTGATTTATAAATGTGAACCTGGACTACAATGTAAAAAATGATCATAATGCTTTAATGATATCATTATTCGTTTGAATTCATTAAATTATTGAATTTACTTAAAAAAGGCATATTTTGGTCTATAAAGCAGAAATTATATGATTTTTGAATCCAAAAGTCTAATCAATCGTTAATACATCATAATCTTACATATATAACGATGATCTGGTATCTACTGACAATATTATATAACAAAAATGACAGAATTTAATTTTTCATTTTAAATTTCCTGATTTGCTATGATTATTCTATAAATTTCATAACAGAGTACTTAAATACATAACCATATCAGAAAATCTTACTGCTTTATAGATGTGAACCTGGATTACAACTTTATATGTGATCGTAATGCAGTAATGATATTATTATTCGATTGAATTCATTAAATTATTGAATTTACTTAAAAAAGGCATATTTTGGTCTATAAAGCAGAAATTAAATGATTCTTGAATCCAAAAGTCTAATCAATCGTTAATACATCATTATCTTACATACATAACGATGATCTGGTATCTACTGACAATAATATATATTAAAAATTACTGAAATTGATTTTTCATTTTAAATTTGCTGATTTGCTATGATTATTCTATAAATTTCATAACAGAGTACTCAAATACATAATCATATCAGAAAATCTTACTGCGTTATGGATGTGAACCTGGATTACAACGTTATAAGTGATCGTAATGCAGTAATGATATCATTATTCGATTGAATTCATTAAATTATTAAATTTACTTAAAAAAGGCATATTTTGGTCTATAGAGCAGAAATTATATGATTCTTGAATCCAAAAGTCTAATCAATCGTTAATACATCATAATCTTACATACATAACGATGATCTGGTATCTACTGACAATATTATATAACATAAATGACAGAATTTAATTTTTCATTTTAAATTTGCTGATTTGCTATGATTATTCTATAAATTTCATAACAGAGTACTTAAATACATAATCATATCAGAAAATCTTACTGCTTTATGGATGTGAACCTGGATTACAACGTTATAAGTGATTGTAATGCAGTAATGATATTATTATTCGATTGAATTCATTAAATTATTGAATTTACTTAAAAAGGCATATTTTGGTCCATAATGCAGAAATTTAATGATTTGTTGAATCCAAAAGTCTCATCAATCGTTAGTACATCATTATCTTACATATATAACGATGATCTGGTATCTACTGACAATATTATATAACATAAATAACAGAATTTAATTTTTCATTTTAAATTTGCTGATTTTCTATGATTATTCTATAAATTTCATAACAGAGTATTTAAATACATATTCAAATCCAAAATATTTCTGATTTATAAATGTGAACCTGGACTACAATGTAAAAAATGATCATAATGTAGTAATGATATTATTATAAGATTGAATTCATTAAATTATTGAATTTACTTAAAAAAGGCATATTTTGGTCTATAGAGTAGAAATTGTATGATTTTTGAATCCAATAGTCTCATCAATCGTTTATACATCACTATCTTACAAATAAAATTGTTATTGGTAACTACTGACATTTTTATTTAACATATATAACAGAATTTGATTTTTCATTGAAAATTGCTGATTTGCTATGATTATTCTATAAATTTCATAACAAAGTACTCAAATATATATTCAAATCCAAAATCTTTCTGATTTAAATATGTGAACCTGGATTACAACGTTATAAGTGATCGTAATGCAGTAATGATGTTTTTTTTCGATTGGTTTCATGAATTATTGAATTTACTTAAAAAAGGGATATTTTGGTCTATAAAGCAGAAATTAAATGATCTTGAATCCAAAAGTCTCATCACTTGTTAATACATCATTATCTTACATACATATTGATGATCTGGTATCTACTGACAATAACATCTATTAAAAATTAATGAAATTGATTTTTCATATGAAAATTGCTGATTTGCTTCAAAAATTCTACAAACTTTATAACAGAGTTCTCAAATACGTATTAAAATCAAAACTCTTACTAATATATGAATTGTGTACCGGGAATCAGGATGATACGTGATAATTTTACAGTTCATTTTATCAATGATTTTAATTTTCGATTGGATGGATGAATTATTGAATTTATTTCAAAACAAGCTTATTTATGGTCTAAAAATAAGAAATTATATGATTTTTGAATCCAATAGTCTCATCTATGGGTAATAAATGATTATTTTACAAATCTTATGTTGATCTGGTAACTACTGCTAATATTACATAAGCTAAATTACTAAATTTGATTTTCAATTCGAAACTTGCTGATTTGCTTTGATAATCACACAATTTTATTAATAGAGTACTTAAATACATAATCATATCAAAAATCTTACTGCTTTATAAATGTGAACCTGGATTACAACGTTATAAGTGATCGTAATGCAGTAATGATATCATTATTCGATTAAATTCATTAAATTATTGAATTTACTTAAAAAAGGTATATTTTGGTCTAAAAAGCGGAAATTAAATGATTCTTGAATCCAAAAGTCTCATCAATCGTTAGTACATCTTTATCTTACATATATAACGATGATCTGGTATCTACTGACAATATTATATAGCATAAATAACAGAATTTGATTTTTCATTTTAAATTTGCTGATTTGCTATGATTATTCTATAAATTTTATAACAGAGTACTCAAAAGCATATTCAAATCTAAAATATTTCTAATTTATAAATGTGAACCTGGACTACAATGTAAAAAGTGATCATAATGCAGTAATAATATCATTATTAAATTGAATTCATTAAATTATTGAATTTACTTAAAAAAGGGATATTTTGGTCTATAAAGTCGAAATTATATGATTCTTGAATCCAAAAGTCTCATCGATCGTTAGTACATCTTTATCTTACATATATAACGATGATCTGGTATCTACTGACAATATTATATAGCATAAATAACAGAATTTGATTTTTCATTTTAAATTTGCTGATTTGCTATGATTATTCTATAAATTTTATAACAGAGTACTCAAAAGCATATTCAAATCTAAAATATTTCTGATTTATAAATGTGAACCTGGACTACAATGTAAAAAGTGATCATAATGCAGTAATAATATCATTATTAACTTGAATTCATTAAATTATTGAATTTACTTAAAAAAGGCATATTTTGGTCTATAAAGCAGAAATTAAATGATTCTTGAAGCCAAAAGTCTCATCAATCGTTAATACATCATTATCTTACATACATAACGATGATCTGGTATCTACTGACAATAATATATATTAAAAATTACTGAAATTGATTTTTCATTTTAAATTTGCTGATTTGCTATGATTATTCTATAAATTTCATAACAGAGTACTCAAATACATAATCATATCAGAAAATCTTACTGCTTTATGGATGTGAACCTGGATTACAACGTTATAAGTGATCGTAATGCAGTAATGATATCATTATTCGATTGAATTCATTAAATTATTAAATTTACTTAAAAAAGGCATATTTTGGTCTATAAGGTAGAAATTATATGATTCTTGAATCCAAAAGTCTCATCAATCGTTAGTACATCATTATCTTACATATATAACGATGATCTAGTATCTACTGACAATATTATATAACATAAATAACAGAATTTGATTTTTCATTTTAAATTTGCTGATTTTCTATGATTATTCTATAAATTTCATAACAGAGTATTTAAATACATATTCAAATCCAAAATATTTCTGATTTATAAATGTGAACCTGGACTACAATGTAAAAAATGATCATAATGTAGTAATGATATTATTATAAGATTGAATTCATTAAATTATTGAATTTACTTAAAAAAAGGCATATTTTAGTCTATAGAGTAGAAATTATATGATTCTTGAATCCAAAAGTCTCATCAATCGTTAGTACATCATTATCTTACATATATAACGATGATCTAGTATCTACTGACAATATTATATAACATAAATAACAGAATTTAATTTTTCATTTTAAATTTGCTGATTTGCTATGATTATTCTATAAATTTCATAACAGGGTACTCAAATAAATATTCAAATCCAAAAAATTTCTGATTTATAAATGTGAACCTGGACTACAATGTAAAAAATGATCATAATGCTTTAATGATATCATTATTCGATTGAATTTATTAAATTATTGAATTTACTTAATGAAGGGATATTTTGGTCTATAATGCAGAAATTATATGATTCTTGAATCCAAAAGTCTCATCAATCGTTAGTACATCATTATCTTACATATATAACGTTGATCTGGTATCTACTGACAATATTATGTAACATAAATAACAGAATTTAATTTTTCATTTTAAATTTGCTGATTTGCTATGATTATTCTATAAATTTCATAACAGGGTACTCAAATACATATTCAAATCCAAAAAATTTCTGATTTATAAATGTGAACCTGGACTACAATGTAAAAAGTGATCATAATGCAGTAATAATATCATTATTAACTTGAATTCATTAAATTATTGAATTTACTTAAAAAAGGCATATTTTGGTCTATAAAGCAGAAATTAAATGATTCTTGAAGCCAAAAGTCTCATCAATCGTTAATACATCATTATCTTACATACATAACGATGATCTGGTATCTACTGACAATAATATATATTAAAAATTACTGAAATTGATTTTTCATTTTAAATTTGCTGATTTTCTATGATTATTCTATAAATTTCATAACAGAGTATTTAAATACATATTCAAATCCAAAATATTTCTGATTTATAAATGTGAACCTGGACTACAATGTAAAAAATGATCATAATGTAGTAATGATATTATTATAAGATTGAATTCATTAAATTATTGAATTTACTTAAAAATGGCATATTTTGGTCTATAGAGTAGAAATTATATGATTCTTGAATCCAAAAGTCTCATCAATCGTTAGTACATCATTATCTTACATATATAACGATGATCTGGTATCTACTGACAATATTATATAACATAAATAACAGAATTTAATTTTTCATTTTAAATTTGCTGATTTGCTATGATTATTCTATAAATTTCATAACAGAGTACTTAAATACATAACCATATCAGAAAATCTTACTGCTTTATAGATGTGAACCTGGATTACAACTTTATATGTGATCGTAATGCAGAAATGATATTATTATTCGATTGAATTCATTAAATTATTGAATTTACTTAAAAAAGGCATATTTTGGTCTATAAAGCAGAAATTAAATGATTCTTGAATCCAAAAGTCTAATCAATCGTTAATACATCATTATCTTACATACATAACGATGATCTGGTATCTACTGACAATAATATATATTAAAAATTACTGAAATTGATTTTTCATTTTAAATTTGCTGATTTGCTATGATTATTCTATAAATTTCATAACAGAGTACTCAAATACATAATCATATCAGAAAATCTTACTGCGTTATGGATGTGAACCTGGATTACAACGTTATAAGTGATCGTAATGCAGTAATGATATCATTATTCGATTGAATTCATTAAATTATTAAATTTACTTAAAAAAGGCATATTTTGGTCTATAGAGCAGAAATTATATGATTCTTGAATCCAAAAGTCTAATCAATCGTTAATACATCATAATCTTACATACATAACGATGATCTGGTATCTACTGACAATATTATATAACATAAATGACAGAATTTAATTTTTCATTTTAAATTTGCTGATTTGCTATGATTATTCTATAAATTTCATAACAGAGTACTTAAATACATAATCATATCAGAAAATCTTACTGCTTTATGGATGTGAACCTGGATTACAACGTTATAAGTGATTGTAATGCAGTAATGATATTATTATTCGATTGAATTCATTAAATTATTGAATTTACTTAAAAATGCATATTTTGGTCCATAATGCAGAAATTTAATGATTTGTTGAATCCAAAAGTCTCATCAATCGTTAGTACATCATTATCTTACATATATAACGATGATCTGGTATCTACTGACAATATTATATAACATAAATAACAGAATTTAATTTTTCATTTTAAATTTGCTGATTTGCTATGATTATTCTATAAATTTCATAACAGAGTATTTAAATACATATTCAAATCCAAAATATTTCTGATTTATAAATGTGAACCTGGACTACAATGTAAAAAATGATCATAATGTAGTAATGATATTATTATAAGATTGAATTCATTAAATTATTGAATTTACTTAAAAAAGGCATATTTTGGTCTATAGAGTAGAAATTGTATGATTTTTGAATCCAATAGTCTCATCAATCGTTTATACATCACTATCTTACAAATAAAATTGTTATTGGTAACTACTGACATTTTTATTTAACATATATAACAGAATTTGATTTTTCATTGAAAATTGCTGATTTGCTATGATTATTCTATAAATTTCATAACAAAGTACTCAAATATATATTCAAATCCAAAATCTTTCTGATTTAAATATGTGAACCTGGATTACAACGTTATAAGTGATCGTAATGCAGTAATGATGTTTTTTTTCGATTGGTTTAATGAATTATTGAATTTACTTAAAAAAGGGATATTTTGGTCTATAAAGCAGAAATTAAATGATCTTGAATCCAAAAGTCTCATCACTTGTTAATACATCATTATCTTACATACATATTGATGATCTGGTATCTACTGACAATAACATCTATTAAAAATTAATGAAATTGATTTTTCATATGAAAATTGCTGATTTGCTTCAAAAATTCTACAAACTTTATAACAGAGTTCTCAAATACGTATTAAAATCAAAACTCTTACTAATATATGAATTGTGTACCGGGAATCAGGATGATACGTGATAATTTTACAGTTCATTTTATCAATGATTTTAATTTTCGATTGGATGGATGAATTATTGAATTTATTTCAAAACAAGCTTATTTATGGTCTAAAAATAAGAAATTATATGATTTTTGAATCCAATAGTCTCATCTATGGGTAATAAATGATTATTTTACAAATCTTATGTTGATCTGGTAACTACTGCTAATATTACATAAGCTAAATTACTAAATTTGATTTTCAATTCGAAACTTGCTGATTTGCTTTGATAATCACACAATTTTATTAATAGAGTACTTAAATACATAATCATATCAAAAATCTTACTGCTTTATAAATGTGAACCTGGATTACAACGTTATAAGTGATCATAATGCAGTAATGATATCATTATTCGATTAAATTCATTAAATTATTGAATTTACTTAAAAAAGGTATATTTTGGTCTAAAAAGCGGAAATTAAATGATTCTTGAATCCAAAAGTCTCATCAATCGTTAGTACATCTTTATCTTACATATATAACGATGATCTGGTATCTACTGACAATATTATATAGCATAAATAACAGAATTTGATTTTTCATTTTAAATTTGCTGATTTGCTATGATTATTCTATAAATTTTATAACAGAGTACTCAAAAGCATATTCAAATCTAAAATATTTCTAATTTATAAATGTGAACCTGGACTACAATGTAAAAAGTGATCATAATGCAGTAATAATATCATTATTAAATTGAATTCATTAAATTATTGAATTTACTTAAAAAAGGGATATTTTGGTCTATAAAGTCGAAATTATATGATTCTTGAATCCAAAAGTCTCATCGATCGTTAGTACATCTTTATCTTACATATATAACGATGATCTGGTATCTACTGACAATATTATATAGCATAAATAACAGAATTTGATTTTTCATTTTAAATTTGCTGATTTGCTATGATTATTCTATAAATTTTATAACAGAGTACTCAAAAGCATATTCAAATCTAAAATATTTCTGATTTATAAATGTGAACCTGGACTACAATGTAAAAAGTGATCATAATGCAGTAATAATATCATTATTAACTTGAATTCATTAAATTATTGAATTTACTTAAAAAAGGCATATTTTGGTCTATAAAGCAGAAATTAAATGATTCTTGAAGCCAAAAGTCTCATCAATCGTTAATACATCATTATCTTACATACATAACGATGATCTGGTATCTACTGACAATAATATATATTAAAAATTACTGAAATTGATTTTTCATTTTAAATTTGCTGATTTGCTATGATTATTCTATAAATTTCATAACAGAGTACTCAAATACATAATCATATCAGAAAATCTTACTGCTTTATGGATGTGAACCTGGATTACAACGTTATAAGTGATCGTAATGCAGTAATGATATCATTATTCGATTGAATTCATTAAATTATTAAATTTACTTAAAAAAGGCATATTTTGGTCTATAAGGTAGAAATTATATGATTCTTGAATCCAAAAGTCTCATCAATCGTTAGTACATCATTATCTTACATATATAACGATGATCTAGTATCTACTGACAATATTATATAACATAAATAACAGAATTTGATTTTTCATTTTAAATTTGCTGATTTTCTATGATTATTCTATAAATTTCATAACAGAGTATTTAAATACATATTCAAATCCAAAATATTTCTGATTTATAAATGTGAACCTGGACTACAATGTAAAAAATGATCATAATGTAGTAATGATATTATTATAAGATTGAATTCATTAAATTATTGAATTTACTTAAAAAAAGGCATATTTTAGTCTATAGAGTAGAAATTATATGATTCTTGAATCCAAAAGTCTCATCAATCGTTAGTACATCATTATCTTACATATATAACGATGATCTAGTATCTACTGACAATATTATATAACATAAATAACAGAATTTAATTTTTCATTTTAAATTTGCTGATTTGCTATGATTATTCTATAAATTTCATAACAGGGTACTCAAATAAATATTCAAATCCAAAAAATTTCTGATTTATAAATGTGAACCTGGACTACAATGTAAAAAATGATCATAATGCTTTAATGATATCATTATTCGATTGAATTTATTAAATTATTGAATTTACTTAATGAAGGGATATTTTGGTCTATAATGCAGAAATTATATGATTCTTGAATCCAAAAGTCTCATCAATCGTTAGTACATCATTATCTTACATATATAACGTTGATCTGGTATCTACTGACAATATTATATAACATAAATAACAGAATTTAATTTTTCATTTTAAATTTGCTGATTTGCTATGATTATTCTATAAATTTCATAACAGGGTACTCAAATACATATTCAAATCCAAAAAATTTCTGATTTATAAATGTGAACCTGGACTACAATGTAAAAAGTGATCATAATGCAGTAATAATATCATTATTAAATTGAATTCATTAAATTATTGAATTTACTTAAAAAAGGGATATTTTGGTCTATAAAGTAGAAATTATATGATTCTTGAATCCAAAAGTCTCATCGATCGTTAGTACATCTTTATCTTACATATATAACGATGATCTGGTATCTACTGACAATATTATATAGCATAAATAACAGAATTTGATTTTTCATTTTAAATTTGCTGATTTGCTATGATTATTCTATAAATTTTATAACAGAGTACTCAAAAGCATATTCAAATCTAAAATATTTCTGATTTATAAATGTGAACCTGGACTACAATGTAAAAAGTGATCATTATGCAGTAATAATATCATTATTAACTTGAATTCATTAAATTATTGAATTTACTTAAAAAAGGCATATTTTGGTCTATAAAGCAGAAATTATATGATTTTTGAATCCAAAAGTCTAATCAATCGTTAATACATCATAATCTTACATATATAACGATGATCTGGTATCTACTGACAATATTATATAACATAAATAACAGAATTTGATTTTTCATTTTAAATTTGCTGATTTGCTATGATTATTCTATAAATTTCATAACAGAGTACTTAAATACATAATCATATCAGAAAATCTTACTGCTTTATGGATGTGAACCTGGATTACAACGTTATAAGTGATTGTAATGCAGTAATGATCTTATTATTCGATTGAATTCATTAAATTATTGAATTTACTTAAAAAAGGCATATTTTGGTCCATAATGCAGAAATTTAATGATTTGTTGAATCCAAAAGTCTCATCAATCGTTAGTACATCATTATCTTACATATATAACGATGATCTGGTATCTACTGACAATATTATATAACATAAATAACAGAATTTAATTTTTCATTTTAAATTTGCTGATTTGCTATGATTATTCTATAAATTTCATAACAGGGTACTCAAATACATATTCAAATCCAAAAAAATTCTGATTTATAAATGTGAACCTGGACTACAATGTAAAAAATGATCATAATGCTTTAATGATATCATTGTTCGTTTGAATTCATTAAATTATTGAATTTACTTAAAATAGGCATATTTTGGTCTATAAAGCAGAAATTATATGATTTTTGAATCCAAAAGTCTAATCAATCGTTAATACATCATAATCTTACATATATAACGATGATCTGGTATCTACTGACAATATTATATAACATAAATGACAGAATTTAATTTTTCATTTTAAATTTGCTGATTTGCTATGATTATTCTATAAATTTCATAACAGAGTACTCAAATACATAACCATATCAGAAAATCTTACTGCTTTATGGATGTGAACCTGGATTACAACTTTATAAGTGATCGTAATGCAGTAATGATATTATTATTCGATTGAATTCATTAAATTATTGAATTTACTTAAAAAAGGCATATTTTGGTCTATAAAGCAGAAATTAAATGATTCTTGAATCCAAAAGTCTAATCAATCGTTAATACATCATTATCTTACATACATAACGATGATCTGGTATCTACTGACAATAATATATATTAAAAATTACTGAAATTGATTTTTCATTTAAATTTGCTGATTTGCTATGATTATTCTATAAATTTCATAACAGAGTACTCAAATACATAATCATATCAGAAAATCTTACTGCGTTATGGATGTGAACCTGGATTACAACGTTATAAGTGATCGTAATGCAGTAATGATATCATTATTCGATAGAATTCATTAAATTATTAAATTTACTTAAAAAAGGCATATTTTGGTCTATAGAGCAGAAATTATATGATTCTTGAATCCAAAAGTCTAATCAATCGTTAATACATCATAATCTTACATACATAACGATGATCTGGTATCTACTGACAATAATATATATTAAAAATTACTGAAATTGATTTTTCATTTTAAATTTGCTGATTTGCTATGATTATTCTATAAATTTCATAACAGAGTACTCAAATACATAATCATATCAGAAAATCTTACTGCTTTATGGATGTGAACCTGGATTACAACGTTATAAGTGATTGTAATGCAGTAATGATATTATTATTCGATTGAATTCATTAAATTATTGAATTTACTTAAAAAAGGCATATTTTGGTCCATAATGCAGAAATTTAATGATTTGTTGAATCCAAAAGTCTCATCAATCGTTAGTACATCATTATCTTACATATATAACGATGATCTGGTATCTACTGACAATATTATATAACATAAATAACAGAATTTAATTTTTCATTTTAAATTTGCTGATTTTCTATGATTATTCTATAAATTTCATAACAGAGTATTTAAATACATATTCAAATCCAAAATATTTCTGATTTATAAATGTGAACCTGGACTACAATGTAAAAAATGATCATAATGCTTTAATGATATCATTATTCGTTTGAATTCATTAAATTATTGAATTTACTTAAAATAGGCATATTTTGGTCTATAAAGCAGAAATTATATGATTTTTGAATCCAAAAGTCTAATCAATCGTTAATACATCATAATCTTACATATATAACGATGATCTGGTATCTACTGACAATATTATATAACATAAATGACAGAATTTAATTTTTCATTTTAAATTTGCTGATTTGCTATGATTATTCTATAAATTTCATAACAGAGTACTCAAATACATAACCATATCAGAAAATCTTACTGCTTTATAGATGTGAACCTGGATTACAACTTTATAAGTGATCGTAATGCAGTCATGATATTATTATTCGATTGAATTCATTAAATTATTGAATTTACTTAAAAAAGGCATATTTTGGTCTATAAAGCAGAAATTATATGATTCTTGAATCCAAAAGTCTAATCAATCGTTAATACATCATAATCTTACATACATAACGATGATCTGGTATCTACTGACAATAATATATATTAAAAATTACTGAAATTGATTTTTCATTTAAATTTGCTGATTTGCTATGATTATTCTATAAATTTCATAACAGAGTACTCAAATACATAATCATATCAGAAAATCTTACTGCGTTATGGATGTGAACCTGGATTACAACGTTATAAGTGATCGTAATGCAGTAATGATGTTTTTTTTCGATTGGTTTCATGAATTATTGAATTTACTTAAAAAAGGCATATTTTGGTCCATAATGCAGAAATTTAATGATTTGTTGAATCCAAAAGTCTCATCAATCGTTAGTACATCATTATCTTACATATATAACGATGATCTGGTATCTACTGACAATATTATATAACATAAATAACAGAATTTAATTTTTCATTTTAAATTTGCTGATTTTCTATGATTATTCTATAAATTTCATAACAGAGTATTTAAATACATATTCAAATCCAAAATATTTCTGATTTATAAATGTGAACCTGGACTACAATGTAAAAAATGATCATAATGTAGTAATGATATTATTATAAGATTGAATTCATTAAATTATTGAATTTACTTAAAAAAGGCATATTTTGGTCTATAGAGTAGAAATTGTATGATTTTTGAATCCAATAGTCTCATCAATCGTTTATACATCACTATCTTACAAATAAAATTGTTATTGGTAACTACTGACATTTTTATTTAACATATTTAACAGAATTTGATTTTTCATTGAAAATTGCTGATTTGCTATGATTATTCTATAAATTTCATAACAGAGTACTCAAATATATATTCAAATCCAAAATCTTTCTGATTTAAATATGTGAACCTGGATTACAACGTTATAAGTGATCGTAATGCAGTAATGATGTTTTTTTTCGATTGGTTTCATGAATTATTGAATTTACTTAAAAAAGGGATATTTTGGTCTATAATGCAGAAATTATATGATTTGTTGAATCCGAAAGTCTCATCAATTGTTAATACATCATTATCTTACATACATAACGATGACTTGGTATCTACTGACAATAATATATATTATAAATTACTGAAATTGATTCTTCATTTGAATATTGCTGATTTGCTTCAAAAATTCTACAAACTTCATAACAGAGTTCTCAAATACATATTAAAATCCAAAATCTTACTGATATATGAATTGTGTACCGGGAATCAGGATGATACGTGATAATTTTACAGTTCACTTTATCAATGATTTTAATTTTCGATTGGATGGATGAATTATTGAATTTATTTCAATACAAGCTTATTAATGGTCTAAAAATAAGAAATAGTATGATTTTTAAATGCAATAGTCTCATCAATCGTTAATACATCATTATCTTACAAATAAAATGGTTATGGGTAACTATTGACATTTTTATTTAACATATATAACAGAATTTGATTTTCAGTTCGAAACTTGCAGATTTGCTTTGATAATCACACAATTTTATTTACAGAGTACTTAAATACATAATCATATCAAAAATCTTACTGCTATATATATGTGAACCTGGATTACAACGTTATAAGTGATCGTAATGCAGTAATGATATCATTATTCGATTGAATTTATTAAATTATTGAATTTACTTAATGAAGGGATATTTTGGTCTATAATGCAGAAGTTATATGATTCTTGAATCCAAAAGTCTCATCAATCGTTAGTACATCATTATCTTACATATATAACGATGACTTGGTATCTACTGACAATAATATATATTATAAATTACTGAAATTGATTCTTCATTTGAATATTGCTGATTTGCTTCAAAAATTCTACAAACTTCATAACAGAGTTCTCAAATACATATTAAAATCCAAAATCTTACTGATATATGAATTGTGTACCGGGAATCAGGATGATACGTGATAATTTTACAGTTCACTTTATCAATGATTTTAATTTTCGATTGGATGGATGAATTATTGAATTTATTTCAATACAAGCTTATTAATGGTCTAAAAATAAGAAATAGTATGATTTTTAAATGCAATAGTCTCATCAATCGTTAATACATCATTATCTTTCAAATAAAATGGTTATTGGTAACTATTGACATTTTTATTTAACATATATAACAGAATTTGATTTTCAGTTCGAAACTTGCAGATTTGCTTTGATAATCACACAATTTTATTTACAGAGTACTTAAATACATAATCATATCAAAAATCTTACTGCTATATATATGTGAACCTGGATTACAACGTTATAAGTGATCGTAATGCAGTAATGATATCATTATTCGATTGAATTTATTAAATTATTGAATTTACTTAATGAAGGGATATTTTGGTCTATAATGCAGAAGTTATATGATTCTTGAATCCAAAAGTCTCATCAATCGTTAGTACATCATTATCTTACATATATAACGATGATTTGGTATCTACTGACAATATTATATAACATAAATAACAGAATTTAATTTTTCATTTTAAATTTGCTGATTTGCTATGATTATTCTATAAATTTCATAACAGAGTACTCGAATACATATTCAAATCCAAAATATTTCTGATTTATAAACGTGAACCTGGACTACAATGTAAAAAGTGATCATAATGCAGTAATGATATCATTATTCGATTGAATTTATTAAATTATTGAATTTACTTAATGAAGGGATATTTTGGTCTATAATGCAGAAATTATATGATTCTTGAATCCAAAAGTCTCATCAATCGTTAGTACATCATTATCTTACATATATAACGTTGATCTGGTATCTACTGACAATATTATATAACATAAATAACAGAATTTAATTTTTCATTTTAAATTTGCTGATTTGCTATGATTATTCTATAAATTTCATAACAGGGTACTCAAATACATATTCAAATCCAAAAAATTTCTGATTTATAAATGTGAACCTGGACTACAATGTAAAAAATGATCATAATGCTTTAATGATATCATTATTCGTTTGAATTCATTAAATTATTGAATTTACTTAAAAAAGGCATATTTTGGTCTATAAAGCAGAAATTATATGATTTTTGAATCCAAAAGTCTAATCAATCGTTAATACATCATAATCTTACATATATAACGATGATCTGGTATCTACTGACAATATTATATAACATAAATGACAGAATTTAATTTTTCATTTTAAATTTGCTGATTTGCTATGATTATTCTATAAATTTCATAACAGAGTACTCAAATACATAACCATATCAGAAAATCTTACTGCTTTATAGATGTGAACCTGGATTACAACTTTATAAGTGATCGTAATGCAGTAATGATATTATTATTCGATTGAATTCATTAAATTATTGAATTTACTTAAAAAAGGCATATTTTGGTCTATAAAGCAGAAATTAAATGATTCTTGAATCCAAAAGTCTAATCAATCGTTAATACATCATTATCTTACATACATAACGATGATCTGGTATCTACTGACAATAATATATATTAAAAATTACTGAAATTGATTTTTCATTTAAATTTGCTGATTTGCTATGATTATTCTATAAATTTCATAACAGAGTACTCAAATACATAATCATATCAGAAAATCTTACTGTGTTATGGATGTGAACCTGGATTACAACGTTATAAGTGATCGTAATGCAGTAATGATATCATTATTCGATTGAATTCATTAAATTATTAAATTTACTTAAAAAAGGCATATTTTGGTCTATAGAGCAGAAATTATATGATTCTTGAATCCAAAAGTCTAATCAATCGTTAATACATCATAATCTTACATACATAACGATGATCTGGTATCTACTGACAATATTATATAACATAAATGACAGAATTTAATTTTTCATTTTAAATTTGCTGATTTGCTATGATTATTCTATAAATTTCATAACAGAGTACTTAAATACATAATCATAACAGAAAATCTTACTGCTTTATGGATGTGAACCTGGATTACAACGTTATAAGTGATTGTAATGCAGTAATGATATTATTATTCGATTGAATTCATTAAATTATTGAATTTACTTAAAAAAGGCATATTTTGGTCCATAATGCAGAAATTTAATGATTTGTTGAATCCAAAAGTCTCATCAATCGTTAGTACATCATTATCTTACATATATAACGATGATCTGGTATCTACTGACAATATTATATAACATAAATAACAGAATTTAATTTTTCATTTTAAATTTGCTGATTTGCTATGATTATTCTATAAATTTCATAACAGAGTACTTAAATACATAATCATAACAGAAAATTTCTGATTTATAAATGTGAACCTGGACTACAATGTAAAAAATGATCATAATGCTTTAATGATATCATTATTCGTTTGAATTCATTAAATTATTGAATTTACTTAAAAAAAGCATATTTTGGTCTATAAAGCAGAAATTATATGATTTTTGAATCCAAAAGTCTAATCAATCGTTAATACATCATAATCTTACATATATAACGATGATCTGGTATCTACTGACAATATTATATAACATAAATGACAGAATTTAATTTTTCATTTTAAATTTGCTGATTTGCTATGATTATTCTATAAATTTCATAACAGAGTACTTAAATACATAATCATATCAGAAAATCTTACTGCTTTATGGATGTGAACCTGGATTACAACGTTATAAGTGATTGTAATGCAGTAATGATCTTATTATTCGATTGAATTCATTAAATTATTGAATTTACTTAAAAAAGGCATATTTTGGTCCATAATGCAGAAATTTAATGATTTGTTGAATCCAAAAGTCTCATCAATCGTTAGTACATCATTATCTTACATATATAACGATGATTTGGTATCTACTGACAATATTATATAACATAAATAACAGAATTTAATTTTTCATTTTAAATTTGCTGATTTGCTATGATTATTCTATAAATTTCATAACAGGGTACTCAAATACATATTCAAATC
This sequence comes from Lepeophtheirus nordmannii, assembly GCA_963680855.1. NCBI lineage: Eukaryota > Metazoa > Arthropoda > Copepoda > Siphonostomatoida > Caligidae > Lepeophtheirus > Lepeophtheirus nordmannii. The sequence continues at coordinate 19,149,725 of OY804520.1, read as the reverse complement.
CAAAAAAATTCTGATTTATAAATGTGAACCTGGACTACAATGTAAAAAATGATCATAATGCTTTAATGATATCATTATTCGTTTGAATTCATTAAATTATTGAATTTACTTAAAATAGGCATATTTTGGTCTATAAAGCAGAAATTATATGATTTTTGAATCCAAAAGTCTAATCAATCGTTAATACATCATAATCTTACATATATAACGATGATCTGGTATCTACTGACAATATTATATAACATAAATGACAGAATTTAATTTTTCATTTTAAATTTGCTGATTTGCTATGATTATTCTATAAATTTCATAACAGAGTACTCAAATACATAATCATATCAGAAAATCTTACTGCTTTATGGATGTGAACCTGGATTACAACGTTATAAGTGATCGTAATGCAGTAATGATATCATTATTCGATTGAATTCATTAAATTATTAAATTTACTTAAAAAAGGCATATTTTGGTCTATAAGGTAGAAATTATATGATTCTTGAATCCAAAAGTCTCATCAATCGTTAGTACATCATTATCTTACATATATAACGATGATCTAGTATCTACTGACAATATTATATAACATAAATAACAGAATTTGATTTTTCATTTTAAATTTGCTGATTTGCTATGATTATTCTATAAATTTCATAACAGAGTATTTAAATACATATTCAAATCCAAAATATTTCTGATTTATAAATGTGAACCTGGACTACAATGTAAAAAATGATCATAATGTAGTAATGATATTATTATAAGATTGAATTCATTAAATTATTGAATTTACTTAAAAAAAGGCATATTTTAGTCTATAGAGTAGAAATTATATGATTCTTGAATCCAAAAGTCTCATCAATCGTTAGTACATCATTATCTTACATATATAACGATGATCTAGTATCTACTGACAATATTATATAACATAAATAACAGAATTTAATTTTTCATTTTAAATTTGCTGATTTGCTATGATTATTCTATAAATTTCATAACAGGGTACTCAAATAAATATTCAAATCCAAAAAATTTCTGATTTATAAATGTGAACCTGGACTACAATGTAAAAAATGATCATAATGCTTTAATGATATCATTATTCGATTGAATTTATTAAATTATTGAATTTACTTAATGAAGGGATATTTTGGTCTATAATGCAGAAATTATATGATTCTTGAATCCAAAAGTCTCATCAATCGTTAGTACATCATTATCTTACATATATAACGTTGATCTGGTATCTACTGACAATATTATATAACATAAATAACAGAATTTAATTTTTCATTTTAAATTTGCTGATTTGCTATGATTATTCTATAAATTTCATAACAGGGTACTCAAATACATATTCAAATCCAAAAAATTTCTGATTTATAAATGTGAACCTGGACTACAATGTAAAAAGTGATCATAATGCAGTAATAATATCATTATTAAATTGAATTCATTAAATTATTGAATTTACTTAAAAAAGGGATATTTTGGTCTATAAAGTAGAAATTATATGATTCTTGAATCCAAAAGTCTCATCGATCGTTAGTACATCTTTATCTTACATATATAACGATGATCTGGTATCTACTGACAATATTATATAGCATAAATAACAGAATTTGATTTTTCATTTTAAATTTGCTGATTTGCTATGATTATTCTATAAATTTTATAACAGAGTACTCAAAAGCATATTCAAATCTAAAATATTTCTGATTTATAAATGTGAACCTGGACTACAATGTAAAAAGTGATCATTATGCAGTAATAATATCATTATTAACTTGAATTCATTAAATTATTGAATTTACTTAAAAAAGGCATATTTTGGTCTATAAAGCAGAAATTATATGATTTTTGAATCCAAAAGTCTAATCAATCGTTAATACATCATAATCTTACATATATAACGATGATCTGGTATCTACTGACAATATTATATAACATAAATAACAGAATTTGATTTTTCATTTTAAATTTGCTGATTTGCTATGATTATTCTATAAATTTCATAACAGAGTACTTAAATACATAATCATATCAGAAAATCTTACTGCTTTATGGATGTGAACCTGGATTACAACGTTATAAGTGATTGTAATGCAGTAATGATCTTATTATTCGATTGAATTCATTAAATTATTGAATTTACTTAAAAAAGGCATATTTTGGTCCATAATGCAGAAATTAAAATGATTTGTTGAATCCAAAAGTCTCATCAATCGTTAGTACATCATTATCTTACATATATAACGATGATCTGGTATCTACTGACAATATTATATAACATAAATAACAGAATTTAATTTTTCATTTTAAATTTGCTGATTTGCTATGATTATTCTATAAATTTCATAACAGGGTACTCAAATACATATTCAAATCCAAAAAAATTCTGATTTATAAATGTGAACCTGGACTACAATGTAAAAAATGATCATAATGCTTTAATGATATCATTGTTCGTTTGAATTCATTAAATTATTGAATTTACTTAAAATAGGCATATTTTGGTCTATAAAGCAGAAATTATATGATTTTTGAATCCAAAAGTCTAATCAATCGTTAATACATCATAATCTTACATATATAACGATGATCTGGTATCTACTGACAATATTATATAACATAAATGACAGAATTTAATTTTTCATTTTAAATTTGCTGATTTGCTATGATTATTCTATAAATTTCATAACAGAGTACTCAAATACATAACCATATCAGAAAATCTTACTGCTTTATGGATGTGAACCTGGATTACAACTTTATAAGTGATCGTAATGCAGTAATGATATTATTATTCGATTGAATTCATTAAATTATTGAATTTACTTAAAAAAGGCATATTTTGGTCTATAAAGCAGAAATTAAATGATTCTTGAATCCAAAAGTCTAATCAATCGTTAATACATCATTATCTTACATACATAACGATGATCTGGTATCTACTGACAATAATATATATTAAAAATTACTGAAATTGATTTTTCATTTAAATTTGCTGATTTGCTATGATTATTCTATAAATTTCATAACAGAGTACTCAAATACATAATCATATCAGAAAATCTTACTGCGTTATGGATGTGAACCTGGATTACAACGTTATAAGTGATCGTAATGCAGTAATGATATCATTATTCGATAGAATTCATTAAATTATTAAATTTACTTAAAAAAGGCATATTTTGGTCTATAGAGCAGAAATTATATGATTCTTGAATCCAAAAGTCTAATCAATCGTTAATACATCATAATCTTACATACATAACGATGATCTGGTATCTACTGACAATAATATATATTAAAAATTACTGAAATTGATTTTTCATTTTAAATTTGCTGATTTGCTATGATTATTCTATAAATTTCATAACAGAGTACTCAAATACATAATCATATCAGAAAATCTTACTGCTTTATGGATGTGAACCTGGATTACAACGTTATAAGTGATTGTAATGCAGTAATGATATTATTATTCGATTGAATTCATTAAATTATTGAATTTACTTAAAAAAGGCATATTTTGGTCCATAATGCAGAAATTTAATGATTTGTTGAATCCAAAAGTCTCATCAATCGTTAGTACATCATTATCTTACATATATAACGATGATCTGGTATCTACTGACAATATTATATAACATAAATAACAGAATTTAATTTTTCATTTTAAATTTGCTGATTTTCTATGATTATTCTATAAATTTCATAACAGAGTATTTAAATACATATTCAAATCCAAAATATTTCTGATTTATAAATGTGAACCTGGACTACAATGTAAAAAATGATCATAATGCTTTAATGATATCATTATTCGTTTGAATTCATTAAATTATTGAATTTACTTAAAATAGGCATATTTTGGTCTATAAAGCAGAAATTATATGATTTTTGAATCCAAAAGTCTAATCAATCGTTAATACATCATAATCTTACATATATAACGATGATCTGGTATCTACTGACAATATTATATAACATAAATGACAGAATTTAATTTTTCATTTTAAATTTGCTGATTTGCTATGATTATTCTATAAATTTCATAACAGAGTACTCAAATACATAACCATATCAGAAAATCTTACTGCTTTATAGATGTGAACCTGGATTACAACTTTATAAGTGATCGTAATGCAGTCATGATATTATTATTCGATTGAATTCATTAAATTATTGAATTTACTTAAAAAAGGCATATTTTGGTCTATAAAGCAGAAATTATATGATTCTTGAATCCAAAAGTCTAATCAATCGTTAATACATCATAATCTTACATACATAACGATGATCTGGTATCTACTGACAATAATATATATTAAAAATTACTGAAATTGATTTTTCATTTAAATTTGCTGATTTGCTATGATTATTCTATAAATTTCATAACAGAGTACTCAAATACATAATCATATCAGAAAATCTTACTGCGTTATGGATGTGAACCTGGATTACAACGTTATAAGTGATCGTAATGCAGTAATGATGTTTTTTTTCGATTGGTTTCATGAATTATTGAATTTACTTAAAAAAGGCATATTTTGGTCCATAATGCAGAAATTTAATGATTTGTTGAATCCAAAAGTCTCATCAATCGTTAGTACATCATTATCTTACATATATAACGATGATCTGGTATCTACTGACAATATTATATAACATAAATAACAGAATTTAATTTTTCATTTTAAATTTGCTGATTTTCTATGATTATTCTATAAATTTCATAACAGAGTATTTAAATACATATTCAAATCCAAAATATTTCTGATTTATAAATGTGAACCTGGACTACAATGTAAAAAATGATCATAATGCTTTAATGATATCATTATTCGTTTGAATTCATTAAATTATTGAATTTACTTAAAATAGGCATATTTTGGTCTATAAAGCAGAAATTATATGATTTTTGAATCCAAAAGTCTAATCAATCGTTAATACATCATAATCTTACATATATAACGATGATCTGGTATCTACTGACAATATTATATAACATAAATGACAGAATTTAATTTTTCATTTTAAATTTGCTGATTTGCTATGATTATTCTATAAATTTCATAACAGAGTACTCAAATACATAACCATATCAGAAAATCTTACTGCTTTATAGATGTGAACCTGGATTACAACTTTATAAGTGATCGTAATGCAGTCATGATATTATTATTCGATTGAATTCATTAAATTATTGAATTTACTTAAAAAAGGCATATTTTGGTCTATAAAGCAGAAATTATATGATTCTTGAATCCAAAAGTCTAATCAATCGTTAATACATCATAATCTTACATACATAACGATGATCTGGTATCTACTGACAATAATATATATTAAAAATTACTGAAATTGATTTTTCATTTAAATTTGCTGATTTGCTATGATTATTCTATAAATTTCATAACAGAGTACTCAAATACATAATCATATCAGAAAATCTTACTGCGTTATGGATGTGAACCTGGATTACAACGTTATAAGTGATCGTAATGCAGTAATGATGTTTTTTTTCGATTGGTTTCATGAATTATTGAATTTACTTAAAAAAGGCATATTTTGGTCCATAATGCAGAAATTTAATGATTTGTTGAATCCAAAAGTCTCATCAATCGTTAGTACATCATTATCTTACATATATAACGATGATCTGGTATCTACTGACAATATTATATAACATAAATAACAGAATTTAATTTTTCATTTTAAATTTGCTGATTTTCTATGATTATTCTATAAATTTCATAACAGAGTATTTAAATACATATTCAAATCCAAAATATTTCTGATTTATAAATGTGAACCTGGACTACAATGTAAAAAATGATCATAATGTAGTAATGATATTATTATAAGATTGAATTCATTAAATTATTGAATTTACTTAAAAAAGGCATATTTTGGTCTATAGAGTAGAAATTGTATGATTTTTGAATCCAATAGTCTCATCAATCGTTTATACATCACTATCTTACAAATAAAATTGTTATTGGTAACTACTGACATTTTTATTTAACATATTTAACAGAATTTGATTTTTCATTGAAAATTGCTGATTTGCTATGATTATTCTATAAATTTCATAACAGAGTACTCAAATATATATTCAAATCCAAAATCTTTCTGATTTAAATATGTGAACCTGGATTACAACGTTATAAGTGATCGTAATGCAGTAATGATGTTTTTTTTCGATTGGTTTCATGAATTATTGAATTTACTTAAAAAAGGGATATTTTGGTCTATAATGCAGAAATTATATGATTTGTTGAATCCGAAAGTCTCATCAATTGTTAATACATCATTATCTTACATACATAACGATGACTTGGTATCTACTGACAATAATATATATTATAAATTACTGAAATTGATTCTTCATTTGAATATTGCTGATTTGCTTCAAAAATTCTACAAACTTCATAACAGAGTTCTCAAATACATATTAAAATCCAAAATCTTACTGATATATGAATTGTGTACCGGGAATCAGGATGATACGTGATAATTTTACAGTTCACTTTATCAATGATTTTAATTTTCGATTGGATGGATGAATTATTGAATTTATTTCAATACAAGCTTATTAATGGTCTAAAAATAAGAAATAGTATGATTTTTAAATGCAATAGTCTCATCAATCGTTAATACATCATTATCTTACAAATAAAATGGTTATGGGTAACTATTGACATTTTTATTTAACATATATAACAGAATTTGATTTTCAGTTCGAAACTTGCAGATTTGCTTTGATAATCACACAATTTTATTTACAGAGTACTTAAATACATAATCATATCAAAAATCTTACTGCTATATATATGTGAACCTGGATTACAACGTTATAAGTGATCGTAATGCAGTAATGATATCATTATTCGATTGAATTTATTAAATTATTGAATTTACTTAATGAAGGGATATTTTGGTCTATAATGCAGAAGTTATATGATTCTTGAATCCAAAAGTCTCATCAATCGTTAGTACATCATTATCTTACATATATAACGATGACTTGGTATCTACTGACAATAATATATATTATAAATTACTGAAATTGATTCTTCATTTGAATATTGCTGATTTGCTTCAAAAATTCTACAAACTTCATAACAGAGTTCTCAAATACATATTAAAATCCAAAATCTTACTGATATATGAATTGTGTACCGGGAATCAGGATGATACGTGATAATTTTACAGTTCACTTTATCAATGATTTTAATTTTCGATTGGATGGATGAATTATTGAATTTATTTCAATACAAGCTTATTAATGGTCTAAAAATAAGAAATAGTATGATTTTTAAATGCAATAGTCTCATCAATCGTTAATACATCATTATCTTTCAAATAAAATGGTTATTGGTAACTATTGACATTTTTATTTAACATATATAACAGAATTTGATTTTCAGTTCGAAACTTGCAGATTTGCTTTGATAATCACACAATTTTATTTACAGAGTACTTAAATACATAATCATATCAAAAATCTTACTGCTATATATATGTGAACCTGGATTACAACGTTATAAGTGATCGTAATGCAGTAATGATATCATTATTCGATTGAATTTATTAAATTATTGAATTTACTTAATGAAGGGATATTTTGGTCTATAATGCAGAAGTTATATGATTCTTGAATCCAAAAGTCTCATCAATCGTTAGTACATCATTATCTTACATATATAACGATGATTTGGTATCTACTGACAATATTATATAACATAAATAACAGAATTTAATTTTTCATTTTAAATTTGCTGATTTGCTATGATTATTCTATAAATTTCATAACAGAGTACTCGAATACATATTCAAATCCAAAATATTTCTGATTTATAAACGTGAACCTGGACTACAATGTAAAAAGTGATCATAATGCAGTAATGATATCATTATTCGATTGAATTTATTAAATTATTGAATTTACTTAATGAAGGGATATTTTGGTCTATAATGCAGAAATTATATGATTCTTGAATCCAAAAGTCTCATCAATCGTTAGTACATCATTATCTTACATATATAACGTTGATCTGGTATCTACTGACAATATTATATAACATAAATAACAGAATTTAATTTTTCATTTTAAATTTGCTGATTTGCTATGATTATTCTATAAATTTCATAACAGGGTACTCAAATACATATTCAAATCCAAAAAATTTCTGATTTATAAATGTGAACCTGGACTACAATGTAAAAAATGATCATAATGCTTTAATGATATCATTATTCGTTTGAATTCATTAAATTATTGAATTTACTTAAAAAAGGCATATTTTGGTCTATAAAGCAGAAATTATATGATTTTTGAATCCAAAAGTCTAATCAATCGTTAATACATCATAATCTTACATATATAACGATGATCTGGTATCTACTGACAATATTATATAACATAAATGACAGAATTTAATTTTTCATTTTAAATTTGCTGATTTGCTATGATTATTCTATAAATTTCATAACAGAGTACTCAAATACATAACCATATCAGAAAATCTTACTGCTTTATAGATGTGAACCTGGATTACAACTTTATAAGTGATCGTAATGCAGTAATGATATTATTATTCGATTGAATTCATTAAATTATTGAATTTACTTAAAAAAGGCATATTTTGGTCTATAAAGCAGAAATTAAATGATTCTTGAATCCAAAAGTCTAATCAATCGTTAATACATCATTATCTTACATACATAACGATGATCTGGTATCTACTGACAATAATATATATTAAAAATTACTGAAATTGATTTTTCATTTAAATTTGCTGATTTGCTATGATTATTCTATAAATTTCATAACAGAGTACTCAAATACATAATCATATCAGAAAATCTTACTGCGTTATGGATGTGAACCTGGATTACAACGTTATAAGTGATCGTAATGCAGTAATGATATCATTATTCGATTGAATTCATTAAATTATTAAATTTACTTAAAAAAGGCATATTTTGGTCTATAGAGCAGAAATTATATGATTCTTGAATCCAAAAGTCTAATCAATCGTTAATACATCATAATCTTACATACATAACGATGATCTGGTATCTACTGACAATATTATATAACATAAATGACAGAATTTAATTTTTCATTTTAAATTTGCTGATTTGCTATGATTATTCTATAAATTTCATAACAGAGTACTTAAATACATAATCATAACAGAAAATCTTACTGCTTTATGGATGTGAACCTGGATTACAACGTTATAAGTGATTGTAATGCAGTAATGATATTATTATTCGATTGAATTCATTAAATTATTGAATTTACTTAAAAAAGGCATATTTTGGTCCATAATGCAGAAATTTAATGATTTGTTGAATCCAAAAGTCTCATCAATCGTTAGTACATCATTATCTTACATATATAACGATGATCTGGTATCTACTGACAATATTATATAACATAAATAACAGAATTTAATTTTTCATTTTAAATTTGCTGATTTGCTATGATTATTCTATAAATTTCATAACAGAGTACTTAAATACATAATCATAACAGAAAATTTCTGATTTATAAATGTGAACCTGGACTACAATGTAAAAAATGATCATAATGCTTTAATGATATCATTATTCGTTTGAATTCATTAAATTATTGAATTTACTTAAAAAAGGCATATTTTGGTCTATAATGCAGAAGTTATATGATTCTTGAATCCAAAAGTCTCATCAATCGTTAGTACATCATTATCTTACATATATAACGATGACTTGGTATCTACTGACAATAATATATATTATAAATTACTGAAATTGATTCTTCATTTGAATATTGCTGATTTGCTTCAAAAATTCTACAAACTTCATAACAGAGTTCTCAAATACATATTAAAATCCAAAATCTTACTGATATATGAATTGTGTACCGGGAATCAGGATGATACGTGATAATTTTACAGTTCACTTTATCAATGATTTTAATTTTCGATTGGATGGATGAATTATTGAATTTATTTCAATACAAGCTTATTAATGGTCTAAAAATAAGAAATAGTATGATTTTTAAATGCAATAGTCTCATCAATCGTTAATACATCATTATCTTTCAAATAAAATGGTTATTGGTAACTATTGACATTTTTATTTAACATATATAACAGAATTTGATTTTCAGTTCGAAACTTGCAGATTTGCTTTGATAATCACACAATTTTATTTACAGAGTACTTAAATACATAATCATATCAAAAATCTTACTGCTATATATATGTGAACCTGGATTACAACGTTATAAGTGATCGTAATGCAGTAATGATATCATTATTCGATTGAATTTATTAAATTATTGAATTTACTTAATGAAGGGATATTTTGGTCTATAATGCAGAAGTTATATGATTCTTGAATCCAAAAGTCTCATCAATCGTTAGTACATCATTATCTTACATATATAACGATGATTTGGTATCTACTGACAATATTATATAACATAAATAACAGAATTTAATTTTTCATTTTAAATTTGCTGATTTGCTATGATTATTCTATAAATTTCATAACAGAGTACTCGAATACATATTCAAATCCAAAATATTTCTGATTTATAAACGTGAACCTGGACTACAATGTAAAAAGTGATCATAATGCAGTAATGATATCATTATTCGATTGAATTTATTAAATTATTGAATTTACTTAATGAAGGGATATTTTGGTCTATAATGCAGAAATTATATGATTCTTGAATCCAAAAGTCTCATCAATCGTTAGTACATCATTATCTTACATATATAACGTTGATCTGGTATCTACTGACAATATTATATAACATAAATAACAGAATTTAATTTTTCATTTTAAATTTGCTGATTTGCTATGATTATTCTATAAATTTCATAACAGGGTACTCAAATACATATTCAAATCCAAAAAATTTCTGATTTATAAATGTGAACCTGGACTACAATGTAAAAAATGATCATAATGCTTTAATGATATCATTATTCGTTTGAATTCATTAAATTATTGAATTTACTTAAAAAAGGCATATTTTGGTCTATAAAGCAGAAATTATATGATTTTTGAATCCAAAAGTCTAATCAATCGTTAATACATCATAATCTTACATATATAACGATGATCTGGTATCTACTGACAATATTATATAACATAAATGACAGAATTTAATTTTTCATTTTAAATTTGCTGATTTGCTATGATTATTCTATAAATTTCATAACAGAGTACTCAAATACATAACCATATCAGAAAATCTTACTGCTTTATAGATGTGAACCTGGATTACAACTTTATAAGTGATCGTAATGCAGTAATGATATTATTATTCGATTGAATTCATTAAATTATTGAATTTACTTAAAAAAGGCATATTTTGGTCTATAAAGCAGAAATTAAATGATTCTTGAATCCAAAAGTCTAATCAATCGTTAATACATCATTATCTTACATACATAACGATGATCTGGTATCTACTGACAATAATATATATTAAAAATTACTGAAATTGATTTTTCATTTAAATTTGCTGATTTGCTATGATTATTCTATAAATTTCATAACAGAGTACTCAAATACATAATCATATCAGAAAATCTTACTGCGTTATGGATGTGAACCTGGATTACAACGTTATAAGTGATCGTAATGCAGTAATGATATCATTATTCGATTGAATTCATTAAATTATTAAATTTACTTAAAAAAGGCATATTTTGGTCTATAGAGCAGAAATTATATGATTCTTGAATCCAAAAGTCTAATCAATCGTTAATACATCATAATCTTACATACATAACGATGATCTGGTATCTACTGACAATATTATATAACATAAATGACAGAATTTAATTTTTCATTTTAAATTTGCTGATTTGCTATGATTATTCTATAAATTTCATAACAGAGTACTTAAATACATAATCATAACAGAAAATCTTACTGCTTTATGGATGTGAACCTGGATTACAACGTTATAAGTGATTGTAATGCAGTAATGATATTATTATTCGATTGAATTCATTAAATTATTGAATTTACTTAAAAAAGGCATATTTTGGTCCATAATGCAGAAATTTAATGATTTGTTGAATCCAAAAGTCTCATCAACCGTTAGTACATCATTATCTTACATATATAACGATGATCTGGTATCTACTGACAATATTATATAACATAAATAACAGAATTTAATTTTTCATTTTAAATTTGCTGATTTGCTATGATTATTCTATAAATTTCATAACAGAGTACTTAAATACATAATCATAACAGAAAATTTCTGATTTATAAATGTGAACCTGGACTACAATGTAAAAAATGATCATAATGCTTTAATGATATCATTATTCGTTTGAATTCATTAAATTATTGAATTTACTTAAAAAAGGCATATTTTGGTCTATAAAGCAGAAATTATATGATTTTTGAATCCAAAAGTCTAATCAATCGTTAATACATCATAATCTTACATATATAACGATGATCTGGTATCTACTGACAATATTATATAACATAAATGACAGAATTTAATTTTTCATTTTAAATTTGCTGATTTGCTATGATTATTCTATAAATTTCATAACAGAGTACTTAAATACATAATCATATCAGAAAATCTTACTGCTTTATGGATGTGAACCTGGATTACAACGTTATAAGTGATTGTAATGCAGTAATGATCTTATTATTCGATTGAATTCATTAAATTATTGAATTTACTTAAAAAAGGCATATTTTGGTCCATAATGCAGAAATTTAATGATTTGTTGAATCCAAAAGTCTCATCAATCGTTAGTACATCATTATCTTACATATATAACGATGATCTGGTATCTACTGACAATATTATATAACATAAATAACAGAATTTAATTTTTCATTTTAAATTTGCTGATTTGCTATGATTATTCTATAAATTTCATAACAGGGTACTCAAATACATATTCAAATCCAAAAAAATTCTGATTTATAAATGTGAACCTGGACTACAATGTAAAAAATGATCATAATGCTTTAATGATATCATTATTCGTTTGAATTCATTAAATTATTGAATTTACTTAAAATAGGCATATTTTGGTCTATAAAGCAGAAATTATATGATTTTTGAATCCAAAAGTCTAATCAATCGTTAATACATCATAATCTTACATATATAACGATGATCTGGTATCTACTGACAATATTATATAACATAAATGACAGAATTTAATTTTTCATTTTAAATTTGCTGATTTGCTATGATTATTCTATAAATTTCATAACAGAGTACTCAAATACATAATCATATCAGAAAATCTTACTGCTTTATGGATGTGAACCTGGATTACAACGTTATAAGTGATCGTAATGCAGTAATGATATCATTATTCGATTGAATTCATTAAATTATTAAATTTACTTAAAAAAGGCATATTTTGGTCTATAAGGTAGAAATTATATGATTCTTGAATCCAAAAGTCTCATCAATCGTTAGTACATCATTATCTTACATATATAACGATGATCTAGTATCTACTGACAATATTATATAACATAAATAACAGAATTTGATTTTTCATTTTAAATTTGCTGATTTTCTATGATTATTCTATAAATTTCATAACAGAGTATTTAAATACATATTCAAATCCAAAATATTTCTGATTTATAAATGTGAACCTGGACTACAATGTAAAAAATGATCATAATGTAGTAATGATATTATTATAAGATTGAATTCATTAAATTATTAAATTTACTTAAAAAAGGCATATTTTGGTCTATAGAGCAGAAATTATATGATTCTTGAATCCAAAAGTCAAATCAATCGTTAATACATCATAATCTTACATACATAACGATGATCTGGTATCTACTGACAATATTATATAACATAAATGACAGAATTTAATTTTTCATTTTAAATTTGCTGATTTGCTATGATTATTCTATAAATTTCATAACAGAGTACTTAAATACATAATCATAACAGAAAATCTTACTGCTTTATGGATGTGAACCTGGATTACAACGTTATAAGTGATCGTAATGCAGTAATGATATCATTATTCGATTGAATTCATTAAATTATTAAATTTACTTAAAAAAGGCATATTTTGGTCTATAGAGCAGAAATTATATGATTCTTGAATCCAAAAGTCTAATCAATCGTTAATACATCATAATCTTACATACATAACGATGATCTGGTATCTACTGACAATATTATATAACATAAATGACAGAATTTAATTTTTCATTTTAAATTTGCTGATTTGCTATGATTATTCTATAAATTTCATAACAGAGTACTTAAATACATAATCATAACAGAAAATCTTACTGCTTTATGGATGTGAACCTGGATTACAACGTTATAAGTGATTGTAATGCAGTAATGATATTATTATTCGATTGAATTCATTAAATTATTGAATTTACTTAAAAAAGGCATATTTTGGTCCATAATGCAGAAATTTAATGATTTGTTGAATCCAAAAGTCTCATCAATCGTTAGTACATCATTATCTTACATATATAACGATGATCTGGTATCTACTGACAATATTATATAACATAAATAACAGAATTTAATTTTTCATTTTAAATTTGCTGATTTGCTATGATTATTCTATAAATTTCATAACAGGGTACTCAAATACATATTCAAATCCAAAAAAATTCTGATTTATAAATGTGAACCTGGACTACAATGTAAAAAATGATCATAATGCTTTAATGATATCATTATTCGTTTGAATTCATTAAATTATTGAATTTACTTAAAATAGGCATATTTTGGTCTATAAAGCAGAAATTATATGATTTTTGAATCCAAAAGTCTAATCAATCGTTAATACATCATAATCTTACATATATAAGGATGATCTGGTATCTACTGACAATATTATATAACATAAATGACAGAATTTAATTTTTCATTTTAAATTTGCTGATTTGCTATGATTATTCTATAAATTTCATAACAGAGTACTCAAATACATAACCATATCAGAAAATCTTACTGCTTTATAGATGTGAACCTGGACTACAACTTTATAAGTGATCGTAATGCAGTAATGATATTATTATTCGATTGAATTCATTAAATTATTGAATTTACTTAAAAAAGGCATATTTTGGTCTATAAAGCAGAAATTAAATGATTCTTGAATCCAAAAGTCTAATCAATCGTTAATACATCATTATCTTACATACATAACGATGATCTGGTATCTACTGACAATAATATATATTAAAAATTACTGAAATTGATTTTTCATTTAAATTTGCTGATTTGCTATGATTATTCTATAAATTTCATAACAGAGTACTCAAATACATAATCATATCAGAAAATCTTACTGCGTTATGGATGTGAACCTGGATTACAACGTTATAAGTGATCGTAATGCAGTAATGATATCATTATTCGATTGAATTCATTAAATTATTAAATTTACTTAAAAAAGGCATATTTTGGTCTATAGAGCAGAAATTATATGATTCTTGAATCCAAAAGTCTAATCAATCGTTAATACATCATAATCTTACATACATAACGATGATCTGGTATCTACTGACAATATTATATAACATAAATGACAGAATTTAATTTTTCATTTTAAATTTGCTGATTTGCTATGATTATTCTATAAATTTCATAACAGAGTACTTAAATACATAATCATAACAGAAAATCTTACTGCTTTATGGATGTGAACCTGGATTACAACGTTATAAGTGATTGTAATGCAGTAATGATATTATTATTCGATTGAATTCATTAAATTATTGAATTTACTTAAAAAAGGCATATTTTGGTCCATAATGCAGAAATTTAATGATTTGTTGAATCCAAAAGTCTCATCAATCGTTAGTACATCATTATCTTACATATATAACGATGATCTGGTATCTACTGACAATATTATATAACATATATAACAGAATTTAATTTTTCATTTTAAATTTGCTGATTTGCTATGATTATTCTATAAATTTCATAACAGAGTACTTAAATACATAATCATAACAGAAAATTTCTGATTTATAAATGTGAACCTGGACTACAATGTAAAAAATGATCATAATGCTTTAATGATATCATTATTCGTTTGAATTCATTAAATTATTGAATTTACTTAAAAAAGGCATATTTTGGTCTATAAAGCAGAAATTATATGATTCTTGAATCCAAAAGTCTAATCAATCGTTAATACATCATAATCTTACATATATAAGGATGATCTGGTATCTACTGACAATATTATATAACATAAATGACAGAATTTAATTTTTCATTTTAAATTTGCTGATTTGCTATGATTATTCTATAAATTTCATAACAGAGTACTCAAATACATAACCATATCAGAAAATCTTACTGCTTTATAGATGTGAACCTGGACTACAACTTTATAAGTGATCGTAATGCAGTAATGATATTATTATTCGATTGAATTCATTAAATTATTGAATTTACTTAAAAAAGGCATATTTTGGTCTATAAAGCAGAAATTAAATGATTCTTGAATCCAAAAGTCTAATCAATCGTTAATACATCATTATCTTACATACATAACGATGATCTGGTATCTACTGACAATAATATATATTAAAAATTACTGAAATTGATTTTTCATTTAAATTTGCTGATTTGCTATGATTATTCTATAAATTTCATAACAGAGTACTCAAATACATAATCATATCAGAAAATCTTACTGCGTTATGGATGTGAACCTGGATTACAACGTTATAAGTGATCGTAATGCAGTAATGATATCATTATTCGATTGAATTCATTAAATTATTAAATTTACTTAAAAAAGGCATATTTTGGTCTATAGAGCAGAAATTATATGATTCTTGAATCCAAAAGTCTAATCAATCGTTAATACATCATAATCTTACATACATAACGATGATCTGGTATCTACTGACAATATTATATAACATAAATGACAGAATTTAATTTTTCATTTTAAATTTGCTGATTTGCTATGATTATTCTATAAATTTCATAACAGAGTACTTAAATACATAATCATAACAGAAAATCTTACTGCTTTATGGATGTGAACCTGGATTACAACGTTATAAGTGATTGTAATGCAGTAATGATATTATTATTCGATTGAATTCATTAAATTATTGAATTTACTTAAAAAAGGCATATTTTGGTCCATAATGCAGAAATTTAATGATTTGTTGAATCCAAAAGTCTCATCAATCGTTAGTACATCATTATCTTACATATATAACGATGATCTGGTATCTACTGACAATATTATATAACATATATAACAGAATTTAATTTTTCATTTTAAATTTGCTGATTTGCTATGATTATTCTATAAATTTCATAACAGAGTACTTAAATACATAATCATAACAGAAAATTTCTGATTTATAAATGTGAACCTGGACTACAATGTAAAAAATGATCATAATGCTTTAATGATATCATTATTCGTTTGAATTCATTAAATTATTGAATTTACTTAAAAAAGGCATATTTTGGTCTATAAAGCAGAAATTATATGATTTTTGAATCCAAAAGTCTAATCAATCGTTAATACATCATAATCTTACATATATAACGATGATCTGGTATCTACTGACAATATTATATAACATAAATGACAGAATTTAATTTTTCATTTTAAATTTGCTGATTTGCTATGATTATTCTATAAATTTCATAACAGAGTACTTAAATACATAATCATATCAGAAAATCTTACTGCTTTATGGATGTGAACCTGGATTACAACGTTATAAGTGATTGTAATGCAGTAATGATCTTATTATTCGATTGAATTCATTAAATTATTGAATTTACTTAAAAAAGGCATATTTTGGTCCATAATGCAGAAATTTAATGATTTGTTGAATCCAAAAGTCTCATCAATCGTTAGTACATCATTATCTTACATATATAACGATGATCTGGTATCTACTGACAATATTATATAACATAAATAACAGAATTTAATTTTTCATTTTAAATTTGCTGATTTGCTATGATTATTCTATAAATTTCATAACAGGGTACTCAAATACATATTCAAATCCAAAAAAATTCTGATTTATAAATGTGAACCTGGACTACAATGTAAAAAATGATCATAATGCTTTAATGATATCATTATTCGTTTGAATTCATTAAATTATTGAATTTACTTAAAATAGGCATATTTTGGTCTATAAAGCAGAAATTATATGATTTTTGAATCCAAAAGTCTAATCAATCGTTAATACATCATAATCTTACATATATAAGGATGATCTGGTATCTACTGACAATATTATATAACATAAATGACAGAATTTAATTTTTCATTTTAAATTTGCTGATTTGCTATGATTATTCTATAAATTTCATAACAGAGTACTCAAATACATAACCATATCAGAAAATCTTACTGCTTTATAGATGTGAACCTGGATTACAACTTTATAAGTGATCGTAATGCAGTAATGATATTATTATTCGATTGAATTCATTAAATTATTGAATTTACTTAAAAAAGGCATACTTTGGTCTATAAAGCAGAAATTAAATGATTCTTGAATCCAAAAGTCTAATCAATCGTTAATACATCATTATCTTACATACATAACGATGATCTGGTATCTACTGACAATAATATATATTAAAAATTACTGAAATTGATTTTTCATTTAAATTTGCTGATTTGCTATGATTATTCTATAAATTTCATAACAGAGTACTCAAATACATAATCATATCAGAAAATCTTACTGCGTTATGGATGTGAACCTGGATTACAACGTTATAAGTGATCGTAATGCAGTAATGATATCATTATTCGATTGAATTCATTAAATTATTAAATTTACTTAAAAAAGGCATATTTTGGTCTATAGAGCAGAAATTATATGATTCTTGAATCCAAAAGTCTAATCAATCGTTAATACATCATAATCTTACATACATAACGATGATCTGGTATCTACTGACAATATTATATAACATAAATGACAGAATTTAATTTTTCATTTTAAATTTGCTGATTTGCTATGATTATTCTATAAATTTCATAACAGAGTACTTAAATACATAATCATAACAGAAAATCTTACTGCTTTATGGATGTGAACCTGGATTACAACGTTATAAGTGATTGTAATGCAGTAATGATATTATTATTCGATTGAATTCATTAAATTATTGAATTTACTTAAAAAAGGCATATTTTGGTCCATAATGCAGAAATTTAATGATTTGTTGAATCCAAAAGTCTCATCAATCGTTAGTACATCATTATCTTACATATATAACGATGATCTGGTATCTACTGACAATATTATATAACATAAATAACAGAATTTAATTTTTCATTTTAAATTTGCTGATTTTCTATGATTATTCTATAAATTTCATAACAGAGTATTTAAATACATATTCAAATCCAAAATATTTCTGATTTATAAATGTGAACCTGGACTACAATGTAAAAAATGATCATAATGTAGTAATGATATTATTATAAGATTGAATTCATTAAATTATTGAATTTACTTAAAAAAGGCATATTTTGGTCTATAGAGTAGAAATTGTATGATTTTTGAATCCAATAGTCTCATCAATCGTTTATACATCACTATCTTACAAATAAAATTGTTATTGGTAACTACTGACATTTTTATTTAACATATATAACAGAATTTGATTTTTCATTGAAAATTGCTGATTTGCTATGATTATTCTATAAATTTCATAACAGAGTACTCAAATATATATTCAAATCCAAAATCTTTCTGGTTTAAATATGTGAACCTGGATTACAACGTTATAAGTGATCGTAATGCAGTAATGATGTTTTTTTTCGATTGGTTTCATGAATTATTGAATTTACTTAAAAAAGGGATATTTTGGTCTATAATGCAGAAATTATATGATTTGTTGAATCCGAAAGTCTCATCAATTGTTAATACATCATTATCTTACATACATAACGATGACTTGGTATCTACTGACAATAATATATATTATAAATTACTGAAATTGTTTCTTCATTTGAATATTGCTGATTTGCTTCAAAAATTCTACAAACTTCATAACAGAGTTCTCAAATACATATTAAAATCCAAAATCTTACTGATATATGAATTGTGTACCGGGAATCAGGATGATACGTGATAATTTTACAGTTCACTTTATCAATGATTTTAATTTTCGATTGGATGGATGAATTATTGAATTTATTTCAATACAAGCTTATTAATGGTCTAAAAATAAGAAATAGTATGATTTTTAAATGCAATAGTCTCATCAATCGTTAATACATCATTATCTTACAAATAAAATGGTTATTGGTAACTATTGACATTTTTATTTAACATATATAACAGAATTTGATTTTCAGTTCGAAACTTGCAGATTTGCTTTGATAATCACACAATTTTATTTACAGAGTACTTAAATACATAATCATATCAAAAATCTTACTGCTATATATATGTGAACCTGGATTACAACGTTATAAGTGATCGTAATGCAGTAATGATATCATTATTCGATTGAATTTATTAAATTATTGAATTTACTTAATGAAGGGATATTTTGGTCTATAATGCAGAAGTTATATGATTCTTGAATCCAAAAGTCTCATCAATCGTTAGTACATCATTAACTTACATATATAACGATGATTTGGTATCTACTGACAATATTATATAACATAAATAACAGAATTTAATTTTTCATTTTAAATTTGCTGATTTGCTATGATTATTCTATAAATTTCATAACATAGTACTCGAATACATATTCAAATCCAAAATATTTCTGATTTATAAACGTGAACCTGGACTACAATGTAAAAAGTGATCATAATGCAGTAATGATATCATTATTCGATTGAATTTATTAAATTATTGAATTTACTTAATGAAGGGATATTTTGGTCTATAATGCAGAAGTTATATGATTCTTGAATCCAAAAGTCTCATCAATCGTTAGTACATCATTATCTTACATATATAACGATGATCTGGTATCTACTGACAATATTATATAACATAAATAACAGAATTTAATTTTTCATTTTAAATTTGCTGATTTGCTATGATTATTCTATAAATTTCATAACAGAGTACTCTAATACATATTCAAATCCAAAATATTTCTGATTTATAAATGTGAACCTGGACTACAATGTAAAAAATGATCATAATGCTTCAATGATATCATTATTCGATTGAATTTATTAAATTATTGAATTTACTTAAAAAAGGGATATTTTGGTCTATAATGCAGAAATTATATGATTTGTTGAATCCAAAAGTCTCATCAATTGTTTATACATCATTATCTTACATATATAACGATAATCTGGTATCTACTGACAATATTTTATAACATAAATTACTGAAATTGATTCTTCATTTGAATATTGCTGATTTGCTTCAAAAATTCTACAAACTTCATTTCAGAGTTCTCAAATACATATTAAAATCCATAATCTTACTGATATATGAATTGTGTACCGGGAGTCAGGATGATACGTGATAATTTTACAGTTCACTTTATCAATGATTTTAATTTTCGATTAGATTGATGAATTATTAAATTTATTTCTAAACAAGCTTCTTTATGGTCTAAAAATAAGAAATTGTATGATTTTGGAATCCAATAGTCTCATCGTTCGTTAATACATCACTATCTTACAAATATAATGGTTATTGGTTACTACTGCCAATATTACATAAACTAAATTATTAAATTTGATTTTCAGTTCGAAACTTGCTGATTTGCTTTGATAATCACACAATTTTATTTACAGAGTACTTAAATACATAACCATATCAAAAATCTTACTGCTATATAAATGTGAACCTGGATTACAACGTTATAAGTGATCGTAATGCAGTAATGATATTATTATTCGATTGAATTCATTAAATTATTGAATTTACTTAAAAAAGGCATATTTTGGTCTATAAAGTAGAAATTATATGATTCTTGAATCCAAAAGTCTCATCAATCGTTAATATATCATTATCTTACATACATAACGATGATCTGGTATCTACTGACAATAATATATATTAAAAATTACTGAAATTGATTTTTCATTATTAATTTGCTGATTTGCTATGATTATTCTATAAATTTCATAACAGAGTACTTAAATACATAATCATATCAGAAAATCTTACTGCTTTATGGATGTAAACCTGGATTACAACGTTATAAGTGATCGTAATGCAGTAATGATATTATTATTCGATTGAATTCATTAAATTATTGAATTTACTTAAAAAAGGCATATTTTGGTCTATAAAGCAGAAATTATATGATTCTTGAATCCAAAAGTCTAATCAATCGTTAATACATCATAATCTTACATATATAACGATGATCTGGTATCTACTGACAATATTATATAACATAAATGACAGAATTTAATTTTTCATTTTAAATTTGCTGATTTGCTATGATTATTCTATAAATTTCATAACAGAGTACTCAAATATATATTCAAATCCAAAATATTTCTGATATATAAATGTGAACCTGGACAACAATGTAAAAAATGATCATAATGCTTCAATGATATCATTATTCGATTGAATTTATTAAATTATTGAATTTACTTAAAAAAGGGATATTTTGGTCTATAATGCAGAAATTATATGATTTGTTGAATCCAAAAGTCTCATCAATTGTTTATACATCATTATCTTACATACATAACGATGAACTGGTATCTACTGACAATAATATATATTATAAATTACTGAAATTGATTCTTCATTTGAATATTGCTGATTTGCTTTGATAATCACACAATTTTATTAATAGAGTACTTAAATACATAATCATATCAAAAATCTTACTGCTTTATAAACGTGAACCTGGATTACAACGTTATAAGTGATCTTAATGCAGTAATGATATTATTATTCGATTGAATTCATTAAATTATTGAATTTACTTAAAAAAGGAATTTTTTGGTCTATCAATCAGAAATTATATGATTTTTGAATCCAAAAGTCTCATCAATTGTTAATACATCATTATCTTACATACATAACGATGATCTGGTATCTACTGACAATAATATATATTAAAAATTATTGAAATTAATTCTTCATTTGAAAATTGCTGATTTGATTTAAAAATTCGACAAACTTCATAACAAGGTACTCAATTACGTATTAAAATCCAAACTCTTACTGATATATGAATTGTATACCGGGAATCAGGATGATACGTGATTATTTTACAGTTCACTTTATCAATGATTTTAATTTTCGATTGGATTGATGAATTATTGAATTTATTTCAAAACAAGCTTATTAATGGTCTAAAAATAAGAAATTGTATGATTTTGGAATCCAATAGTCTCATCGTTCGTTAATACATCACTATCTTACAAATATAATGGTTATTGGTTACTACTGCCAATATTACATAAACTAAATTATTAAATTTGATTTTCAGTTCGAAACTTGCTGATTTGCTTTGATAATCACACAATTTTATTTACAGAGTACTTAAATACATAACCATATCAAAAATCTTACTGCTATATAAATGTGAACCTGGATTACAACGTTATAAGTGATCGTAATGCAGTAATGATATCATTATTCGATTGAATTCATTAAATTATTGAATTTACTTAAAAAAGGCATATTTTGGTCTATAAAGCAGAAATTATATGATTCTTGAATCCAAAAGTCTAATCAATCGTTAATACATCATAATCTTACATATATAACGATGATCTGGTATCTACTGACAATATTATATAACATAAATAACAGAATTAGATTTTTCATTTTAAATTTGCTGATTTGCTATGATTATTCTATAAATTTCATAACAGAGTACTCGAATACATATTCAAATCCAAAATATTTCTGATTTATAAACGTGAACCTGGACTACAATGTAAAAAGTGATCATAATGCAGTAATGATATTATTATTCGATTGAATTCATTAAATTATTGAATTTACTTAAAAAAGGAATTTTTTGGTCTATCAATCAGAAATTATATGATTTTTGAATCCAAAAGTCTCATCAATTGTTAATAAATCATTATCTTACATACATAACGATGATCTGGTATCTACTGACAATAATATATATTAAAAATTATTGAAATTAATTCTTCATTTGAAAATTGCTGATTTGATTTAAAAATTCGACAAACTTCATAACAAGGTACTCAATTACGTATTAAAATCCAAGCTCTTACTGATATATGAATTGTATACCGGGAATCAGGATGATATGTGATTATTTTACAGGTCACTTTATCAATGATTTTAATTTTCGATTGGATTGATGATTTATTGAATTTATTTCAAAACAAGCTTATTAATGGTCTAAAAATAAGAAATTGTATGATTTTTGAATCCAATAGTCTCATCGTTCGTTAATACATCACTATCTTACATATATAATGGTTATTGGTTACTACTGCCAATATTACATAAACTAAATTACTAAATTTGATTTTCAGTTCGAAACTTGCTGATTTGCTTTGATAATCACACAATTTTATTGACAGAGTACTCAAATACATAATCATATCAGAAAATCTTACTGCTGTATGGATGTGACCCTGGATTACAAAGTTATAAGTGATCGTAATGCAGTAATGATATTATTATTCGATTGAATTCATTAAATTATTGAATTTACTTAAAAGAGGCATATTTTGGTCTATAAAGCATAAATTAAATGATTCTTGAATCCAAAAGTCTCATCAATCGTTAATACATCATTATCTTACATAAATAACGATGATCTGGTATCTACTGACAATATTATATAACATAAATGACAGAATTTAATTTTTCATTTTAAATTTGCTGATTTGCTATGATTGTTCTATAAATTTCATAACAGAGTACTAAAATACATAATCATATCAGAAAATCTTACTGCTTTATGGATGTGAACCTGGATTACAACGTTATAAGTGATCGTTATGCAGTAATGATATTATTATTCGATTGAATTCATTAAATTATTGAATTTACTTAATGAAGGGATATTTTGGTCTATAATGCAGAAATTATATGATTCTTGAATCCAAAAGTCTCATCAATCGTTAGTACATCATTATCTTACATATTTAACGATGATCTGGTATCTACTGACAATATTATATAACATAAATAACAGAATTTAATTTTTCATTTTAAATTTGCTGATTTGCTATGATTATTCTATAAATTTCATATTAGGGTACTCAAATACATATTCAAATCCAAAAAAATTCTGATTTATAAATGTTAACCTGGACTACAATGTAAAAAATGATCATAATGCTTTAATGATATCATTATTCGTTTGAATTCATTAAATTATTGAATTTACTTAAAAAAGGCATATTTTGGTCTATAAAGCAGAAATTATAAGATTTTTGAATCCAAAAGTCTAATCAATCGTTAATACATCATAATCTTACATATATAACGATGATCTGGTATCTACTGACAATATTATATAACATAAATGACAGAATTTAATTTTTCATTTTAAATTTGCTGATTTGCTATGATTATTCTATAAATTTCATAACAGAGTACTCAAATACATAACCATATCAGAAAATCTTACTGCTTTATAGATGTGAACCTGGATTACAACTTTATAAGTGATCGTAATGCAGTAATGATATTATTATTCGATTGAATTCATTAAATTATTGAATTTACTTAAAAAAGGCATATTTTGGTCCATAAAGCAGAAATTAAATGATTCTTGAATCCAAAAGTCTCATCAATCGTTAATACATCATTATCTTACATACATAACGATGATCTGGTATCTACTGACAATAATATATATTAAAAATTACTGAAATTGATTTTTCATTTTAAATTTGCTGATTTGCTATGATTATTCTATAAATTTCATAACAGAGTACTCAAATACATAATCATATCAGAAAATCTTACTGCGTTATGGATGTGAACCTGGATTACAACGTTATAAGTGATCGTAATGCAGTAATGATATCATTATTCGATTGAATTCATTAAATTATTAAATTTACTTAAAAAAGGCATATTTTGGTCTATAGAGCAGAAATTATATGATTCTTGAATCCAAAAGTCTAATCAATCGTTAATACATCATAATCTTACATACATAACGATGATCTGGTATCTACTGACAATAATATATAACATAAATGACAGAATTTAATTTTTCATTTTAAATTTGCTGATTTGCTATGATTATTCTATAAATTTCATAACAGAGTACTCGAATACATATTCAAATCCAAAATATTTCTGATTTATAAACGTGAACCTGGACTACAATGTAAAAAGTGATCATAATGCAGTAATGATATCATTATTCGATTGAATTCATTAGATTATTGAATTTACTTAAAAAAGGAATTTTTTGGTCTATCAATCAGAAATTATATGATTTTTGAATCCAAAAGTCTCATCAATTGTTAATAAATCATTATCTTACATACATAACGATGATCTGGTATCTACTGACAATAATATATATTAAAAATTATTGAAATTAATTCTTCATTTAAAAATTGCTGATTTGATTTAAAAATTCGACAAACTTCATAACAAGGTACTCAATTACGTATTAAAATCCAAGCTCTTACTGATATATGAATTGTATACCGGGAATCAGGATGATACGTGATTATTTTACAGGTCACTTTATCAATGATTTTAATTTTCGATTGGATTGATGAATTATTGAATTTATTTCAAAACAAGCTTATTAATGGTCTAAAAATAAGAAATTGTATGATTTTTGAATCCAATAGTCTCATCGTTCGTTAATACATCACTATCTTACATATATAATGGTTATTGGTTACTACTGCCAATATTACATAAACTAAATTACTAAATTTGATTTTCAGTTCGAAACTTGCTGATTTGCTTTGATAATCACACAATTTTATTAATAGAGTACTTAAATACATAATCATATCAAAAATCTTACTGCTTTATAAATGTGAACCTGAATTACAACGTTATAAGTGATCTTAATGCAGTAATGATATCATTATTCGATTAAATTCATTAAATTATTGAATTTACTTAAAAAAGGCATATTTTGGTCTATAAAGCATAAATTAAATGATTCTTGAATCCAAAAGTCTCATCAATCGTTAATACATCATTATCTTACATACATAACGATGATCTGGTATCTACTGACAATAATATATATTAAAAATTACTGAAATTGATTTTTCATTTTAAATTTGCTGATTTGCTATGATTATTCTATAAATTTCATAACAGAGTACTCAAATACATAATCATATCAGAAAATCTTACTGCTTTATGGATGTGAACCTGGATTACAACGTTATAAGTGATCGTAATGTAGTAATGATATCATTATTCGATTGAATTTATTAAATTATTAAATTTACTTAAAAAAGGCATATTTTGGTCTATAAAGCTGAAATTATATGATTCTTGAATCCAAAAGTCTAATCAATCGTTAATACATCATAATCTTACATATATAACGATGATCTGGTATCTACTGACAATATTATATAACATAAATAATAGAATTAGATTTTTCATTTTAAATTTGCTGATTTGCTATGATTATTCTATAAATTTCATAACAGAGTACTCGAATACATATTCAAATCCAAAATATTTCTGATTTATAAACGTGAACCTGGACTACAATGTAAAAAGTGATCATAATGCAGTAATGATATCATTATTCGATTGAATTCATTAGATTATTGAATTTACTTAAAAAAGGAATTTTTTGGTCTATCAATCAGAAATTATATGATTTTTGAATCCAAAAGTCTCATCAATTGTTAATAAATCATTATCTTACATACATAACGATGATCTGGTATCTACTGACAATAATATATATTAAAAATTATTGAAATTAATTCTTCATTTAAAAATTGCTGATTTGATTTAAAAATTCGACAAACTTCATAACAAGGTACTCAATTACGTATTAAAATCCAAGCTCTTACTGATATATGAATTGTATACCGGGAATCAGGATGATACGTGATTATTTTACAGGTCACTTTATCAATGATTTTAATTTTCGATTGGATTGATGAATTATTGAATTTATTTCAAAACAAGCTTATTAATGGTCTAAAAATAAGAAATTGTATGATTTTTGAATCCAATAGTCTCATCGTTCGTTAATACATCACTATCTTACATATATAATGGTTATTGGTTACTACTGCCAATATTACATAAACTAAATTACTAAATTTGATTTTCAGTTCGAAACTTGCTGATTTGCTTTGATAATCACACAATTTTATTAATAGAGTACTTAAATACATAATCATATCAAAAATCTTACTGCTTTATAAATGTGAACCTGGATTACAACGTTATAAGTGATCTTAATGCAGTAATGATATCATTATTCGATTAAATTCATTAAATTATTGAATTTACTTAAAAAAGGCATATTTTGGTCTATAAAGCATAAATTAAATGATTCTTGAATCCAAAAGTCTCATCAATCGTTAATACATCATTATCTTACATACATAACGATGATCTGGTATCTACTGACAATAATATCTATTATAAATTACTGAAATTGATTCTTCATTTGAAAATTGCTGATTTGCTTCAAAAATTCTACAAACTTCATTTCAGAGTTCTCAAATACATATTAAAATCCAAACTCTTACTAATATCTTAATTGTGTACCGGGAATCAGAATGATACATGATAATTTTACAGTTCACCTTATCAATTATTTTAATTTTCGATTAGATTGATGAATTATCAAATTTATTTCAAAACAAGCTTCTTTATGGTCTAAAAATAAGAAATTGTATGATTTTCGAATCCAATAGTCTCATCTATGGGTAATAAATGATTATTTTCAAATCTTATGTTGATCTGGTAACTACTGCCAATATTACATAAGCGAAATTACTAAATTTGATTTTCATTTCGAAACTTGCTGATTTGCTTTGATAATCACACAATTTTATTAATAGAGTACTTAAATGCATAATCATATCAAAAATCTTACTGCTTTATAAATGTGAACCTGGATTACAACGTTATAAGTGATCGTAATGCAGTAATGATATCATTATTCGATTGAATTCATTAAATTATTGAATTTACTTAAAAAAGGCATATTTTGGTCTATAAAGCAGAAATTATATGATTCTTGAATCCAAAAGTCTAATCAATCGTTAATACATCATAATCTTACATATATAACGATGATCTGGTATCTACTGACAATATTATATAACATAAATAACAGAATTAGATTTTTCATTTTAAATTTGCTGATTTGCTATGATTATTCTATAAATTTCATAACAGAGTACTCGAATACATATTCAAATCCAAAATATTTCTGATTTATAAACGTGAACCTGGACTACAATGTAAAAAGTGATCATAATGCAGTAATGATATTATTATTCGATTGAATTCATTAAATTATTGAATTTACTTAAAAAAGGAATTTTTTGGTCTATCAATCAGAAATTATATGATTTTTGAATCCAAAAGTCTCATCAATTGTTAATAAATCATTATCTTACATACATAACGATGATCTGGTATCTACTGACAATAATATATATTAAAAATTATTGAAATTAATTCTTCATTTGAAAATTGCTGATTTGATTTAAAAATTCGACAAACTTCATAACAAGGTACTCAATTACGTATTAAAATCCAAGCTCTTACTGATATATGAATTGTATACCGGGAATCAGGATGATATGTGATTATTTTACAGGTCACTTTATCAATGATTTTAATTTTCGATTGGATTGATGATTTATTGAATTTATTTCAAAACAAGCTTATTAATGGTCTAAAAATAAGAAATTGTATGATTTTTGAATCCAATAGTCTCATCGTTCGTTAATACATCACTATCTTACATATATAATGGTTATTGGTTACTACTGCCAATATTACATAAACTAAATTACTAAATTTGATTTTCAGTTCGAAACTTGCTGATTTGCTTTGATAATCACACAATTTTATTGACAGAGTACTCAAATACATAATCATATCAGAAAATCTTACTGCTGTATGGATGTGACCCTGGATTACAAAGTTATAAGTGATCGTAATGCAGTAATGATATTATTATTCGATTGAATTCATTAAATTATTGAATTTACTTAAAAGAGGCATATTTTGGTCTATAAAGCATAAATTAAATGATTCTTGAATCCAAAAGTCTCATCAATCGTTAATACATCATTATCTTACATAAATAACGATGATCTGGTATCTACTGACAATATTATATAACATAAATGACAGAATTTAATTTTTCATTTTAAATTTGCTGATTTGCTATGATTGTTCTATAAATTTCATAACAGAGTACTAAAATACATAATCATATCAGAAAATCTTACTGCTTTATGGATGTGAACCTGGATTACAACGTTATAAGTGATCGTTATGCAGTAATGATATTATTATTCGATTGAATTCATTAAATTATTGAATTTACTTAATGAAGGGATATTTTGGTCTATAATGCAGAAATTATATGATTCTTGAATCCAAAAGTCTCATCAATCGTTAGTACATCATTATCTTACATATTTAACGATGATCTGGTATCTACTGACAATATTATATAACATAAATAACAGAATTTAATTTTTCATTTTAAATTTGCTGATTTGCTATGATTATTCTATAAATTTCATATTAGGGTACTCAAATACATATTCAAATCCAAAAAAATTCTGATTTATAAATGTTAACCTGGACTACAATGTAAAAAATGATCATAATGCTTTAATGATATCATTATTCGTTTGAATTCATTAAATTATTGAATTTACTTAAAAAAGGCATATTTTGGTCTATAAAGCAGAAATTATAAGATTTTTGAATCCAAAAGTCTAATCAATCGTTAATACATCATAATCTTACATATATAACGATGATCTGGTATCTACTGACAATATTATATAACATAAATGACAGAATTTAATTTTTCATTTTAAATTTGCTGATTTGCTATGATTATTCTATAAATTTCATAACAGAGTACTCAAATACATAACCATATCAGAAAATCTTACTGCTTTATAGATGTGAACCTGGATTACAACTTTATAAGTGATCGTAATGCAGTAATGATATTATTATTCGATTGAATTCATTAAATTATTGAATTTACTTAAAAAAGGCATATTTTGGTCCATAAAGCAGAAATTAAATGATTCTTGAATCCAAAAGTCTCATCAATCGTTAATACATCATTATCTTACATACATAACGATGATCTGGTATCTACTGACAATAATATATATTAAAAATTACTGAAATTGATTTTTCATTTTAAATTTGCTGATTTGCTATGATTATTCTATAAATTTCATAACAGAGTACTCAAATACATAATCATATCAGAAAATCTTACTGCGTTATGGATGTGAACCTGGATTACAACGTTATAAGTGATCGTAATGCAGTAATGATATCATTATTCGATTGAATTCATTAAATTATTAAATTTACTTAAAAAAGGCATATTTTGGTCTATAGAGCAGAAATTATATGATTCTTGAATCCAAAAGTCTAATCAATCGTTAATACATCATAATCTTACATACATAACGATGATCTGGTATCTACTGACAATAATATATAACATAAATGACAGAATTTAATTTTTCATTTTAAATTTGCTGATTTGCTATGATTATTCTATAAATTTCATAACAGAGTACTCGAATACATATTCAAATCCAAAATATTTCTGATTTATAAACGTGAACCTGGACTACAATGTAAAAAGTGATCATAATGCAGTAATGATATCATTATTCGATTGAATTCATTAGATTATTGAATTTACTTAAAAAAGGAATTTTTTGGTCTATCAATCAGAAATTATATGATTTTTGAATCCAAAAGTCTCATCAATTGTTAATAAATCATTATCTTACATACATAACGATGATCTGGTATCTACTGACAATAATATATATTAAAAATTATTGAAATTAATTCTTCATTTAAAAATTGCTGATTTGATTTAAAAATTCGACAAACTTCAT
This sequence comes from Lepeophtheirus nordmannii, assembly GCA_963680855.1. Lineage (NCBI taxonomy): Eukaryota > Metazoa > Arthropoda > Copepoda > Siphonostomatoida > Caligidae > Lepeophtheirus > Lepeophtheirus nordmannii. Next base: position 19,117,647 of record OY804520.1, on the reverse strand, counting down.
AACAAGGTACTCAATTACGTATTAAAATCCAAGCTCTTACTGATATATGAATTGTATACCGGGAATCAGGATGATACGTGATTATTTTACAGGTCACTTTATCAATGATTTTAATTTTCGATTGGATTGATGAATTATTGAATTTATTTCAAAACAAGCTTATTAATGGTCTAAAAATAAGAAATTGTATGATTTTTGAATCCAATAGTCTCATCGTTCGTTAATACATCACTATCTTACATATATAATGGTTATTGGTTACTACTGCCAATATTACATAAACTAAATTACTAAATTTGATTTTCAGTTCGAAACTTGCTGATTTGCTTTGATAATCACACAATTTTATTAATAGAGTACTTAAATACATAATCATATCAAAAATCTTACTGCTTTATAAATGTGAACCTGGATTACAACGTTATAAGTGATCTTAATGCAGTAATGATATCATTATTCGATTAAATTCATTAAATTATTGAATTTACTTAAAAAAGGCATATTTTGGTCTATAAAGCATAAATTAAATGATTCTTGAATCCAAAAGTCTCATCAATCGTTAATACATCATTATCTTACATACATAACGATGATCTGGTATCTACTGACAATAATATCTATTATAAATTACTGAAATTGATTCTTCATTTGAAAATTGCTGATTTGCTTCAAAAATTCTACAAACTTCATTTCAGAGTTCTCAAATACATATTAAAATCCAAACTCTTACTAATATCTTAATTGTGTACCGGGAATCAGAATGATACATGATAATTTTACAGTTCACCTTATCAATTATTTTAATTTTCGATTAGATTGATGAATTATCAAATTTATTTCAAAACAAGCTTCTTTATGGTCTAAAAATAAGAAATTGTATGATTTTCGAATCCAATAGTCTCATCTATGGGTAATAAATGATTATTTTCAAATCTTATGTTGATCTGGTAACTACTGCCAATATTACATAAGCGAAATTACTAAATTTGATTTTCATTTCGAAACTTGCTGATTTGCTTTGATAATCACACAATTTTATTAATAGAGTACTTAAATGCATAATCATATCAAAAATCTTACTGCTTTATAAATGTGAACCTGGATTACAACGTTATAAGTGATCGTAATGCAGTAATGATATTATTATTCGATTGAATTCATTAAATTATTGAATTTACTTAAAAAAGGCATATTTTGGTCTATAAAGTAGAAATTATATGATTCTTGAATCCAAAAGTCTCATCAATCGTTAATACATCATTATATTACATACATAATGATGATCTGGTATCTACTGACAATAATATATATTAAAAATTACTGAAATTGATTTTTCATTTTAAATTTGCTAATTTGCTATGATTATTCTATAAATTTCATAACAGAGTACTCTAATACATATTCAAATCCAAAATATTTCTGATCTATAAATGTGAACCTGGACTACAATGTAAAAAATGATCATAATGCTTCAATGATATCATTATTCGATTGAATTTATTAAATTATTGAATTTACTTAAAAAAGGAATTTTTTGGTCTATAAAGCAGAAATTAAATGATTCTTGAATCCAAAAGTCTCATCAATCGTTAATACATCATTATCTTACATACATAACGATGAACTGGTATCTACTGACAATAATATATATTATAAATTACTGAAATTGATTCTTCATTTGAATATTGCTGATTTGCATCAAAAATTCTACAAACTTCATTTCAGAGTTCTCAAATACATATTAAAATCCATAATCTTACTGATATATGAATTGTGTACCGGGAGTCAGGATGATACGTGATAATTTTACAGTTCACTTTATCAATGATTTTAATTTTCGATAAGATTGATGAATTATTAAATTTATTTCAAAACAAGCTTCTTTATGGTCTAAAAATAAGAAATTGTATGATTTTCGAATCCAATAGTCTCATCTATGGGTAATAAATGATTATTTTACAAATCTTATGTTGATCTGGTAACTACTGCCAATATTACATAAGCTAAATTACTAAATTTGATTTTCCGTTCGAAACTTGCTGATTTGCTTTGATAATCACACAATTTTATTAATAGAGTACTTAAATACATAATCCTATCAAAAATCTTTCTGCTTTATAAATGTGAACCTGGATTACAACGTTATATGTGATCTTAATGCAGTAATGATATCATTATTCGATTAAATTCATTAAATTATTGAATTTACTTAAAAAAGGCATATTTTGGTCTAAAAAGCGGAAATTAAATGATTCTTGAATCCAAAAGTCTCATCAATCGTTAATATATCATTATCTTACATACATAACGATGATCTGGTATCTACTGACAATAATATATATTAAAAATTACTGAAATTGATTTTTCATTATTAATTTGCTGATTTGCTATGATTATTCTATAAATTTCATAACAGAGTACTTAAATACATAATCATATCAGAAAATCTTACTGCTTTATGGATGTAAACCTGGATTACAACGTTATAAGTGATCTTAATGCAGTAATGATATTATTATTCGATTGAATTCATTAAATTATTGAATTTACTTAAAAAAGGAATTTTTTGGTCTATCAATCAGAAATTATATGATTTTTGAATCCAAAAGTCTCATCAATTGTTAATACATCAATATCTTACATACATAACGATGATCTGGTATCTACTGACAATAATATATATTAAAAATTATTGAAATTAATTCTTCATTTGAAAATTGCTGATTTGATTTAAAAATTCGACAAACTTCATAACAAGGTACTCAATTACGTATTAAAATCCAAACTCTTACTGATATATGAATTGTATACCGGGAATCAGGATGATACGTGATTATTTTACAGTTCACTTTATCAATGATTTTAATTTTCGATTGGATTGATGAATTATTGAATTTATTTCAAAACAAGCTTATTAATGTTCTAAAAATAAGAAATTGTATGATTTTGGAATCCAATAGTCTCATCGTTCGTTAATACATCACTATCTTACAAATATAATGGTTATTGGTTACTACTGCCAATATTACATAAACTAAATTATTAAATTTGATTTTCAGTTCGAAACTTGCTGATTTGCTTTGATAATCACACAATTTTATTTACAGAGTACTTAAATACATAACCATATCAAAAATCTTACTGCTATATAAATGTGAACCTGGACTACAATGTAAAAAGTGATCATAATGCAGTAATGATATCATTATTCGATTGAATTCATTAGATTATTGAATTTACTTAAAAAAGGCATATTTTGGTCTATAAAGCAGAAATTATATGATTCTTGAATCCAAAAGTCTAATCAATCGTTAATACATCATAATCTTACATATATAACGATGATCTGGTATCTACTGACAATATTATATAACATAAATAACAGAATTAGATTTTTCATATTAAATTTGCTGATTTGCTATGATTATTCTATAAATTTCATAACAGAGTACTCGAATACATATTCAAATCCAAAATATTTCTGATTTATAAACGTAAACCTGGACTACAATGTAAAAAGTGATCATAATGCAGTAATGATATTATTATTCGATTGAATTCATTAAATTATTGAATTTACTTAAAAAAGGAATTTTTTGGTCTATAAAGCATAAATTAAATGATTCTTGAATCCAAAAGTCTCATCAATCGTTAATACATCATTATCTTACATACATAACGATGATCTGGTATCTACTGACAATATTATATATTATAAATGACAGAATTTAATTTTTCATTTTAAATTTGCTGATTTGCTATGATTATTCTATAAATTTCATAACAGAGTACTCAAATCCATAATCATATCAGAAAATCTTACTGCGTTATGGATGTGAACCTGGATTACAACGTTATAAGTGATCGTAATGCAGTAATGATATCATTATTCGATTGAATTCATTAAATTATTAAATTTACTTAAAAAAGGCATATTTTGGTCTATAAAACAGAAATTATATGATTCTTGAATCCAAAAGTCTAATCAATCGTTAATACATCATAATCTTACATATATAACGATGATCTGGTATCTACTGACAATATTATATAACATAAATGATAGAATTTAATTTTTCATTTTAAATTTGCTGATTTGCTATGATTATTCTATAAATTTCATAACAGAGTACTGAAATACATAATCATATCAGAAAATCTTACTGCTTTATGGATGTGAACCTGGATTACAACGTTATAAGTGATCGTAATGCAGTAATGATATTATTATTCGATTGAATTTATTAAATTATTGAATTTACTTAAAAAAGGGATATTTTGGTCTATAATGCAGAAATTATATAATTTGTTGAATCCAAAAGTCTTATCAATTGTTAATAGATCATTATCTTACATACATAACGATAATTTGGTATCTACTGACAATAATATCTATTAAAAATTACTGAAATTGATTCTTGATTTGAAAATTGCTGATTTGCTTCAAAAATTCTACAAACTTCATTTCAGAGTTCTCAAATACATATTAAAATCCAAACTCTTACTAATATCTTAATTGTGTACCGGGAATCAGAATGATACATGATAATTTTACAGTTCACCTTATCAATGATTTTAATTTTCGATTAGATTGATGAATTATCAAATTTATTTCAAAACAAGCTTCTTTATGGTCTAAAAATAAGAAATTGTATGATTTTCGAATGCAATAGTCTCATCTATGGGTAATAAATGATTATTTTCAAATCTTATGTTGATTTGGTAACTACTGCCAATATTACATAAGCTAAATTACTAAATTTGATTTTCATTTCGAAACTTGCTGATTTGCTTTGATAATCACACAATTTTATTAATAGAGTACTTAAATGCATAATCATATCAAAAATCTTACTGCTTTATAAATGTGAACCTGGATTACAACGTTATAAGTGATCGTAATGCAGTAATGATATTATTATAAGATTGAATTCATTAAATAATTGAATTTACTTAAAAAAGGCATATTTTGGTCTATAAAGCAGAAATTATATGATTCTTGAATCCAAAAGTCTAATCAATCGTTAATACATCATAATCTTACATATATAACGATGATCTGGTATCTACTGACAATATTATATAACATAAATAACAGAATTAGATTTTTCATTTTAAATTTGCTGATTTGCTATGATTATTCTATAAATTTCATAACAGAGTACTCGAATACATATTCAAATCCAAAATATTTCTGATTTATAAACGTAAACCTGGACTACAATGTAAAAAGTGATCATAATGCAGTAATGATATTATTATTCGATTGAATTCATTAAATTATTGAATTTACTTAAAAAAGGAATTTTTTGGTCTATAAAGAATAAATTAAATGATTCTTGAATCCAAAAGTCTCATCAATCGTTAATACATCATTATCTTACATACATAACGATGATCTGGTATCTACTGACAATATTATATATTATAAATGACAGAATTTAATTTTTCATTTTAAATTTGCTGATTTGCTATGATTATTCTATAAATTTCATAACAGAGTACTCAAATCCATAATCATATCAGAAAATCTTACTGCTTTATAGATGTGAACCTGGATTACAACGTTATAAGTGATCGTAATGCAGTAATGATATTATTATTCGATTGAATTCATTAAATTATTGAATTTACTTAAAAAAGGCATATTTTGGTCTATAAAGCATAAATTAAATGATTCTTGAATCCAAAAGTCTCATCAATCGTTAATACATCATTATCTTACATACATAACGATGATCTGGTATCTACTGACAATATTATATATTATAAATTACAGAATTTAATTTTTCATTTTAAATTTGCTGATTTGCTATGATTATTCTATAAATTTCATAACAGAGTACTCAAATACATAATCATATCAGAAAATCTTACTGCTTTATGGATGTGAACCTGGATTACAACGTTATAAGTGATCGTAATGCAGTAATGATATTATTATTCGATTGAATTCATTAAATTATTGAATTTACTTAAAAAAGGCATTCTTTGGTCTATAAAGCAGAAATTAAATGATTCTTGAATCCAAAAGTCTCATCAATCGTTAATACATCATTATCTTACATACATAACGATGATCTGGTATCTACTGACAATAATATATATTAAAAATTACTGAAATTGATTTTTCATTTTAAATTTGCTGATTTGCTATGATTATTCTATAAATTTCATAACAGAGTACTTGAATACATATTCAAATCCAAAATATTTCTGATTTATAAACGTGAACCTGGACTACAATGTAAAAAGTGATCATAATGCAGTAATGATATTATTATTCGATTGAATTCATTAAATTATTGAATTTACTTAAAAAAGGAATTTTTTGGTCTATAAAGCATAAATTAAATGATTCTTGAATCCAAAAGTCTCATCAATCGTTAATACATCATTATCTTACATACATAACGATGATCTGGTATCTACTGACAATATTATATATTATAAATGACAGAATTTAATTTTTCATTTTAAATTTGCTGATTTGCTATGATTATTCTATAAATTTCATAACAGAGTACTCAAATCCATAATCATATCAGAAAATCTTACTGCTTTATAGATGTGAACCTGGATTACAACGTTATAAGTGATTGTAATGCAGTAATGATATTATTATTCGATTGAATTCATTAAATTATTGAATTTACTTAAAAAAGGCATATTTTGGTCTATAAAGCATAAATTAAATGATTCTTGAATCCAAAAGTCTCATCAATCGTTAATACATCATTATCTTACATACATAACGATGATCTGGTATCTACTGACAATATTATATATTATAAATTACAGAATTTAATTTTTCATTTTAAATTTGCTGATTTGCTATGATTATTCTATAAATTTCATAACAGAGTACTCAAATACATAATCATATCAGAAAATCTTACTGCTTTATGGATGTGAACCTGGATTACAACGTTATAAGTGATCGTAATGCAGTAATGATATTATTATTCGATTGAATTCATTAAATTATTGAATTTACTTAAAAAAGGCATTCTTTGGTCTATAAAGCAGAAATTAAATGATTCTTGAATCCAAAAGTCTCATCAATCGTTAATACATCATTATCTTACATACATAACGATGATCTGGTATCTACTGACAATAATATATATTAAAAATTACTGAAATTGATTTTTCATTTTAAATTTGCTGATTTGCTATGATTATTCTATAAATTTCATAACAGAGTACTTGAATACATATTCAATTCCAAAATATTTCTGATTTATAAACGTGAACCTGGACTACAATGTAAAAAGTGATCATAATGCAGTAATGATATCATTATTCGATTGAATTCATTAAATTATTAAATTTACTTAAAAAAGGCATATTTTGGTCTATAAAGCAGAAATTATATGATTCTTGAATCCAAAAGTCTAATCAATCGTTAATACATCATAATCTTACATATATAACGATGATCTGGTATCTACTGACAATATTATATAACATAAATGATAGAATTTAATTTTTCATTTTAAATTTGCTGATTTGCTATGATTATTCTATAAATTTCATAACAGAGTACTGAAATACATAATCATATCAGAAAATCTTACTGCTTTATGGATGTGAACCTGGATTACAACGTTATAAGTGATTGTAATGCAGTAATGATATTATTATTCGATTGAATTTATTAAATTATTGAATTTACTTAAAAAAGGGATATTTTGGTCTATAATGCAGAAATTATATAATTTGTTGAATCCAAAAGTCTTATCAATTGTTAATAGATCATTATCTTACATACATAACGATAATTTGGTATCTACTGACAATAATATCTATTAAAAATTACTGAAATTGATTCTTGATTTGAAAATTGCTGATTTGCTTCAAAAATTCTACAAACTTCATTTCAGAGTTCTCAAATACATATTAAAATCCAAACTCTTACTAATATCTTAATTGTGTACCGGGAATCAGAATGATACATGTTAATTTTACAGTTCACCTTATCAATGATTTTAATTTTCGATTAGATTGATGAATTATCAAATTTATTTCAAAACAAGCTTCTTTATGGTCTAAAAATAAGAAATTTTATGATTTTCGAATGCAATAGTCTCATCTATGGGTAATAAATGATTATTTTCAAATAATTTGCTTTATAAATGTGAACCTGGATTACAACGTTATAAGTGATCGTAATGCAGTAATGATATTATTATAAGATTGAATTCATTAAATTATTGAATTTACTTAAAAAAGGCATATTTTGGTCTATAAAGCAGAAATTATATGATTCTTGAATCCAAAAGTCTAATCAATCGTTAATACATCATAATCTTACATATATAACGATGATCTGGTATCTACTGACAATATTATATAACATAAATAACAGAATTAGATTTTTCATTTTAAATTTGCTGATTTGCTATGATTATTCTATAAATTTCATAACAGAGTACTCGAATACATATTCAAATACAAAATATTTCTGATTTATAAACGTGAACCTGGACTACAATGTAAAAAGTGATCATAATGCAGTAATGATATCATTATTCGATTGAATTCATTAAATTATTGAATTTACTTAAAAAAGGAATTTTTTGGTCTATCAATCAGAAATTATATGATTTTTGAATCCAAAAGTCTCATCAATTTTTAATAAATCATTATCTTACATACATAACGATGATCTGGTATCTACTGACAATAATATATATTAAAAATTATTGAAATTAATTCTTCATTTGAAAATTGCTGATTTGATTTAAAAATTCGACAAAGAATTTGTATGATTTTTGAATCCAATAGTCTCATCGTTCGTTAATACATCACTATCTTACAAATATAATGGTTATTGGTTACTACTGCCAATATTACATAAGCTAAATTACTAAATTTGATTTTCCGTTCGAAACTTGCTGATTTGCTTTGATAATCACACAATTTTATTAATAGAGTACTTAAATACATAATCCTATCAAAAATCTTTCTGCTTTATAAATGTGAACCTGGATTACAACGTTATATGTGATCTTAATGCAGTAATGATATCATTATTCGATTAAATTCATTAAATTATTGAATTTACTTAAAAAAGGCATATTTTGGTCTAAAAAGCGGAAATTAAAAGATTCTTGAATCCAAAAGTCTCATCAATCGTTAATATATCATTATCTTACATACATAACGATGATCTGGTATCTACTGACAATAATAAATATTAAAAATTACTGAAATTGATTTTTCATTATTAATTTGCTGATTTGCTATGATTATTCTATAAATTTCATAACAGAGTACTTAAATACATAATCATATCAGAAAATCTTACTGCTTTATGGATGTAAACCTGGATTACAACGTTATAAGTGATCTTAATGCAGTAATGATATTATTATTCGATTGAATTCATTAAATTATTGAATTTACTTAAAAAAGGAATTTTTTGGTCTATCAATCAGAAATTATATGATTTTTGAATCCAAAAGTCTCATCAATTGTTAATACATCATTATCTTACATACATAACGATGATCTGGTATCTACTGACAATAATATATATTAAAAATTATTGAAATTAATTCTTCATTTGAAAATTGCTGATTTGATTTAAAAATTCGACAAACTTCATAACAAGGTACTCAATTACGTATTAAAATCCAAACTCTTACTGATATATGAATTGTATACCGGGAATCAGGATGATACGTGATTATTTTACAGTTCACTTTATCAATGATTTTAATTTTCGATTGGATTGATGAATTATTGAATTTATTTCAAAACAAGCTTATTAATGTTCTAAAAATAAGAAATTGTATGATTTTGGAATCCAATAGTCTCATCGTTCGTTAATACATCACTATCTTACAAATATAATGGTTATTGGTTACTACTGCCAATATTACATAAACTAAATTATTAAATTTGATTTTCAGTTCGAAACTTGCTGATTTGCTTTGATAATCACACAATTTTATTTACAGAGTACTTAAATACATAACCATATCAAAAATCTTACTGCTATATAAATGTGAACCTGGATAACAACGTTATAAGTGATCGTAATGCAGTAATGATATTATTATTCGATTGAATTCATTAAATTATTGAATTTACTTAAAAAAGGCATATTTTGGTCTATAAAGCAGAAATTATATGATTCTTGATTCCAAAAGTCTAATCAATCGTTAATACATCATAATCTTACATATATAACGATGATCTGGTATCTACTGACAATATTATATAACATAAATAACAGAATTAGATTTTTCATTTTAAATTTGCTGATTTGCTATGATTATTCTATAAATTTCATAACAGAGTACTCGAATACATATTCAAATCCAAAATATTTCTGATTTATAAACGTAAACCTGGACTACAATGTAAAAAGTGATCATAATGCAGTAATGATATTATTATTCGATTGAATTCATTAAATTATTGAATTTACTTAAAAAAGGAATTTTTTGGTCTATAAAGCATAAATTAAATGATTTTTGAATCCAAAAGTCTCATCAATCGTTAATACATCATTATCTTACATACATAACGATGATCTGGTATCTACTGACAATATTATATATTATAAATGACAGAATTTAATTTTTCATTTTAAATTTGCTGATTTGCTATGATTATTCTATAAATTTCATAACAGAGTACTCAAATCCATAATCATATCAGAAAATCTTACTGCTTTATAGATGTGAACCTAGATTACAACGTTATAAGTGATCGTAATGCAGTAATGATATTATTATTCGATTGAATTCATTAAATTATTGAATTTACTTAAAAAAGGCATTCTTTGGTCTATAAAGCAGAAATTAAATGATTCTTGAATCCAAAAGTCTCATCAATCGTTAATACATCATTATCTTACATACATAACGATGATCTGGTATCTACTGACAATAATATATATTAAAAATTACTGAAAATGATTTTTCATTTTAAATTTGCTGATTTGCTATGATTATTCTATAAATTTCATAACAGAGTACTTGAATACATATTCAAATCCAAAATATTTCTGATTTATAAACGTGAACCTGGACTACAATGTAAAAAGTGATCATAATGCAGTAATGATATCATTATTCGATTGAATTCATTAAATTATTAAATTTACTTAAAAAAGGCATATTTTGGTCTATAAAGCAGAAATTATATGATTCTTGAATCCAAAAGTCTAATCAATCGTTAATACATCATAATCTTACATATATAACGATGATCTGGTATCTACTGACAATATTATATAACATAAATGATAGAATTTAATTTTTCATTTTAAATTTGCTGATTTGCTATGATTATTCTATAAATTTCATAACAGAGTACTGAAATACATAATCATATCAGAAAATCTTACTGCTTTATGGATGTGAACCTGGATTACAACGTTATAAGTGATCGTAATGCAGTAATGATATTATTATTCGATTGAATTTATTAAATTATTGAATTTACTTAAAAAAGGGATATTTTGGTCTATAATGCAGAAATTATATAATTTGTTGAATCCAAAAGTCTTATCAATTGTTAATAGATCATTATCTTACATACATAACGATGATCTGGTATCTACTGACAATAATATATATTATAAATTACTGAAATTGATTCTTCATTTGAATATTGCTGATTTGCATCAAAAATTCTACAAACTTCATTTCAGAGTTCTCAAATACATATTAAAATCCATAATCTTACTGATATATGAATTGTGTACCGGGAGTCAGGATGATACGTGATAATTTTACAGTTCACTTTATCAATGATTTTAATTTTCGATAAGATTGATGAATTATTAAATTTATTTCAAAACAAGCTTCTTTATGGTCTAAAAATAAGAAATTGTATGATTTTCGAATCCAATAGTCTCATCTATGGGTAATAAATGATTATTTTACAAATTTTATGTTGATCTGGTAACTACTGCCAATATTACATAAGCTAAATTACTAAATTTGATTTTCCGTTCGAAACTTGCTGATTTGCTTTGATAATCACACAATTTTATTAATAGAGTACTTAAATACATAATCCTATCAAAAATCTTTCTGCTTTATAAATGTGAACCTGGATTACAACGTTATATGTGATCTTAATGTAGTAATGATATCATTATTCGATTAAATTCATTAAATTATTGAATTTACTTAAAAAAGGCATATTTTGGTCTAAAAAGCGGAAATTAAATGATTCTTGAATCCAAAAGTCTCATCAATCGTTAATATATCATTATCTTACATACATAACGATGATCTGGTATCTACTGACAATAATAAATATTAAAAATTACTGAAATTGATTTTTCATTATTAATTTGCTGATTTGCTATGATTATTCTATAAATTTCATAACAGAGTACTTAAATACATAATCATATCAGAAAATCTTACTGCTTTATGGATGTAAACCTGGATTACAACGTTATAAGTGATCTTAATGCAGTAATGATATTATTATTCGATTGAATTCATTAAATTATTGAATTTACTTAAAAAAGGAATTTTTTGGTCTATCAATCAGAAATTATATGATTTTTGAATCCAAAAGTCTCATCAATTGTTAATACATCATTATCTTACATACATAACGATGATCTGGTATCTACTGACAATAATATATATTAAAAATTATTGAAATTAATTCTTCATTTGAAAATTGCTGATTTGATTTAAAAATTCGACAAACTTCATAACAAGGTACTCAATTACGTATTAAAATCCAAACTCTTACTGATATATGAATTGTATACCGGGAATCAGGATGATACGTGATTATTTTACAGTTCACTTTATCAATGATTTTAATTTTCGATTGGATTGATGAATTATTGAATTTATTTCAAAACAAGCTTATTAATGTTCTAAAAATAAGAAATTGTATGATTTTGGAATCCAATAGTCTCATCGTTCGTTAATACATCACTATCTTACAAATATAATGGTTATTGGTTACTACTGCCAATATTACATAAACTAAATTATTAAATTTGATTTTCAGTTCGAAACTTGCTGATTTGCTTTGATAATCACACAATTTTATTTACAGAGTACTTAAATACATAACCATATCAAAAATCTTACTGCTATATAAATGTGAACCTGGATAACAACGTTATAAGTGATCGTAATGCAGTAATGATATTATTATTCGATTGAATTCATTAAATTATTGAATTTACTTAAAAAAGGCATATTTTGGTCTATAAAGCAGAAATTATATGATTCTTGATTCCAAAAGTCTAATCAATCGTTAATACATCATAATCTTACATATATAACGATGATCTGGTATCTACTGACAATATTATATAACATAAATAACAGAATTAGATTTTTCATTTTAAATTTGCTGATTTGCTATGATTATTCTATAAATTTCATAACAGAGTACTCGAATACATATTCAAATCCAAAATATTTCTGATTTATAAACGTGAACCTGGACTACAATGTAAAAAGTGATCATAATGCAGTAATGATATTATTATTCGATTGAATTCATTAAATTATTGAATTTACTTAAAAAAGGAATTTTTTGGTCTATAAAGCATAAATTAAATGATTCTTGAATCCAAAAGTCTCATCAATCGTTAATACATCATTATCTTACATACATAACGATGATCTGGTATCTACTGACAATATTATATATTATAAATGACAGAATTTAATTTTTCATTTTAAATTTGCTGATTTGCTATGATTATTCTATAAATTTCATAACAGAGTACTGAAATACATAATCATATCAGAAAATCTTACTGCTTTATGGATGTGAACCTGGATTACAACGTTATAAGTGATCGTAATGCAGTAATGATATTATTATTCGATTGAATTTATTAAATTATTGAATTTACTTAAAAAAGGGATATTTTGGTCTATAATGCAGAAATTATATAATTTGTTGAATCCAAAAGTCTTATCAATTGTTAATAGATCATTATCTTACATACATAACGATGATCTGGTATCTACTGACAATAATATATATTAAAAATTACTGAAATTGATTTTTCATTTTAAATTTGCTGATTTGCTATGATTATTCTATAAATTTCATAACAGAGTACTTGAATACATATTCAAATCCAAAATATTTCTGATTTATAAACGTGAACCTGGACTACAATGTAAAAAGTGATCATAATGCAGTAATGATATCATTATTCGATTGAATTCATTAAATTATTAAATTTACTTAAAAAAGGCATATTTTGGTCTATAAAGCAGAAATTATATGATTCTTGAATCCAAAAGTCTAATCAATCGTTAATACATCATAATCTTACATACATAACGATGATCTGGTATCTACTGACAATATTATATATTATAAATGACAGAATTTAATTTTTCATTTTAAATTTGCTGATTTGCTATGATTATTCTATAAATTTCATAACAGAGTACTCAAATCCATAATCATATCAGAAAATCTTACTGCTTTATAGATGTGAACCTAGATTACAACGTTATAAGTGATCGTAATGCAGTAATGATATTATTATTCGATTGAATTCATTAAATTATTGAATTTACTTAAAAAAGGCATTCTTTGGTCTATAAAGCAGAAATTAAATGATTCTTGAATCCAAAAGTCTCATCAATCGTTAATACATCATTATCTTACATACATAACGATGATCTGGTATCTACTGACAATAATATATATTAAAAATTACTGAAATTGATTTTTCATTTTAAATTTGCTGATTTGCTATGATTATTCTATAAATTTCATAACAGAGTACTTGAATACATATTCAAATCCAAAATATTTCTGATTTATAAACGTGAACCTGGACTACAATGTAAAAAGTGATCATAATGCAGTAATGATATCATTATTCGATTGAATTCATTAAATTATTAAATTTACTTAAAAAAGGCATATTTTGGTCTATAAAGCAGAAATTATATGATTCTTGAATCCAAAAGTCTAATCAATCGTTAATACATCATAATCTTACATATATAACGATGATCTGGTATCTACTGACAATATTATATAACATAAATGATAGAATTTAATTTTTCATTTTAAATTTGCTGATTTGCTATGATTATTCTATAAATTTCATAACAGAGTACTGAAATACATAATCATATCAGAAAATCTTACTGCTTTATGGATGTGAACCTGGATTACAACGTTATAAGTGATCGTAATGCAGTAATGATATTATTATTCGATTGAATTTATTAAATTATTGAATTTACTTAAAAAAGGGATATTTTGGTCTATAATGCAGAAATTATATAATTTGTTGAATCCAAAAGTCTTATCAATTGTTAATAGATCATTATCTTACATACATAACGATGATCTGGTATCTACTGACAATAATATATATTAAAAATTATTGAAATTAATTCTTCATTTGAAAATTGCTGATTTGATTTAAAAATTCGACAAACTTCATAACAAGGTACTCAATTACGTATTAAAATCCAAGCTCTTACTGATATATGAATTGTATACCGGGAATCAAGATGATACGTGATTATTTTACAGGTCACTTTATCAATGATTTTAATTTTCGATTGGATTGATGAATTATTGAATTTATTTCAAAACAAGCTTATTTATGGTCTAAAAATAAGAAATTGTATGATTTTTGAATCCAATAGTCTCATCGTTCGTTAATACATCACTATCTTACAAATATAATGGTTATTGGTTACTACTGCCAATATTACATAAACTAAATTACTAAATTTGATTTTCAGTTCGAAACTTCCTGATTTGCTTTGATAATCACACAATTTTATTTACAGAGTACTTAAATACATAATCATATCAAAAATCTTACTGCTATATAAATGTGAACCTGGATTACAACGTTATAAGTGATCGTAATGCAGTAATGATATTATTATTCGATTGAATTCATTAAATTATTGAATTTACTTAAAAAAGGCATATTTTGGTCTATAAAGCAGAAATTAAATGATTCTTGAATCCAAAAGTCTCATCAATCGTTAATACATCATTATCTTATATACATAACGATGATCTGGTATCTACTGACAATAATATATATGTAAAATTACTGAAATTGATTTTTCATTTTAAATTTGCTGATTTGCTATGATTATTCTATAAATTTCATAACAGAGTACTTGAATACATATTCAAATCCAAAATATTTCTGATTTATAAATGTGAACCTGGACTACAATGTAAAAAGTGATCATAATGCAGTAATGATATCATTATTCGATTCAATTCATTAAATTATTGAATTTACTTAAAAAAGGGATATTTTGGTCTATAATGCAGAAATTATATAATTTGTTGAATCCAAAAGTCTTATCAATTGTTAATACATCATTATCTTACATACATAACGATAATTTGGTATCTACTGACAATAATATCTATTAAAAATTACTGAAATTGATTCTTGATTTGAAAATTGCTGATTTGCTTCAAAAATTCTACAAACTTCATTTCAGAGTTCTCAAATACATATTAAAATCCAAACTCTTACTAATATCTTAATTGTGTACCGGGAATCAGAATGATACATGATAATTTTACAGTTCACCTTATCAATGATTTTAATTTTCGATTAGATTGATGAATTATCAAATTTATTTCAAAACAAGCTTCTTTATGGTCTAAAAATAAGAAATGTATGATTTTCGAATCCAATAGTCTCATTTATGGGTAATAAATGATTATTTTCAAATCTTATGTTGATCTGGTAACTACTGCCAATATTACATAAGCTAAATTACTAAATTTGATTTTCATTTCGAAACTTGCTGATTTGCTTTGATAATCACACAATTTTATTAATAGAGTACTTAAATGCATAATCATATCAAAAATCTTACTGCTTTATAAATGTGAACCTGGATTACAACGTTATAAGTGATCGTAATGCAGTAATGATATTATTATAAGATTGAATTCATTAAATTATTGAATTTACTTAAAAAAGGCATATTTTGGTCTATAAAGCAGAAATTATATGATTCTTGAATCCAAAAGTCTAATCAATCGTTAATACATCATAATCTTACATATATAACGATGATCTGGTATCTACTGACAATATTATATAACTAAATAACAGAATTAGATTTTTCATTTTAAATTTGCTGATTTGCTATGATTATTCTATAAATTTCATAACAGAGTACTCGAATACATATTCAAATCCAAAATATTTCTGATTTATAAACGTGAACCTGGACTACAATGTAAAAAGTGATCATAATGCAGTAATGATATCATTATTCGATTGAATTCATTAAATTATTGAATTTACTTAAAAAAGGAATTTTTTGGTCTATCAATCAGAAATTATATGATTTTTGAATCCAAAAGTCTCATCAATTGTTAATAAATCATTATCTTACATACATAACGATGATCTGGTATCTACTGACAATAATATATATTAAAAATTATTGAAATTAATTCTTCATTTGAAAATTGCTGATTTAATTTAAAAATTCGACAAACTTCATAACAAGGTACTCAATTACCTATTAAAATCCAAGCTCTTACTGATATATGAATTGTATACCGGGAATCAGGATGATACGTGATTATTTTACAGGTCACTTTATCAATGATTTTAATTTTCGATTGGATTGATGAATTATTGAATTTATTTCAAAACAAGCTTATTTATGGTCTAAAAATAAGAAATTGTATGATTTTTGAATCCAATAGTCTCATCGTTCGTTAATACATCACTATCTTACAAATATAATGGTTATTGGTTACTACTGCCAATATTACATAAACTAAATTACTAAATTTGATTTTCAGTTCGAAACTTCCTGATTTGCTTTGATAATCACACAATTTTATTTACAGAGTACTTAAATACATAATCATATCAAAAATCTTACTGCTATATAAATGTGAACCTGGATTACAACGTTATAAGTGATCGTAATGCAGTAATGATATTATTATTCGATTGAATTCATTAAATTATTGAATTTACTTAAAAAAGGCATATTTTGGTCTATAAAGCAGAAATTAAATGATTCTTGAATCCAAAAGTCTCATCAATCGTTAATACATCATTATCTTACATACATAACGATGATCTGGTATCTACTGACAATAATATATATGTAAAATTACTGAAATTGATTTTTCATTTTAAATTTGCTGATTTGCTATGATTATTCTATAAATTTCATTACAGAGTACTCAAATACATATTCAAATCCAAAATATTTCTGATTTATAAATGTGAACCTGGACTACAATGTAAAAAGTGATCATAATGCAGTAATGATATCATTATTCGATTGAATTTATTAAATTATTGAATTTACTTAAAAAAGGGATATTTTGGTCTATAATGCAGAAATTATATGATTCTTGAATCCTAAAGTTTCATCAATCGTTAATACATCATTATATTACATACATAACGATGATCTGGTATCTACTGACAATAATATATATTAAAAATTACTGAAATTGATTTTTCATTTTAAATTTGCTTATTTGCTATGATTATTCTATAAATTTCATTACAGAGTACTCAAATACATATTCAAATCCAAAATATTTCTGATTTATAAATGTGAACCTGGACTACAATTTAAAAAGTGATCATAATGCAGTAATGATATCATTATTCGATTCAATTCATTAAATTATTGAATTTACTTAAAAAAGGGATATTTTGGTCTATAATGCAGAAATTATATAATTTGTTGAATCCAAAAGTCTTATCAATTGTTAATACATCATTATCTTACATACATAACGATAATTTGGTATCTACTGACAATAATATCTATTAAAAATTACTGAAATTGATTCTTGATTTGAAAATTGCTGATTTGCTTCAAAAATTCTACAAACTTCATTTCAGAGTTCTCAAATACATATTAAAATCCAAACTCTTACTAATATCTTAATTGTGTACCGGGAATCAGAATGATACATGATAATTTTACAGTTCACCTTATCAATGATTTTAATTTTCGATTAGATTGATGAATTATCAAATTTATTTCAAAACAAGCTTCTTTATGGTCTAAAAATAAGAAATTGTATGATTTTCGAATGCAATAGTCTCATCTATGGGTAATAAATGATTATTTTCAAATCTTATGTTGATTTGGTAACTACTGCCAATATTACATAAGCTAAATTACTAAATTTGATTTTCATTTCGAAACTTGCTGATTTGCTTTGATAATCACACAATTTTATTAATAGAGTACTTAAATGCATAATCATATCAAAAATCTTACTGCTTTATAAATGTGAACCTGGATTACAACGTTATAAGTGATCGTAATGCAGTAATGATATTATTATAAGATTGAATTCATTAAATTATTGAATTTACTTAAAAAAGGCATATTTTGGTCTATAAAGCAGAAATTATATGATTCTTGAATCCAAAAGTCTAATCAATCGTTAATACATCATAATCTTACATATATAACGATGATCTGGTATCTACTGACAATATTATATAACATAAATAACAGAATTAGATTTTTCATTTTAAATTTGCTGATTTTCTATGATTATTCTATAAATTTCATAACAGAGTACTCAAATACATATTCAAATCCAAAATATTTATGATTTATAAATGTGAACCTGGATAACAACGTTATAAGTGATCGTAATGCAGTAATGATATTATAATTCGATTGAATTCATTAAATTATTGAATTTACTTAAAAAAGGCATATTTTGGTCTATAAAGTAGAAATTATATGATTCTTGAATCCTAAAGTTTCATCAATCGTTAATACATCATTATATTACATACATAACGATGATCTGGTATCTACTGACAATAATATATATTAAAAATTACTGAAATTGATTTTTCATTTTAAATTTGCTTATTTGCTATGATTATTCTATAAATTTCATTACAGAGTACTCATATACATATTCAAATCCAAAATATTTCTGATTTATAAATGTGAACCTGGACTACAATGTAAAAAGTGATCATAATGCAGTAATGATATCATTATTCGATTCAATTCATTAAATTATTGAATTTACTTAAAAAAGGGATATTTTGGTCTATAATGCAGAAATTATATAATTTGTTGAATCCAAAAGTCTTATCAATTGTTAATACATCATTATCTTACATACATAACGATAATTTGGTATCTACTGACAATAATATCTATTAAAAATTACTGAAATTGATTCTTGATTTGAAAATTGCTGATTTGCTTCAAAAATTCTACAAACTTCATTTCAGAGTTCTCAAATACATATTAAAATCCAAACTCTTACTAATATCTTAATTGTGTACCGGGAATCAGAATGATACATGATAATTTTACAGTTCACCTTATCAATGATTTTAATTTTCGATTAGATTGATGAATTATCAAATTTATTTCAAAACAAGCTTCTTTATGGTCTAAAAATAAGAAATTGTATGATTTTCGAATGCAATAGTCTCATCTATGGGTAATAAATGATTATTTTCAAATCTTATGTTGATTTGGTAACTACTGCCAATATTACATAAGCTAAATTACTAAATTTGATTTTCATTTCGAAACTTGCTGATTTGCTTTGATAATCACACAATTTTATTAATAGAGTACTTAAATGCATAATCATATCAAAAATCTTACTGCTTTATAAATGTGAACCTGGATTACAACGTTATAAGTGATCGTAATGCAGTAATGATATTATTATAAGATTGAATTCATTAAATTATTGAATTTACTTAAAAAAGGCATATTTTGGTCTATAAAGCAGAAATTATATGATTCTTGAATCCAAAAGTCTAATCAATCGTTAATACATCATAATCTTACATATATAACGATGATCTGGTATCTACTGACAATATTATATAACTAAATAACAGAATTAGATTTTTCATTTTAAATTTGCTGATTTGCTATGATTATTCTATAAATTTCATAACAGAGTACTCGAATACATATTCAAATCCAAAATATTTCTGATTTATAAACGTGAACCTGGACTACAATGTAAAAAGTGATCATAATGCAGTAATGATATCATTATTCGATTGAATTCATTAAATTATTGAATTTACTTAAAAAAGGAATTTTTTGGTCTATCAATCAGAAATTATATGATTTTTGAATCCAAAAGTCTCATCAATTGTTAATAAATCATTATCTTACATACATAACGATGATCTGGTATCTACTGACAATAATATATATTAAAAATTATTGAAATTAATTCTTCATTTGAAAATTGCTGATTTAATTTAAAAATTCGACAAACTTCATAACAAGGTACTCAATTACCTATTAAAATCCAAGCTCTTACTGATATATGAATTGTATACCGGGAATCAGGATGATACGTGATTATTTTACAGGTCACTTTATCAATGATTTTAATTTTCGATTGGATTGATGAATTATTGAATTTATTTCAAAACAAGCTTATTTATGGTCTAAAAATAAGAAATTGTATGATTTTTGAATCCAATAGTCTCATCGTTCGTTAATACATCACTATCTTACAAATATAATGGTTATTGGTTACTACTGCCAATATTACATAAACTAAATTACTAAATTTGATTTTCAGTTCGAAACTTCCTGATTTGCTTTGATAATCACACAATTTTATTTACAGAGTACTTAAATACATAATCATATCAAAAATCTTACTGCTATATAAATGTGAACCTGGATTACAACGTTATAAGTGATCGTAATGCAGTAATGATATTATTATTCGATTTAATTCATTAAATTATTGAATTTACTTAAAAAAGGCATATTTTGGTCTATAAAGCAGAAATTAAATGATTCTTGAATCCAAAAGTCTCATCAATCGTTAATACATCATTATCTTACATACATAACGATGATCTGGTATCTACTGACAATAATATATATGTAAAATTACTGAAATTGATTTTTCATTTTAAATTTGCTGATTTGCTATGATTATTCTATAAATTTCATTACAGAGTACTCAAATACATATTCAAATCCAAAATATTTCTGATTTATAAATGTGAACCTGGACTACAATGTAAAAAGTGATCATAATGCAGTAATGATATCATTATTCGATTGAATTTATTAAATTATTGAATTTACTTAAAAAAGGGATATTTTGGTCTATAATGCAGAAATTATATAATTTGTTGAATCCAAAAGTCTTATCAATTGTTAATACAT
Source organism: Lepeophtheirus nordmannii (assembly GCA_963680855.1). Taxonomy (NCBI): domain Eukaryota; kingdom Metazoa; phylum Arthropoda; class Copepoda; order Siphonostomatoida; family Caligidae; genus Lepeophtheirus; species Lepeophtheirus nordmannii. The sequence goes on along the minus strand of OY804520.1, from coordinate 19,095,475 downwards.
CATTATCTTACATACATAACGATAATTTGGTATCTACTGACAATAATATCTATTAAAAATTACTGAAATTGATTCTTGATTTGAAAATTGCTGATTTGCTTCAAAAATTCTACAAACTTCATTTCAGAGTTCTCAAATACATATTAAAATCCAAACTCTTACTAATATCTTAATTGTGTACCGGGAATCAGAATGATACATGATAATTTTACAGTTCACCTTTTCAATGATTTTAATTTTCGATTAGATTGATGAATTATCAAATTTATTTCAAAACAAGCTTCTTTATGGTCTAAAAATAAGAAATTGTATGATTTTCGAATGCAATAGTCTCATCTATGGGTAATAAATGATTATTTTCAAATCTTATGTTGATCTGGTAACTACTGCCAATATTACATAAGCTAAATTACTAAATTGGATTTTCATTTCGAAACTTGCTGATTTGCTTTGATAATCACACAATTTTATTAATAGAGTACTTAAATGCATAATCATATCAAAAATCTTACTGCTTTATAAATGTGAACCTGGATTACAACGTTATAAGTGATCGTAATGCAGTAATGATATTATTATAAGATTGAATTCATTAAATTATTGAATTTACTTAAAAAAGGCATATTTTGGTCTATAAAGCAGAAATTATATGATTCTTGAATCCAAAAGTCTAATCAATCGTTAATACATCATAATCTTACATATATAACGATGATCTGGTATCTACTGACAATATTATATAACATAAATAACAGAATTAGATTTTTCATTTTAAATTTGCTGATTTTCTATGATTATTCTATAAATTTCATAACAGAGTACTCAAATACATATTCAAATCCAAAATATTTATGATTTATAAATGTGAACCTGGATAACAACGTTATAAGTGATCGTAATGCAGTAATGATATTATAATTCGATTGAATTCATTAAATTATTGAATTTACTTAAAAAAGGCATATTTTGGTCTATAAAGTAGAAATTATATGATTCTTGAATCCTAAAGTTTCATCAATCGTTAATACATCATTATATTACATACATAACGATGATCTGGTATCTACTGACAATAATATATATTAAAAATTACTGAAATTGATTTTTCATTTTAAATTTGCTTATTTGCTATGATTATTCTATAAATTTCATTACAGAGTACTCAAATACATATTCAAATCCAAAATATTTCTGATTTATAAATGTGAACCTGGACTACAATGTAAAAAGTGATCATAATGCAGTAATGATATCATTATTCGATTGAATTCATTAAATTATTGAATTTACTTAAAAAAGGGATATTTTGGTCTATAATGCAGAAATTATATAATTTGTTGAATCCAAAAGTCTTATCAATTGTTAATACATCATTATCTTACATACATAACGATAATTTGGTATCTACTGACAATAATATGTATTAAAAATTACTGAAATTGATTCTTGATTTGAAAATTGTTGATTTGCTTCAAAAATTCTACAAACTTCATTTCAGAGTTCTCAAATACATATTAAAATCCAAACTCTTACTAATATCTTAATTGTGTACCGGGAATCAGAATGATACATGATAATTTTACAGTTCACCTTATCTATGATTTTAACTTTCGATTATATTGATGAATTATCAAATTTATTTCAAAACAAGCTTCTTTAATGTCTAAAAATAAGAAATTGTATGATTTTCGAATCCAATAGTCTCATCTATGGGTAATAAATGATTATTTTCAAATCTTATGTTGATCTGGTAACTACTGCCAATATTACATAAGCTAAATTACTAAATTTGATTTTCATTTCGAAACTTGCTGATATTCTTTGATAATCACACAATTTTATTAATAGAGTACTTAAATGCATAATCATATCAAAAATCTTACTGCTTTATAAATGTGAACCTGGATTACAACGTTATAAGTGATCGTAATGCAGTAATGATATTATTATAAGATTGAATTCATTAAATTATTGAATTTACTTAAAAAAGGCATATTTTGGTCTATAAAGTAGAAATTATATGATTCTTGAATCCAAAATTCTAATCAATCGTTAATACATCATAATCTTACATATATAACGATGATCTGGTATCTACTGACAATATTATATAACATAAATGACAGAATTTAATTTTTCATTTTAAATTTGCTGATTTGCTATGATTATTCTATAAATTTCATAACAGAGTACTCTAATACATATTCAAATCTAAAATATTTCTGATTTATAAATGTGAACCTGGACTACAATGTAAAAAGTGATCATAATGCAGTAATGATATCATTATTCGATTGAATTTATTAAATTATTGAATTTATTAAAAAAGGGATATTTTGGTCTATAATGCAGAAATTATATGATTTGTTGAATCCAAAAGTCTCATCAATTGTTTATACATCATTATCTTACATACATAACGATGATCTGGTATCTACTGACAATAATATATATTAAAAATTATTGAAATTAATTCTTCATTTGAAAATTGCTGATTTGATTTAAAAATTCGACAAACTTCATAACAAGGTACTCAATTACGTATTAAAATCCAAGCTCTTACTGATATATGAATTGTATACCGGGAATCAGGATGATACGTGATTATTTTACAGGTCACTTTATCAATGATTTTAATTTTTGATTGGATTGATGAATTATTGAATTTATTTCAAAACAAGCTTATTTATGGTCTAAAAATAAGAAATTGTATGATTTTTGAATCCAATAGTCTCATCGTTCGTTAATACATCACTATCTTACAAATAAAATGGTTATTGGTAACTACTGACATTTTTATTTAACATATATAACAGAATTTGATTTTTCATTGAAAATTGCTGATTTGCTATGATTATTCTATAAATTTCATAACAGAGTACTCAAATATATATTCACATCCAAAATCTTTCTGATTTAATTACGTGAACCTGGATTACAATGTATTAAGTGATCGAAATGCAGTACTGACGTTTATTTTTTCGATTGGTACATGAATTATTGAATTTACTTAAAAAAGGGATATTTTGGTCTATAATGCAGAAATTATATGATTTGTTGAATCCAAAAGTCTCATCAATCGTTAATACATTATAATCTTACATACATAACGATGATCTGGTATCTACTGACAATAATATCTATTAAAAATTACTGAAATTGATTCTTTATTTGAAATTTGCTGATTTGCTTCAAAAATTCTACAAACTTTATATTAGAGTTCTCAAATACGTATTAAAATCCAAACTCTTACTGATATATGAATTGTGTACCGGGAATCGGAATGATACGTGATAATTTTACAGTTCACTTTATCAATGATTTTAATTTTCGATTAGATTGATGAATTATTAAATTTATTTCAAAACAACCTTCTTTATGGTCTAAAAATAAGAAATTGTATGATATTTGAATCCAATAGTCTCATCTATGGGTAATAAATGATTATTTTTCAAATCTTATGTTGATCTGGTAATTACTGCCAATACTACATCAGCTAAATTACTAAATTTGATTTTCAGTTCGAAACTTGCTGATTTGCTTTGATAATCACACAATTTTATTAATAGAGTACTAAATTACATAATCATATCAGAAAATCTTACTGCTTTATAAATGTGAACCTGGATTACAACGTTATAAGTGATCGTAATGCAGTAATGATATTATTATAAGATTGAATTCATTAAATTATTGAATTTTCTTAAAAAAGGCATATTTTGGTCTATAAAGTAGAAATTATATGATTCTTGAATCCAAAAGTCTCATCAATCGTTAGTACATCATTATCTTACATATATAACGATGATCTGGTATCTACTGACAATATTATATAACAAAAATAACAGAATTTGATTTTTCATTTTAAATTTGCTGATTTGCTATGATTATTCTATAAATTTCATAAAAGTGTACTCAAATACATAATCATATCAGAAAATCTTACTGCTTTATAGATGTGAACCTGGATTAAAACTTTATAAGTGATCGTAATGCAGTAATGATATTATTATTCGATTGAATTCATTAAATTATTGAATTTACTTAAAAAAGGCATATTTTGGTCTATAAAGCAGAAATTAAATGATTCTTGAATCCAAAAGTCTCATCAATCGTTAATACATCATTATCTTACATACATAACGATGATCTGGTATCTACTGACAATAATATCTATTAAAAATTACTGAAATTGATTTTTCATTTAAATTTGCTGATTTTCTATGATTATTCAATAAATTTCATAACAGAGTACTCAAATACATATTCAAATCCAAAATATTTCTGATTTATAAATGTGAACCTGGACAACAATGTAAAAAATGATCATAATGCTTTAATGATATCATTATTCGATTGAATTTATTAAATTATTGAATTTACTTAAAAAAGGGATATTTTGGTCTATAATGCAGAAATTATATGATTCTTGAATCCAAAAGTCTCATCAATCGTTAGTACATCATTATCTTACATATATAACGATGATCTGGTATCTACTGACAATATTATATAACATAAATGACAGAATTTAATTTTTCATTTTAAATTTGCTGATTTGCTATGATTATTCTATAAATTTCATAACAGAGTACTCTAATACATATTCAAATCCAAAATATTTCTGATTTATAAATGTGAACCTGGACTACAATGTAAAAAGTGATCATAATGCAGTAATGATATCATTATTCGATTGAATTTATTAAATTATTGAATTTACCTAAAAAAGGGATATTTTGGTCTATAATGCAGAAATTATATGATTGGTTGAATCCAAAAGTCTCATCAATTGTTTATACATCATTATCTTACATACATAACGATGATCTGGTATCTACTGACAATAATATATATTAAAAATTATTGAAATTAATTCTTCATTTGAAAATTACTGATTTGATTTAAAAATTCGACAAACTTCATAACAAGGTACTCAATTACGTATTAAAATCCAAACTCTTACTGATATATGAATTGTATACCGGGAATCAGGATGATACGTGATTATTTTACAGGTCACTTTATCAATGATTTTAATTTTTGATTGGATTGATGAATTATTGAATTTATTTCAAAACAAGCTTATTTATGGTCTAAAAATAAGAAATTGTATGATTTTTGAATCCAATAGTCTCATCGTTCGTTAATACATCACTATCTTACAAATATAATGGTTATTGGTTACTACTGCCAATATTACATAAACTAAATTACTAAATTTGATTTTCAGTTCGAAACTTGCTGATTTGCTTTGATAATCACACAATTTTATTTACAGAGTACTTAAATACATAATCATATCAAAAATCTTACTGCTATATAAATGTGAACCTGGATAACAACGTTATAAGTGATCGTAATGCAGTAATGATATTATTATTCGATTGAATTCATTAAATTATTGAATTTACTTAAAAAAAGCATATTTTGGTCTATAAAGCAGAAACTAAATGATTCTTGAATCCAAAAGTCTCATCAATCGTTAATACATCATTATCTTACATACATAACGATGATCTGGTATCTACTGACAATAATATATATGTAAAATTACTGAAATTGATTTTTCATTTTAAATTTGCTGATTTGCTATGATTATTCTATAAATTTCATTACAGAGTACTCTAATACATATTCAAATCCAAAATATTTCTGATTTATAAATGTGAACCTGGACTACAATGTAAAAAGTGATCATAATGCAGTAATGATATCATTATTCGATTGAATTCATTAAATTATTGAATTTACTTAAAAAAGGGATATTTTGGTCTATAATGCAGAAATTATATAATTTGTTGAATCCAAAAGTCTTATCAATTGTTAATACATCATTATCTTACATACATAACGATAATTTGGTATCTACTGACAATAATATCTATTAAAAATTACTGAAATTGATTCTTGATTTGAAAATTGTTGATTTGCTTCAAAAATTCTACAAACTTCATTTCAGAGTTCTCAAATACATATTAAAATCCAAACTCTTACTAATATCTTAATTGTGTACCGGGAATCAGAATGATACATGATAATTTTACAGTTCACTTTATCAATGATTTTAATTTTCGATTATATTGATGAATTATCAAATTTATTTCAAAACAAGCTTCTTTAATGTCTAAAAATAAGAAATTATATGATTTTCGAATCCAATAGTCTCATCTATGGGTAATAAATGATTATTTTCAAATCTTATGTTGATCTGGTAACTACTGCCAATATTACATAAGCTAAATTACTAAATTTGATTTTCATTTCGAAACTTGCTGATATTCTTTGATAATCACACAATTTTATTAATAGAGTACTTAAATGCATAATCATATCAAAAATCTTACTGCTTTATAAATGTGAACCTGGATTACAACGTTATAAGTGATCGTAATGCAGTAATGATATTATTATAAGATTGAATTCATTAAATTATTGAATTTACTTAAAAAAGGCATATTTTGGTCTATAAAGTAGAAATTATATGATTCTTGAATCCAAAATTCTAATCAATCGTTAATACATCATAATCTTACATATATAACGATGATCTGGTATCTACTGACAATATTATATAACATAAATGACAGAATTTAATTTTTCATTTTAAATTTGCTGATTTGCTATGATTATTCTATAAATTTCATAACAGAGTACTCTAATACATATTCAAATCTAAAATATTTCTGATTTATAAATGTGAACCTGGACTACAATGTAAAAAGTGATCATAATGCAGTAATGATATCATTATTCGATTGAATTTATTAAATTATTGAATTTATTAAAAAAGGGATATTTTGGTCTATAATGCAGAAATTATATGATTTGTTGAATCCAAAAGTCTCATCAATTGTTTATACATCATTATCTTACATACATAACGATGATCTGGTATCTACTGACAATAATATATATTAAAAATTATTGAAATTAATTCTTCATTTGAAAATTGCTGATTTGATTTAAAAATTCGACAAACTTCATAACAAGGTACTCAATTACGTATTAAAATCCAAGCTCTTACTGATATATGAATTGTATACCGGGAATCAGGATGATACGTGATTATTTTACAGGTCACTTTATCAATGATTTTAATTTTCGATTGGATTGATGAATTATTGAATTTATTTCAAAACAAGCTTATTTATGGTCTAAAAATAAGAAATTGTATGATTTTTGAATCCAATAGTCTCATCGTTCGTTAATACATCACTATCTTACAAATATAATGGTTATTGGTTACTACTGCCAATATTACATAAACTAAATTACTAAATTTGATTTTCAGTTCGAAACTTGCTGATTTGCTTTGATAATCACACAATTTTATTTACAGAGTACTTAAATACATAATCATATCAAAAATCTTACTGCTATATAAATGTGAACCTGGATAACAACATTATAAGTGATCGTAATGCAGTAATGATATTATTATTCGATTGAATTCATTAAATTATTGAATTTACTTAAAAAAGGCATATTTTGGTCTATAAAGCAGAAATTAAATGATTCTTGAATCCAAAAGTCTCATCAATCGTTAATACATCATTATCTTACATACATAACGATGATCTGGTATCTACTGACAATAATATATATGTAAAATTACTGAAATTGATTTTTCATTTTAAATTTGCTGATTTGCTATGATTATTCTATAAATTTCATTACAGAGTACTCAAATACATATTCAAATCCAAAATATTTCTGATTTATAAATGTGAACCTGGACTACAATGTAAAAAGTGATCATAATGCAGTAATGATATCATTATTCGATTGAATTTATTAAATTATTGAATTTACTTAAAAAAGGGATATTTTGGTCTATAATGCAGAAATTATATAATTTGTTGAATCCAAAAGTCTTATCAATTGTTAATACATCATTATCTTACATACATAACGATAATTTGGTATCTACTGACAATACTATCTATTAAAAATTACTGAAATTGATTCTTGATTTGAAAATTGCTGATTTGCTTCAAAAATTCTACAAACTTCATTTCAGAGTTCTCAAATACATATTAAAATCCAAACTCTTACTAATATCTTAATTGTGTACCGGGAATCAGAATGATACATGATAATTTTACAGTTCACCTTATCAATGATTTTAATTTTCGATTATATTGATGAATTATCAAATTTATTTCAAAACAAGCTTCTTTAAGGTCTAAAAATAAGAAATTATATGATTTTCGAATCCAATAGTCTCATCTATGGGTAATAAATGATTATTTTCAAATCTTATGTTGATCTGGTAACTACTGCCAATATTACATAAGCTAAATTACTAAATTTGATTTTCATTTCGAAACTTGCTGATATTCTTTGATAATCACACAATTTTATTAATAGAGTACTTAAATGCATAATCATATCAAAAATCTTACTGCTTTATAAATGTGAACCTGGATTACAACGTTATAAGTGATCGTAATGCAGTAATGATATTATTATAAGATTGAATTCATTAAATTATTGAATTTACTTAAAAAAGGCATATTTTGGTCTATAAAGTAGAAATTATATGATTCTTGAATCCAAAATTCTAATCAATCGTTAATACATCATAATCTTACATATATAACGATGATCTGGTATCTACTGACAATATTATATAACATAAATGACAGAATTTAATTTTTCATTTTAAATTTGCTGATTTGCTATGATTATTCTATAAATTTCATAACAGAGTACTCTAATACATATTCAAATCTAAAATATTTCTGATTTATAAATGTGAACCTGGACTACAATGTAAAAAGTGATCATAATGCAGTAATGATATCATTATTCGATTGAATTTATTAAATTATTGAATTTATTAAAAAAGGGATATTTTGGTCTATAATGCAGAAATTATATGATTTGTTGAATCCAAAAGTCTCATCAATTGTTTATACATCATTATCTTACATACATAACGATGATCTGGTATCTACTGACAATAATATATATTAAAAATTATTGAAATTAATTCTTCATTTGAAAATTGCTGATTTGATTTAAAAATTCGACAAACTTCATAACAAGGTACTCAATTACGTATTAAAATCCAAGCTCTTACTGATATATGAATTGTATACCGGGAATCAGGATGATACGTGATTATTTTACAGGTCACTTTATCAATGATTTTAATTTTCGATTGGATTGATGAATTATTGAATTTATTTCAAAACAAGCTTATTTATGGTCTAAAAATAAGAAATTGTATGATTTTTGAATCCAATAGTCTCATCGTTCGTTAATACATCACTATCTTACAAATATAATGGTTATTGGTTACTACTGCCAATATTACATAAACTAAATTACTAAATTTGATTTTCAGTTCGAAACTTGCTGATTTGCTTTGATAATCACACAATTTTATTTACAGAGTACTTAAATACATAATCATATCAAAAATCTTACTGCTATATAAATGTGAACCTGGATAACAACATTATAAGTGATCGTAATGCAGTAATGATATTATTATTCGATTGAATTCATTAAATTATTGAATTTACTTAAAAAAGGCATATTTTGGTCTATAAAGCAGAAATTAAATGATTCTTGAATCCAAAAGTCTCATCAATCGTTAATACATCATTATCTTACATACATAACGATGATCTGGTATCTACTGACAATAATATATATGTAAAATTACTGAAATTGATTTTTCATTTTAAATTTGCTGATTTGCTATGATTATTCTATAAATTTCATTACAGAGTACTCAAATACATATTCAAATCCAAAATATTTCTGATTTATAAATGTGAACCTGGACTACAATGTAAAAAGTGATCATAATGCAGTAATGATATCATTATTCGATTGAATTTATTAAATTATTGAATTTACTTAAAAAAGGGATATTTTGGTCTATAATGCAGAAATTATATAATTTGTTGAATCCAAAAGTCTTATCAATTGTTAATACATCATTATCTTACATACATAACGATAATTTGGTATCTACTGACAATACTATCTATTAAAAATTACTGAAATTGATTCTTGATTTGAAAATTGCTGATTTGCTTCAAAAATTCTACAAACTTCATTTCAGAGTTCTCAAATACATATTAAAATCCAAACTCTTACTAATATCTTAATTGTGTACCGGGAATCAGAATGATACATGATAATTTTACAGTTCACCTTATCAATGATTTTAATTTTCGATTAGATTGATGAATTATCAAATTTATTTCAAAACAAGCTTCTTTAAGGTCTAAAAATAAGAAATTGTATGATTTTCGAATCCAATAGTCTCATCTATGGGTAATAAATGATTATTTTCAAATCTTATGTTGATCTGGTAACTACTGCCAATATTACATAAGCTAAATTACTAAATTTGATTTTCATTTCGAAACTTGCTGATTTGCTTTGATAATCACACAATTTTATTAATAGGGTACTTAAATGCATAATCATATCAAAAATCTTACTGCTTTATAAATGTGAACCTGGATTACAACGTTATAAGTGATCGTAATGCAGTAATGATATTATTTTTCGATTGAATTCATTAAATTATTGAATTTACTTAAAAAAGGCATATTTTGGTCTATAAAGTAGAAATTATATGATTCTTGAATCCTAAAGTTTTATCAATCGTTAATACATCATTATATTACATACATAACGATGATCTGGTATCTACTGACAATAATATATATTAAAAATTACTGAAATTGATTTTTCATTTTAAATTTGCTTATTTGCTATGATTATTCTATAAATTTCATTACAGAGTACTCAAATACATATTCAAATCCAAAATATTTCTGATTTATAAATGTGAACCTGGACTACAATGTAAAAAGTGATCATAATGCAGTAATGATATCATTATTCGATTGAATTTATTAAATTATTGAATTTACTTAAAAAAGGGATATTTTGGTCTATAATGCAGAAATTATATAATTTGTTGAATCCAAAAGTCTTATCAATTGTTAATACATCATTATCTTACATACATAACGATAATTTGGTATCTACTGACAATAATATATATTAAAAATTACTGAAATTGATTCTTGATTTGAAAATTGCTGATTTGCTTCAAAAATTCTACAAACTTCATTTCAGAGTTCTCAAATACATATTAAAATCCAAACTCTTACTAATATCTTAATTGTGTACCGGGAATCAGAATGATACATGATAATTTTACAGTTCACCTTATCAATGATTTTAATTTTCGATTAGATTGATGAATTATCAAATTTATTTCAAAACAAGCTTCTTTATGGTCTAAAAATAAGAAATTGTATGATTTTCGAATGCAATAGTCTCATCTATGGGTAATAAATGATTATTTTCAAATCTTATGTTGATCTGGTAACTACTGCCAATATTACATAAGCTAAATTACTAAATTTGATTTTCATTTCGAAACTTGCTGATTTGCTTTGATAATCACACAATTTTATTAATAGAGTACTTAAATGCATAATCATATCAAAAATCTTACTGCTTTATAAATGTGAACCTGGATTACAACGTTATAAGTGATCGTAATGCAGTAATGATATTATTATAAGATTGAATTCATTAAATTATTGAATTTTCTTAAAAAAGGCATATTTTGGTCTATAAAGTAGAAATTATATGATTCTTGAATCCAAAAGTCTCATCAATCGTTAGTACATCATTATCTTACATATATAACGATGATCTGGTATCTACTGACAATATTATATAACAAAAATAACAGAATTTGATTTTTCATTTTAAATTTGCTGATTTGCTATGATTATTCTATAAATTTCATAAAAGTGTACTCAAATACATAATCATATCAGAAAATCTTACTGCTTTATAGATGTGAACCTGGATTAAAACTTTATAAGTGATCGTAATGCAGTAATGATATTATTATTCGATTGAATTCATTAAATTATTGAATTTACTTAAAAAAGGCATATTTTGGTCTATAAAGCAGAAATTAAATGATTCTTGAATCCAAAAGTCTCATCAATCGTTAATACATCATTATCTTACATACATAACGATGATCTGGTATCTACTGACAATAATATCTATTAAAAATTACTGAAATTGATTTTTCATTTAAATTTGCTGATTTTCTATGATTATTCAATAAATTTCATAACAGAGTACTCAAATACATATTCAAATCCAAAATATTTCTGATTTATAAATGTGAACCTGGACAACAATGTAAAAAATGATCATAATGCTTTAATGATATCATTATTCGATTGAATTTATTAAATTATTGAATTTACTTAAAAAAGGGATATTTTGGTCTATAATGCAGAAATTATATGATTCTTGAATCCAAAAGTCTCATCAATCGTTAGTACATCATTATCTTACATATATAACGATGATCTGGTATCTACTGACAATATTATATAACATAAATGACAGAATTTAATTTTTCATTTTAAATTTGCTGATTTGCTATGATTATTCTATAAATTTCATAACAGAGTACTCTAATACATATTCAAATCCAAAATATTTCTGATTTATAAATGTGAACCTGGACTACAATGTAAAAAGTGATCATAATGCAGTAATGATATCATTATTTGATTGAATTTATTAAATTATTGAATTTACCTAAAAAAGGGATATTTTGGTCTATAATGCAGAAATTATATGATTGGTTGAATCCAAAAGTCTCATCAATTGTTTATACATCATTATCTTACATACATAACGATGATCTGGTATCTACTGACAATAATATATATTAAAAATTATTGAAATTAATTCTTCATTTGAAAATTGCTGATTTGATTTAAAAATTCGGTAAACTTCATAACAAGGTACTCAATTACGTATTAAAATCCAAACTCTTACTGATATATGAATTGTATACCGGGAATCAGGATGATACGTGATTATTTTACAGGTCACTTTATCAATGATTTTAATTTTCGATTGGATTGATGAATTATTGAATTTATTTCAAAACAAGCTTATTTATGGTCTAAAAATAAGAAATTGTATGATTTTTGAATCCAATAGTCTCATCGTTCGTTAATACATCACTATCTTACAAATATAATGGTTATTGGTTACTACTGCCAATATTACATAAGCTAAATTAAGATTTTGATTTTCAGTTCGAAACTTGCTGATTTGCTTTGATAATCACACAATTTTATTAATAGAGTACTTAAATACATAATCATATCAAAAATCTTACTGCTCTATATATGTGAACCTGGATTACAACGTTATAAGTGATCTTAATGCAGTAATGATATCATTATTCGATTAAATTCATTAAATTATTGAATTTACTTAAAAAAGGCATATTTTGGTCTAAAAAGCGGAAATTAAATGATTCTTGAATCCAAAAGTCTCATCAATCGTTAATATATCATTATCTTACATACATAACGATGATCTGGTATCTACTGACAATAATATCTATTAAAAATTACTGAAATTGATTCTTCATTTGAAAATTGCTGATTTGCTTCAAAAATTCTACAAACTTTATAACAGACTTCTCAAATACGTATTAAAATCCAAACTCTTACTGATATATGAATTGTGTACCGGGAATCAGGATGATACGTGATAATTTTACAGTTCACTTTATCAATGATTTTAATTTCCGATTGGATTGATGAATTATTGAATTTATTTCAAAACAAGCTTATTTATGGTCTAAAAATAAGAAATTGTATGATTTTTGAATCCAATAGTCTCATCGTTCGTTAATACATCACTATCTTACAAATATAATGGTTATTGGTTACTACTGCCAATATTACATAAACTATATTACTAAATTTGATTTTCAGTTCGAAACTTGCTGATTTGCTTTGATAATCACACAATTTTATTTACAGAGTACTTAAATACATAATCATATCAAAAATCTTACTGCTATATAAATGTGAACCTGGATAACAACGTTATAAGTGATCGTAATGCAGTAATGATATTATTATTCGATTGAATTCATTAAATTATTGAATTTACTTAAAAAAGGCATATTTTGGTCTATAAAGCAGAAATTATATGATTCTTGAATCCAAAAGTCTCATCAATCGTTAGTACATCATTATCTTACATATATAACGATGATCTGGTATCTACTGACAATATTATATAACATAAATGACAGAATTTAATTTTTCATTTTAAATTTGCTGATTTGCTATGATTATTCTATAAATTTCATAACAGAGTACTCTAATACATATTCAAATCCAAAATATTTCTGATTTATAAATGTGAACCTGGACTACAATGTAAAAAGTGATCATAATGCAGTAATGATATCATTATTCGATTGAATTTATTAAATTATTGAATTTACCTAAAAAAGGGATATTTTGGTCTATAATGCAGAAATTATATGATTGGTTGAATCCAAAAGTCTCATCAATTGTTTATACATCATTATCTTACATACATAACGATGATCTGGTATCTACTGACAATAATATATATTAAAAATTATTGAAATTAATTCTTCATTTGAAAATTGCTGATTTGATTTAAAAATTCGACAAACTTCATAACAAGGTACTCAATTACGTATTAAAATCCAAACTCTTACTGATATATGAATTGTATACCGGGAATCAGGATGATACGTGATTATTTTACAGGTCACTTTATCAATGATTTTAATTTTCGATTGGATTGATGAATTATTGAATTTATTTCAAAACAAGCTTATTTATGGTCTAAAAATAAGAAATTGTATGATTTTTGAATCCAATAGTCTCATCGTTCGTTAATACATCACTATCTTACAAATATAATGGTTATTGGTTACTACTGCCAATATTACATAAACTAAATTACTAAATTTGATTTTCAGTTCGAAACTTGCTGATTTGCTTTGATAATCACACAATTTTATTTACAGAGTACTTAAATACATAATCATATCAAAAATCTTACTGCTATATAAATGTGAACCTGGATAACAACGTTATAAGTGATCGTAATGCAGTAATGATATTATTATTCGATTGAATTCATTAAATTATTGAATTTACTTAAAAAAGGCATATTTTGGTCTATAAAGCAGAAATTAAATGATTCTTGAATCCAAAAGTCTCATCAATCGTTAATACATCATTATCTTACATACATAACGATGATCTGGTATCTACTGACAATAATATATATGTAAAATTACTGAAATTGATTTTTCATTTTAAATTTGCTGATTTGCTATGATTATTCTATAAATTTCATAACAGAGTACTCTAATACATATTCAAATCCAAAATATTTCTGATTTATAAATGTGAACCTGGACTACAATGTAAAAAGTGATCATAATGCAGTAATGATATCATTATTCGATTGAATTTATTAAATTATTGAATTTACTTAAAAAAGGGATATTTTGGTCTATAATGCAGAAATTATATGATTTGTTGAATCCAAAAGTCTCATCAATTGTTTATACATCATTATCTTACATACATAACGATGAACTGGTATCTACTGACAATAATATATATTATAAATTACTGAAATTGATTGTTCATTTGAATATTGCTGATTTGCTTCAAAAATTCGACAAACTTCATAACAAGGTACTCAATTATGTATTAAAATCCAAACTCTTACTGATATATGAATTGTATACCGGGAATCAGGATGATACGTGATTATTTTACAGGTCACTTTATCAATGATTTTAATTTTCGATTGGATTGATGAATTATTGAATTTATTTCAAAACAAGCTTATTTATGGTCTAAAAATAAGAAATTGTATGATTTTTGAATCCAATAGTCTCATCGTTCGTTAATACATCACTATCTTACAAATATAATGGTTATTGGTTACTACTGACATTTTTATTTAACATATATAACAGAATTTGATTTTTCATTGAAAATTGCTGATTTGCTATGATTATTCTATAAATTTCATAACAGAGTACTCAAAAGCATATTTAAATCTAAAATCTTACTGATATATGAATGTGAACCTTGACTACAATGTAAAAAATGATCATAATGCAGTAATGATATCATTATTCGATTAATTCATTAAATTATTGAATTTACTTAAAAAAGGCATATTTTGGTCTATAAAACAGAAATTATATGATTCTTGAATCCAAAAGTCTAATCAATCGTTAATACATCATAATCTTACATATATAACGATGATCTGGTATCTACTGACAATATTATATAACATAAAAGACAGAATTTAATTTTTCATTTTAAATTTGCTGATTTGCTATGATTATTCTATAAATTTCATAACAGAGTACTCAAATACATAATCATATCAGAAAATCTTACTGCTTTATGGATGTGAACCTGGATTACAACGTTATAAGTGATCGTAATGTAGTAATGATATCATTATTCGATTGAATTCATTAAATTATTGGATTTACTTAAAAAAGGCATATTTTGGTCTATAAAGCAGAAATTAAATGATTCTTGAATCCAAAAGTCTCATCAATCGTTAATACATCATTATATTACATACATAACGATGATCTGGTATGTACTGACAATAATATATATGTAAAATTACTGAAATTGATTTTTCATTTTAAATTTGCTGATTTGCTATGATTATTCTATAAATTTCATTACAGAGTACTCTAATACATATTCAAATCCAAAATATTTCTGATTTATAAATGTGAACCTGGACTACAATGTAAAAAGTGATCATAATGCAGTAATGATATCATTATTCGATTGAATTCATTAAATTATTGAATTTACTTAAAAAAGGGATATTTTGGTCTATAATGCAGAAATTATATGATTTGTTGAATCCAAAAGTCTCATCAATTGTTTATACATCATTATCTTACATACATAACGATGAACTGGTATCTACTGACAATAATATATATTATAAATTACTGAAATTGATTGTTCATTTGAATATTGCTGATTTGCTTCAAAAATTCTACAAACTTCATTTCAGAGTTCTCAAATACATATTAAAATCCAAAATCTTACTGATATATGAATTGTGTACCGGGAGTCAGGATGATACGTGATAATTTTACAGTTCACTTTATCAATGATTTTAATTTTCGATTGGATTGATGAATTATTGAATTTATTTCAAAACAAGCTTATTTATGGTCTAAAAATAAGAAATTGTATGATTTTTGAATCCAATAGTCTCATCTATGGGTAATAAATGATTATTTTCAAATCTTATGTTGATCTGGTAACTACTGCCAATATTACATAAGCTAAATTAAGATTTTGATTTTCAGTTCGAAACTTGCTGATTTGCTTTGATAATCACACAATTTTATTAATAGAGTACTTAAATACATAATCATATCAAAAATCTTACTGCTCTATATATGTGAACCTGGATTACAACGTTATAAGTGATCTTAATGCAGTAATGATATCATTATTCGATTAAATTCATTAAATTATTGAATTTACTTAAAAAAGGCATATTTTGGTCTAAAAAGCGGAAATTAAATGATTCTTGAATCCAAAAGTCTCATTAATCGTTAATATATCATTATCTTACATACATAACGATGATCTGGTATCTACTGACAATAATATCTATTAAAAATTACTGAAATTGATTCTTCATTTGAAAATTGCTGATTTGCTTCAAAAATTCTACAAACTTTATAACAGAGTTCTCAAATACGTATTAAAATCCAAACTCTTACTGATATATGAATTGTGTACCGGGAATCAGGATGATACGTGATAATTTTACAGTTCACTTTATCAATGATTTTAATTTTCGATTAGATTGATGAATTATTAAATTTATTTCAAAAACAACCTTCTTTATGGTCTAAAAATAAGAAATTGTATGATTTTTGAATCCAATAGTCTCATCTATGGGTAATAAATGATTATTTTACAAATCTTATGTTGATCTGGTAACTACTGCCAATATTACATCAGCTAAATTACTAAATTTGATTTTCAGTTCGAAACATGCTGATTTGCTTTGATAATCACACAATTTTATTTATAGAGTACTAAATTACATAATCATATTAAAAAAATCTTACTGCTTTATAGATGTGAACCTGGATTACAACGTTATAAGTGATCGTAATGCAGTAATGATATTATTATTCGATTGAATTCATTAAATTATTGAATTTACTTAAAAAAGGCATATTTTGGTCTATAAAGCAGAAATTATATGATTCTTGAATCCAAAAGTCTCATCAATCGTTAATACATCATTATATTACATACATAACGATGATCTGGTATCTACTGACAATAATATATATGTAAAATTACTGAAATTGATTTTTCATTTTAAATTTGCTGATTTGCTATGATTATTCTATAAATTTCATTACAGAGTACTCAAATACATATTCAAATCCAAAATATTTCTGATTTATAGATGTGAACCTGGATTAAAACTTTATAAGTGATCGTAATGCAGTAATGATATTATTATTCGATTGAATTTATTAAATTATTGAATAATTTAAAAAAGGGATATTTTGGTCTATAATGCAGAAATTATATAATTTGTTGAATCCAAAAGTCTTATCAATTGTTAATACATCATTATCTTACATACATAACGATAATTTGGTATCTACTGACAATAATATCTATTAAAAATTATTGAAATTAATTCTTCATTTGAAAATTGCTGATTTGATTTAAAAATTCGACAAACTTCATTTCAGAGTTCTCAAATACATATTAAAATCCAAAATCTTACTAATATCTTAATTGTGTACCGGGAATCAGAATGATACATGATAATTTTACAGTTCACCTTATCAATGATTTTAATTTTCGATTAGATTGATGAATTATCAAATTTATTTCAAAACAAGCTTCTTTATGGTCTAAAAATAAGAAATTGTATGATTTTCGAATCCAATAGTCTCATCTATGGGTAATAAATGATTATTTTCAAATCTTATGTTGATCTGGTAACTACTGCCAATATTACATAAGCTAAATTAGTAAATTTGATTTTCATTTCGAAACCTGCTGATTTGCTTTGATAATCACACAATTTTATTAATAGAGTACTTAAATGCATAATCATATTAAAAATCTTACTGCTTTATAAATGTGAACCTGGATTACAACGTTATAAGTGATCGTAATGCAGTAATGATATTATTATAAGATTGAATTCATTAAATTATTGAATTTACTTAAAAAAGGCATATTTTGGTCTATAAAGTAGAAATTATATGATTCTTGAATCCAAAATTCTAATCAATCGTAAATACATCATAATCTTACATATATAACGATGATCTGGTATCTACTGACAATATTATATAACATAAATGACAGAATTTAATTTTTCATTTTAAATTTGCTGATTTGCTATGATTATTCTATAAATTTCATAACAGAGTACTCTAATACATATTCAAATCCAAAATATTTCTGATTTATAAATGTGAACCTGGACTACAATGTAAAAAGTGATCATAATGCAGTAATGATATCATTATTCGATTGAATTTATTAAATTATTGAATTTACTTAAAAAAGGGATATTTTGGTCTATAATGCAGAAATTATATGATTCTTGAATCCAAAAGTCTCATCAATCGTTAGTACATCATTATCTTACATATATAACGATGATCTGGTATCTACTGACAATATTATATAACATAAATGACAGAATTTAATTTTTCATTTTAAATTTGCTGATTTGCTATGATTATTCTATAAATTTCATAACAGAGTACTCTAATACATATTCAAATCCAAAATATTTCTGATTTATAAATGTGAACCTGGACTACAATGTAAAAAGTGATCATAATGCAGTAATGATATCATTATTCGATTGAATTTATTAAATTATTGAATTTACTTAAAAAAGGGATATTTTGGTCTATAATGCAGAAATTATATGATTTGTTGAATCCAAAAGTCTCATCAATTGTTTATACATCATTATCTTACATACATAACGATGATCTGGTATCTACTGACAATAATATATATTAAAAATTATTGAAATTAATTCTTCATTTGAAAATTGCTGATTTGATTTAAAAATTCGACAAACTTCATAACAAGGTACTCAATTACGTATTAAAATCCAAACTCTTACTGATATATGAATTGTATACCGGGAATCAGGATGATACGTGATTATTTTACAGGTCACTTTATCAATGATTTTAATTTTCGATTGGATTGATGAATTATTGAATTTATTTCAAAACAAGCTTATTTATGGTCTAAAAATAAGAAATTGTATGATTTTTGAATCCAATAGTCTCATCGTTCGTTAATACATCACTATCTTACAAATATAATGGTTATTGGTTACTACTGCCAATATTACATAAACTAAATTACTAAATTTGATTTTCAGTTCGAAACTTGCTGATTTGCTTTGATAATCACACAAGTTTATTTACAGAGTACTTAAATACATAATCATATCAAAAATCTTACTGCTATATAAATGTGAACCTGGATAACAACGTTATAAGTGATCGTAATGCAGTAATGATATTATTATTCGATTGAATTCATTAAATTATTGAATTTACTTAAAAAAGGCATATTTTGGTCTATAAAGCAGAAATTAAATGATTCTTGAATCCAAAAGTCTCATCAATCGTTAATACATCATTATCTTACATACATAACGATGATCTGGTATCTACTGACAATAATATATATGTAAAATTACTGAAATTGATTTTTCATTTTAAATTTGCTGATTTGCTATGATTATTCTATTAATTTCATTACAGAGTACTCAAATACATATTCAAATCCAAAATATTTCTGATTTATAAATGTGAACCTGGACTACAATGTAAAAAGTGATCATAATGCAGTAATGATATCATTATTCGATTGAATTTATTAAATTATTGAATTTACTTAAAAAAGGGATATTTTGGTCTATAATGCAGAAATTATATGATTTGTTGAATCCAAAAGTCTCATCAATTGTTTATACATCATTATCTTACATACATAACGATGAACTGGTATCTACTGACAATAATATATATTATAAATTACTGAAATTGATTGTTCATTTGAATATTGCTGATTTGCTTCAAAAATTCGACAAACTTCATAACAAGGTACTCAATTATGTATTAAAATCCAAACTCTTACTGATATATGAATTGTATACCGGGAATCAGGATGATACGTGATTATTTTACAGGTCACTTTATCAATGATTTTAATTTTCGATTGGATTGATGAATTATTGAATTTATTTCAAAACAAGCTTATTTATGGTCTAAAAATAAGAAATTGTATGATTTTTGAATCCAATAGTCTCATCGTTCGTTAATACATCACTATCTTACAAATATAATGGTTATTGGTTACTACTGACATTTTTATTTAACATATATAACAGAATTTGATTTTTCATTGAAAATTGCTGATTTGCTATGATTATTCTATAAATTTCATAACAGAGTACTCAAAAGCATATTTAAATCTAAAATCTTACTGATATATGAATGTGAACCTTGACTACAATGTAAAAAATGATCATAATGCAGTAATGATATCATTATTCGATTAATTCATTAAATTATTGAATTTACTTAAAAAAGGCATATTTTGGTCTATAAAACAGAAATTATATGATTCTTGAATCCAAAAGTCTAATCAATCGTTAATACATCATAATCTTACATATATAACGATGATCTGGTATCTACTGACAATATTATATAACATAAAAGACAGAATTTAATTTTTCATTTTAAATTTGCTGATTTGCTATGATTATTCTATAAATTTCATAACAGAGTACTCAAATACATAATCATATCAGAAAATCTTACTGCTTTATGGATGTGAACCTGGATTACAACGTTATAAGTGATCGTAATGTAGTAATGATATCATTATTCGATTGAATTCATTAAATTATTGGATTTACTTAAAAAAGGCATATTTTGGTCTATAAAGCAGAAATTAAATGATTCTTGAATCCAAAAGTCTCATCAATCGTTAATACATCATTATATTACATACATAACGATGATCTGGTATGTACTGACAATAATATATATGTAAAATTACTGAAATTGATTTTTCATTTTAAATTTGCTGATTTGCTATGATTATTCTATAAATTTCATTACAGAGTACTCTAATACATATTCAAATCCAAAATATTTCTGATTTATAAATGTGAACCTGGACTACAATGTAAAAAGTGATCATAATGCAGTAATGATATCATTATTCGATTGAATTCATTAAATTATTGAATTTACTTAAAAAAGGGATATTTTGGTCTATAATGCAGAAATTATATGATTTGTTGAATCCAAAAGTCTCATCAATTGTTTATACATCATTATCTTACATACATAACGATGAACTGGTATCTACTGACAATAATATATATTATAAATTACTGAAATTGATTGTTCATTTGAATATTGCTGATTTGCTTCAAAAATTCTACAAACTTCATTTCAGAGTTCTCAAATACATATTAAAATCCAAAATCTTACTGATATATGAATTGTGTACCGGGAGTCAGGATGATACGTGATAATTTTACAGTTCACTTTATCAATGATTTTAATTTTCGATTGGATTGATGAATTATTGAATTTATTTCAAAACAAGCTTATTTATGGTCTAAAAATAA
Organism: Lepeophtheirus nordmannii; assembly: GCA_963680855.1. Taxonomy (NCBI): domain Eukaryota; kingdom Metazoa; phylum Arthropoda; class Copepoda; order Siphonostomatoida; family Caligidae; genus Lepeophtheirus; species Lepeophtheirus nordmannii. The sequence continues at coordinate 19,072,858 of OY804520.1, read as the reverse complement.
GAAATTGTATGATTTTTGAATCCAATAGTCTCATCTATGGGTAATAAATGATTATTTTCAAATCTTATGTTGATCTGGTAACTACTGCCAATATTACATAAGCTAAATTAAGATTTTGATTTTCAGTTCGAAACTTGCTGATTTGCTTTGATAATCACACAATTTTATTAATAGAGTACTTAAATACATAATCATATCAAAAATCTTACTGCTCTATATATGTGAACCTGGATTACAACGTTATAAGTGATCTTAATGCAGTAATGATATCATTATTCGATTAAATTCATTAAATTATTGAATTTACTTAAAAAAGGCATATTTTGGTCTAAAAAGCGGAAATTAAATGATTCTTGAATCCAAAAGTCTCATTAATCGTTAATATATCATTATCTTACATACATAACGATGATCTGGTATCTACTGACAATAATATCTATTAAAAATTACTGAAATTGATTCTTCATTTGAAAATTGCTGATTTGCTTCAAAAATTCTACAAACTTTATAACAGAGTTCTCAAATACGTATTAAAATCCAAACTCTTACTGATATATGAATTGTGTACCGGGAATCAGGATGATACGTGATAATTTTACAGTTCACTTTATCAATGATTTTAATTTTCGATTAGATTGATGAATTATTAAATTTATTTCAAAAACAACCTTCTTTATGGTCTAAAAATAAGAAATTGTATGATTTTTTAATCCAATAGTCTCATCTATGGGTAATAAATGATTATTTTACAAATCTTATGTTGATCTGGTAACTACTGCCAATATTACATAAGCTAAATTAGTAAATTTGATTTTCATTTCGAAACCTGCTGATTTGCTTTGATAATCACACAATTTTATTAATAGAGTACTTAAATGCATAATCATATCAAAAATCTTACTGCTTTATAAATGTGAACCTGGATTACAACGTTATAAGTGATCGTAATGCAGTAATGATATTATTATAAGATTGAATTCATTAAATTATTGAATTTACTTAAAAAAGGCATATTTTGGTCTATAAAGTAGAAATTATATGATTCTTGAATCCAAAATTCTAATCAATCGTAAATACATCATAATCTTACATATATAACGATGATCTGGTATCTACTGACAATATTATATAACATAAATGACAGAATTTAATTTTTCATTTTAAATTTGCTGATTTGCTATGATTATTCTATAAATTTCATAACAGAGTACTCTAATACATATTCAAATCCAAAATATTTCTGATTTATAAATGTGAACCTGGACTACAATGTAAAAAGTGATCATAATGCAGTAATGATATCATTATTCGATTGAATTTATTAAATTATTGAATTTACTTAAAAAAGGGATATTTTGGTCTATAATGCAGAAATTATATGATTCTTGAATCCAAAAGTCTCATCAATCGTTAGTACATCATTATCTTACATATATAACGATGATCTGGTATCTACTGACAATATTATATAACATAAATGACAGAATTTAATTTTTCATTTTAAATTTGCTGATTTGCTATGATTATTCTATAAATTTCATAACAGAGTACTCTAATACATATTCAAATCCAAAATATTTCTGATTTATAAATGTGAACCTGGACTACAATGTAAAAAGTGATCATAATGCAGTAATGATATCATTATTCGATTGAATTTATTAAATTATTGAATTTACTTAAAAAAGGGATATTTTGGTCTATAATGCAGAAATTATATGATTTGTTGAATCCAAAAGTCTCATCAATTGTTTATACATCATTATCTTACATACATAACGATGATCTGGTATCTACTGACAATAATATATATTAAAAATTATTGAAATTAATTCTTCATTTGAAAATTGCTGATTTGATTTAAAAATTCGACAAACTTCATAACAAGGTACTCAATTACGTATTAAAATCCAAACTCTTACTGATATATGAATTGTATACCGGGAATCAGGATGATACGTGATTATTTTACAGGTCACTTTATCAATGATTTTAATTTTCGATTGGATTGATGAATTATTGAATTTATTTCAAAACAAGCTTATTTATGGTCTAAAAATAAGAAATTGTATGATTTTTGAATCCAATAGTCTCATCGTTCGTTAATACATCACTATCTTACAAATATAATGGTTATTGGTTACTACTGCCAATATTACATAAACTAAATTACTAAATTTGATTTTCAGTTCGAAACTTGCTGATTTGCTTTGATAATCACACAAGTTTATTTACAGAGTACTTAAATACATAATCATATCAAAAATCTTACTGCTATATAAATGTGAACCTGGATAACAACGTTATAAGTGATCGTAATGCAGTAATGATATTATTATTCGATTGAATTCATTAAATTATTGAATTTACTTAAAAAAGGCATATTTTGGTCTATAAAGCAGAAATTAAATGATTCTTGAATCCAAAAGTCTCATCAATCGTTAATACATCATTATCTTACATACATAACGATGATCTGGTATCTACTGACAATAATATATATGTAAAATTACTGAAATTGATTTTTCATTTTAAATTTGCTGATTTGCTATGATTATTCTATTAATTTCATTACAGAGTACTCAAATACATATTCAAATCCAAAATATTTCTGATTTATAAATGTGAACCTGGACTACAATGTAAAAAGTGATCATAATGCAGTAATGATATCATTATTCGATTGAATTTATTAAATTATTGAATAATTTAAAAAAGGGATATTTTGGTCTATAATGCAGAAATTATATAATTTGTTGAATCCAAAAGTCTTATCAATTGTTAATACATCATTATCTTACATACATAACGATAATTTGGTATCTACTGACAATAATATCTATTAAAAATTACTGAAATTGATTCTTGATTTGAAAATTGCTGATTTGCTTCAAAAATTCTACAAACTTCATTTCAGAGTTCTCAAATACATATTAAAATCCAAACTCTTACTCATATCTTAATTGTGTACCGGGAATCAGAATGATACATGATAATTTTACAGTTCACCTTATAAATGATTTTAATTTTCGATTAGATTGATGAATTATCAAATTTATTTCAAAACAAGCTTCTTTATGGTCTAAAAATAAGAAATTGTATGATTTTCGAATCCAATAGTCTCATCTATGGGTAATAAATGATTATTTTACAAATCTTATGTTGATCTGGTAACTACTGCCAATATTACATAAGCTAAATTACTAAATTTGATTTTCATTTCGAAACTTGCTGATTTGCTTTGATAATCACACAATTTTATTAATAGAGTACTTAAATGCATAATCATATCAAAAATCTTACTGCTTTATAAATGTGAACCTGGATTACAACGTTATAAGTGATCGTAATGCAGTAATGATATTATTATAAGATTGAATTCATTAAATTATTGAATTTACTTAAAAAAGGCATATTTTGGTCTATAAAGTAGAAATTATATGATTCTTGAATCCAAAATTCTAATCAATCGTTAATACATCATAATCTTAAATATATAACGATGATCTGGTATCTACTGACAATATTATATAACATAAATGACAGAATTTAATTTTTCATTTTAAATTTGCTGATTTGCTATGATTATTCTATAAATTTCATAACAGAGTACTCTAATACATATTCAAATCCAAAATATTTCTGATTTATAAATGTGAACCTGGACTACAATGTAAAAAGTGATCATAATGCAGTAATGATATCATTATTCGATTGAATTTATTAAATTATTGAATTTACTTAAAAAAGGGATATTTTGGTCTATAATGCAGAAATTATATGATTTGTTGAATCCAAAAGTCTCATCAATTGTTTATACATCATTATCTTACATACATAACGATGATCTGGTATCTACTGACAATAATATATATTAAAAATTATTGAAATTAATTCTTCATTTGAAAATTGCTGATTTGATTTAAAAATTCGACAAACTTCATAACAAGGTACTCAATTACGTATTAAAATCCAAGCTCTTACTGATATATGAATTGTATACCGGGAATCAGGATGATACGTGATTATTTTACAGGTCACTTTATCAATGATTTTAATTTTCGATTGGATTGATGAATTATTGAATTTATTTCAAAACAAGCTTATTTATGGTCTAAAAATAAGAAATTGTATGATTTTTGAATCCAATAGTCTCATCGTTCGTTAATACATCACTATCTTACAAATATAATGGTTATTGGTTACTACTGCCAATATTACATAAACTAAATTACTAAATTTGATTTTCAGTTCGAAACTTGCTGATTTGCTTTGATAATCACACAATTTAAATTACAGAGTACTTAAATACATAATCATATCAAAAATCTTACTGCTATATAAATGTGAACCTGGATAACAACGTTATAAGTGATCGTAATGTAGTAATGATATCATTATTCGATTGAATTCATTAAATTATTGAATTTACTTAAAAAAGGCATATTTTGGTCTATAAAGCAGAAATTAAATGATTCTTGAATCCAAAAGTCTCATCAATCGTTAATACATCATTATCTTACATACATAACGATGATCTGGTATCTACTGACAATAATATATATGTAAAATTACTGAAATTGATTTTTCATTTTAAATTTGCTGATTTGCTATGATTATTCTATAAATTTCATTACAGAGTACTCTAATACATATTCAAATCCAAAATATTTCTGATTTATAAATGTGAACCTGGACTACAATGTAAAAAGTGATCATAATGCAGTAATGATATCATTATTCGATTGAATTCATTAAATTATTGAATTTACTTAAAAAAGGGATATTTTGGTCTATAATGCAGAAATTATATGATTTGTTGAATCCAAAAGTCTCATCAATTGTTTATACATCATTATCTTACATACATAACGATGAACTGGTATCTACTGACAATAATATATATTATAAATTACTGAAATTGATTGTTCATTTGAATATTGCTGATTTGCTTCAAAAATTCTACAAACTTCATTTCAGAGTTCTCAAATACATATTAAAATCCAAACTCTTACTAATATCTTAATTGTGTACCGGGAATCAGAATGATACATGATAATTTTACAGTTCACCTTATAAATGATTTTAATTTTCGATTAGATTGATGAATTATCAAATTTATTTCAAAACAAGCTTCTTTATGGTCTAAAAATAAGAAATTGTATGATTTTCGAATCCAATAGTCTCATCTATGGGTAATAAATGATTATTTTACAAATCTTATGTTGATCTGGTAACTACTGCCAATATTACATAAGCTAAATTACTAAATTTGATTTTCATTTCGAAACTTGCTGATTTGCTTTGATAATCACACAATTTTATTAATAGAGTACTTAAATGCATAATCATATCAAAAATCTTACTGCTTTATAAATGTGAACCTGGATTACAACGTTATAAGTGATCGTAATGCAGTAATGATATCATTATTCGATTGAATTTATTAAATTATTGAATTTACTTAAAAAAGGGATATTTTGGTCTATAATGCAGAAATTATATGATTTGTTGAATCCAAAAGTCTCATCAATCGTTAATATATCATTATCTTACATACATAACGATGATGTGGTATCTACTGACAATAATATCTATTAAAAATTACTGAAATTGATTCTTCATTTGAAAATTGCTGATTTGCTTCAAAAATTCTACAAACTTTATAACAGAGTTCTCAAATACGTATTAAAATCCAAACTCTTACTGATATATGAATTGTGTACCGGGAATCAGGATGATACGTGATAATTTTACAGTTCACTTTATCAATGATTTTAATTTTCGATTGGATTGATGAATTATTGAATTTATTTCAAAACAAGCTTATTTATGGTCTAAAAATAAGAAATTGTATGATTTTTGAATCCAATAGTCTCATCGTTCGTTAATACATCACTATCTTACAAATATAATGGTTATTGGTTACTACTGACATTTTTATTTAACATATATAACAGAATTTGATTTTTCATTGAAAATTGCTGATTTGCTATGATTATTCTATAAATTTCATAACAGAGTACTCAAAAGCATATTTAAATCTAAAATCTTACTGATATATGAATGTGAACCTGGACTACAATGTAAAAAATGATCATAATGCAGTAATGATATCATTATTCGATTAATTCATTAAATTATTGAATTTACTTAAAAAAGGCATATTTTGGTCTATAAAACAGAAATTATATGATTCTTGAATCCAAAAGTCTAATCAATCGTTAATACATCATAATCTTACATATATAACGATGATCTGGTATCTACTGACAATATTATATAACATAAAAGACAGAATTTAATTTTTCATTTTAAATTTGCTGATTTGCTATGATTATTCTATAAATTTCATAACAGAGTACTCAAATACATAATCATATCAGAAAATCTTACTGCTTTATGGATGTGAACCTGGATTACAACGTTATAAGTGATCGTAATGTAGTAATGATATCATTATTCGATTGAATTCATTAAATTATTGGATTTACTTAAAAAAGGCATATTTTGGTCTATAAAGCAGAAATTATATGATTCTTGAATCCAAAAGTCTCATCAATCGTTAATACATCATTATATTACATACATAACGATGATCTGGTATGTACTGACAATAATATATATGTAAAATTACTGAAATTGATTTTTCATTTTAAATTTGCTGATTTGCTATGATTATTCTATAAATTTCATTACAGAGTACTCTAATACATATTCAAATCCAAAATATTTCTGATTTATAAATGTGAACCTGGACTACAATGTAAAAAGTGATCATAATGCAGTAATGATATCATTATTCGATTGAATTCATTAAATTATTGAATTTACTTAAAAAAGGGATATTTTGGTCTATAATGCAGAAATTATATGATTTGTTGAATCCAAAAGTCTCATCAATTGTTTATACATCATTATCTTACATACATAACGATGAACTGGTATCTACTGACAATAATATATATTATAAATTACTGAAATTGATTGTTCATTTGAATATTGCTGATTTGCTTCAAAAATTCTACAAACTTCATTTCAGAGTTCTCAAATACATATTAAAATCCAAACTCTTACTAATATCTTAATTGTGTACCGGGAATCAGAATGATACATGATAATTTTACAGTTCACCTTATAAATGATTTTAATTTTCGATTAGATTGATGAATTATCAAATTTATTTCAAAACAAGCTTCTTTATGGTCTAAAAATAAGAAATTGTATGATTTTCGAATCCAATAGTCTCATCTATGGGTAATAAATGATTATTTTACAAATCTTATGTTGATCTGGTAACTACTGCCAATATTACATAAGCTAAATTACTAAATTTGATTTTCATTTCGAAACTTGCTGATTTGCTTTGATAATCACACAATTTTATTAATAGAGTACTTAAATGCATAATCATATCAAAAATCTTACTGCTTTATAAATGTGAACCTGGATTACAACGTTATAAGTGATCGTAATGCAGTAATGATATCATTATTCGATTGAATTTATTAAATTATTGAATTTACTTAAAAAAGGGATATTTTGGTCTATAATGCAGAAATTATATGATTTGTTGAATCCAAAAGTCTCATCAATCGTTAATATATCATTATCTTACATACATAACGATGATGTGGTATCTACTGACAATAATATCTATTAAAAATTACTGAAATTGATTCTTCATTTGAAAATTGCTGATTTGCTTCAAAAATTCTACAAACTTTATAACAGAGTTCTCAAATACGTATTAAAATCCAAACTCTTACTGATATATGAATTGTGTACCGGGAATCAGGATGATACGTGATAATTTTACAGTTCACTTTATCAATGATTTTAATTTTCGATTGGATTGATGAATTATTGAATTTATTTCAAAACAAGCTTATTTATGGTCTAAAAATAAGAAATTGTATGATTTTTGAATCCAATAGTCTCATCGTTCGTTAATACATCACTATCTTACAAATATAATGGTTATTGGTTACTACTGACATTTTTATTTAACATATATAACAGAATTTGATTTTTCATTGAAAATTGCTGATTTGCTATGATTATTCTATAAATTTCATAACAGAGTACTCAAAAGCATATTTAAATCTAAAATCTTACTGATATATGAATGTGAACCTGGACTACAATGTAAAAAATGATCATAATGCAGTAATGATATCATTATTCGATTAATTCATTAAATTATTGAATTTACTTAAAAAAGGCATATTTTGGTCTATAAAACAGAAATTATATGATTCTTGAATCCAAAAGTCTAATCAATCGTTAATACATCATAATCTTACATATATAACGATGATCTGGTATCTACTGACAATATTATATAACATAAAAGACAGAATTTAATTTTTCATTTTAAATTTGCTGATTTGCTATGATTATTCTATAAATTTCATAACAGAGTACTCAAATACATAATCATATCAGAAAATCTTACTGCTTTATGGATGTGAACCTGGATTACAACGTTATAAGTGATCGTAATGTAGTAATGATATCATTATTCGATTGAATTCATTAAATTATTGGATTTACTTAAAAAAGGCATATTTTGGTCTATGAAGCAGAAATTATATGATTCTTGAATCCAAAAGTCTCATCAATCGTTAATACATCATTATATTACATACATAACGATGATCTGGTATGTACTGACAATAATATATATGTAAAATTACTGAAATTGATTTTTCATTTTAAATTTGCTGATTTGCTATGATTATTCTATAAATTTCATTACAGAGTACTCTAATACATATTCAAATCCAAAATATTTCTGATTTATAAATGTGAACCTGGACTACAATGTAAAAAGTGATCATAATGCAGTAATGATATCATTATTCGATTGAATTTATTAAATTATTGAATTTACTTAAAAAAGGGATATTTTGGTCTATAATGCAGAAATTATATGATTTGTTGAATCCAAAAGTCTCATCAATTGTTTATACATCATTATCTTACATACATAACGATGAACTGGTATCTACTGACAATAATATATATTATAAATTACTGAAATTGATTGTTCATTTGAATATTGCTGATTTGCTTCAAAAATTCTACAAACTTCATTTCAGAGTTCTCAAATACATATTAAAATCCAAAATCTTACTGATATATGAATTGTGTACCGGGAGTCAGGATGATACGTGATAATTTTACAGTTCACTTTATCAATGATTTTAATTTTCGATTAGATTGATGAATTATCAAATTTATTTCAAAACAAGCTTCTTTATGGTCTAAAAATAAGAAATTGTATGATTTTCGAATCCAATAGTCTCATCTATGGGTAATAAATGATTATTTTCAAATCTTATGTTGATCTGGTAACTACTGCCAATATTACATCAGCTAAATTACTAAATTTGATTTTCAGTTCGAAACATGCTGATTTGCTTTGATAATCACACAATTTTATTAATAGAGTACTTAAATGCATAATCATATCAAAAATCTTACTGCTTTATAAATGTGAACCTGGATGACAACGTTATAAGTGATCGTAATGCAGTAATGATATTATTATAAGATTGAATTCATTAAATTATTGAATTTACTTAAAAAAGGCATATTTTGGTCTATAAAGTAGAAATTATATGATTCTTGAATCCAAAATTCTAATCAATCGTAAATACATCATAATCTTACATATATAACGATGATCTGGTATCTACTGACAATATTATATAACATAAATGACAGAATTTAATTTTTCATTTTAAATTTGCTGATTTGCTATGATTATTCTATAAATTTCATAACAGAGTACTCTAATACATATTCAAATCCAAAATATTTCTGATTTATAAATGTGAACCTGGACTACAATGTAAAAAGTGATCATAATGCAGTAATGATATCATTATTCGATTGAATTTATTAAATTATTGAATTTACTTAAAAAAGGGATATTTTGGTCTATAATGCAGAAATTATATGATTCTTGAATCCAAAAGTCTCATCAATCGTTAGTACATCATTATCTTACATATATAACGATGATCTGGTATCTACTGACAATATTATATAACATAAATGACAGAATTTAATTTTTCATTTTAAATTTGCTGATTTGCTATGATTATTCTATAAATTTCATAACAGAGTACTCTAATACATATTCAAATCCAAAATATTTCTGATTTATAAATGTGAACCTGGACTACAATGTAAAAAGTGATCATAATGCAGTAATGATATCATTATTCGATTGAATTTATTAAATTATTGAATTTACTTAAAAAAGGGATATTTTGGTCTATAATGCAGAAATTATATGATTCTTGAATCCAAAAGTCTCATCAATTGTTTATACATCATTATCTTACATACATAACGATGATCTGGTATCTACTGACAATAATATATATTAAAAATTATTAAAATTAATTCTTCATTTGAAAATTGCTGATTTGATTTAAAAATTCGACAAACTTCATAACAAGGTACTCAATTACGTATTAAAATCCAAACTCTTACTGATATATGAATTGTATACCGGGAATCAGGATGATACGTGATTATTTTACTGGTCACTTTATCAATGATTTTAATTTTCGATTGGATTGATGAATTTTTGAATTTATTTCAAAACAAGCTTATTTATGGTCTAAAAATAAGAAATTGTATGATTTTTGAATCCAATAGTCTCATCGTTCGTTAATACATCACTATCTTACAAATATAATGGTTATTGGTTACTACTGCCAATATTACATAAACTAAATTACTAAATTTGATTTTCAGTTCGAAACTTGCTGATTTGCTTTGATAATCACACAAGTTTATTTACAGAGTACTTAAATACATAATCATATCAAAAATCATACTGCTATATAAATGTGAACCTGGATAACAACGTTATAAGTGATCGTAATGCAGTAATGATATTATTATTCGATTGAATTCATTAAATTATTGAATTTACTTAAAAAGGGCATATTTTGGTCTATAAAGCAGAAATTAAATGATTCTTGAATCCAAAAGTCTCATCAATCGTTAATACATCATTATCTTACATACATAACGATGATCTGGTATCTACTGACAATAATATATATGTAAAATTACTGAAATTGATTTTTCATTTTAAATTTGCTGATTTGCTATGATTATTCTATAAATTTCATTACAGAGTACTCAAATACATATTCAAATCCAAAATATTTCTGATTTATAAATGTGAACCTGGACTACAATGTAAAAAGTGATCATAATGCAGTAATGATATCATTATTCGATTGAATTTATTAAATTATTGAATTTACTTAAAAAAGGGATATTTTGGTCTATAATGCAGAAATTATATGATTTGTTGAATCCAAAAGTCTCATCAATTGTTTATACATCATTATCTTACATACATAACGATGAACTGGTATCTACTGACAATAATATATATTATAAATTACTGAAATTGATTGTTCATTTGAATATTGCTGATTTGCTTCAAAAATTCGACAAACTTCATAACAAGGTACTCAATTATGTATTAAAATCCAAACTCTTACTGATATATGAATTGTATACCGGGAATCAGGATGATACGTGATTATTTTACAGGTCACTTTATCAATGATTTTAATTTTCGATTGGATTGATGAATTATTGAATTTATTTCAAAACAAGCTTATTTATGGTCTAAAAATAAGAAATTGTATGATTTTTGAATCCAATAGTCTCATCGTTCGTTAATACATCACTATCTTACAAATATAATGGTTATTGGTTACTACTGACATTTTTATTTAACATATATAACAGAATTTGATTTTTCATTGAAAATTGCTGATTTGCTATGATTATTCTATAAATTTCATAACAGAGTACTCAAAAGCATATTTAAATCTAAAATCTTACTGATATATGAATGTGAACCTGGACTACAATGTAAAAAATGATCATAATGCAGTAATGATATCATTATTCGATTAATTCATTAAATTATTGAATTTACTTAAAAAAGGCATATTTTGGTCTATAAAACAGAAATTATATGATTCTTGAATCCAAAAGTCTAATCAATCGTTAATACATCATAATCTTACATATATAACGATGATCTGGTATCTACTGACAATATTATATAACATAAAAGACAGAATTTAATTTTTCATTTTAAATTTGCTGATTTGCTATGATTATTCTATAAATTTCATAACAGAGTACTCAAATACATAATCATATCAGAAAATCTTACTGCTTTATGGATGTGAACCTGGATTACAACGTTATAAGTGATCGTAATGTAGTAATGATATCATTATTCGATTGAATTCATTAAATTATTGGATTTACTTAAAAAAGGCATATTTTGGTCTATAAAGCAGAAATTATATGATTCTTGAATCCAAAAGTCTCATCAATCGTTAATACATCATTATATTACATACATAACGATGATCTGGTATGTACTGACAATAATATATATGTAAAATTACTGAAATTGATTTTTCATTTTAAATTTGCTGATTTGCTATGATTATTCTATAAATTTCATTACAGAGTACTCTAATACATATTCAAATCCAAAATATTTCTGATTTATAAATGTGAACCTGGACTACAATGTAAAAAGTGATCATAATGCAGTAATGATATCATTATTCGATTGAATTTATTAAATTATTGAATTTACTTAAAAAAGGGATATTTTGGTCTATAATGCAGAAATTATATGATTTGTTGAATCCAAAAGTCTCATCAATTGTTTATACATCATTATCTTACATACATAACGATGAACTGGTATCTACTGACAATAATATATATTATAAATTACTGAAATTGATTGTTCATTTGAATATTGCTGATTTGCTTCAAAAATTCTACAAACTTCATTTCAGAGTTCTCAAATACATATTAAAATCCAAAATCTTACTGATATATGAATTGTGTACCGGGAGTCAGGATGATACGTGATAATTTTACAGTTCACTTTATCAATGATTTTAATTTTCGATTAGATTGATGAATTATCAAATTTATTTCAAAACAAGCTTCTTTATGGTCTAAAAATAAGAAATTGTATGATTTTCGAATCCAATAGTCTCATCTATGGGTAATAAATGATTATTTTCAAATCTTATGTTGATCTGGTAACTACTGCCAATATTACATCAGCTAAATTACTAAATTTGATTTTCAGTTCGAAACATGCTGATTTGCTTTGATAATCACACAATTTTATTAATAGAGTACTTAAATGCATAATCATATCAAAAATCTTACTGCTTTATAAATGTGAACCTGGATGACAACGTTATAAGTGATCGTAATGCAGTAATGATATTATTATAAGATTGAATTCATTAAATTATTGAATTTACTTAAAAAAGGCATATTTTGGTCTATAAAGTAGAAATTATATGATTCTTGAATCCAAAATTCTAATCAATCGTCAATACATCATAATCTTACATACATAACGATGATCTGGTATCTACTGACAATAATATATATGTAAAATTACTGAAATTGATTTTTCATTTTAAATTTGCTGATTTGCTATGATTATTCTATAAATTTCATAACAGAGTACTCTAATACATATTCAAATCCAAAATATTTCTGATTTATAAATGTGAACCTGGACTACAATGTAAAAAGTGATCATAATGCAGTAATGATATCATTATTCGATTGAATTTATTAAATTATTGAATTTACTTAAAAAAGGGATATTTTGGTCTATAATGCAGAAATTATATGATTCTTGAATCCAAAAGTCTCATCAATCGTTAGTACATCATTATCTTACATATATAACGATGATCTGGTATCTACTGACAATATTATATAACATAAATGACAGAATTTAATTTTTCATTTTAAATTTGCTGATTTGCTATGATTATTCTATAAATTTCATAACAGAGTACTCTAATACATATTCAAATCCAAAATATTTCTGATTTATAAATGTGAACCTGGACTACAATGTAAAAAGTGATCATAATGCAGTAATGATATCATTATTCGATTGAATTTATTAAATTATTGAATTTACTTAAAAAAGGGATATTTTGGTCTATAATGCAGAAATTATATGATTCTTGAATCCAAAAGTCTCATCAATTGTTTATACATCATTATCTTACATACATAACGATGATCTGGTATCTACTGACAATAATATATATTAAAAATTATTAAAATTAATTCTTCATTTGAAAATTGCTGATTTGATTTAAAAATTCGACAAACTTCATAACAAGGTACTCAATTACGTATTAAAATCCAAACTCTTACTGATATATGAATTGTATACCGGGAATCAGGATGATACGTGATTATTTTACTGGTCACTTTATCAATGATTTTAATTTTCGATTGGATTGATGAATTTTTGAATTTATTTCAAAACAAGCTTATTTATGGTCTAAAAATAAGAAATTGTATGATTTTTGAATCCAATAGTCTCATCGTTCGTTAATACATCACTATCTTACAAATATAATGGTTATTGGTTACTACTGCCAATATTACATAAACTAAATTACTAAATTTGATTTTCAGTTCGAAACTTGCTGATTTGCTTTGATAATCACACAAGTTTATTTACAGAGTACTTAAATACATAATCATATCAAAAATCATACTGCTATATAAATGTGAACCTGGATAACAACGTTATAAGTGATCGTAATGCAGTAATGATATTATTATTCGATTGAATTCATTAAATTATTGAATTTACTTAAAAAGGGCATATTTTGGTCTATAAAGCAGAAATTAAATGATTCTTGAATCCAAAAGTCTCATCAATCGTTAATACATCATTATCTTACATACATAACGATGATCTGGTATCTACTGACAATAATATATATGTAAAATTACTGAAATTGATTTTTCATTTTAAATTTGCTGATTTGCTATGATTATTCTATAAATTTCATTACAGAGTACTCAAATACATATTCAAATCCAAAATATTTCTGATTTATAAATGTGAACCTGGACTACAATGTAAAAAGTGATCATAATGCAGTAATGATATCATTATTCGATTGAATTTATTAAATTATTGAATTTACTTAAAAAAGGGATATTTTGGTCTATAATGCAGAAATTATTTGATTCTTGAATCCAAAAGTCTCATCAATCGTTAGTACATCATTATCTTACATATATAACGATGATCTGGTATCTACTGACAATATTATATAACATAAATGACAGAATTTAATTTTTCATTTTAAATTTGCTGATTTGCTATGATTATTCTATAAATTTCATAACAGAGTACTCTAATACATATTCAAATCCAAAATATTTCTGATTTATAAATGTGAACCTGGACTACAATGTAAAAAGTGATCATAATGCAGTAATGATATCATTATTCGATTGAATTTATTAAATTATTGAATTTACTTAAAAAAGGGATATTTTGGTCTATAATGCAGAAATTATATGATTTGTTGAATCCAAAAGTCTCATCAATTGTTTATACATCATTATCTTACATACATAACGATGAACTGGTATCTACTGACAATAATATATATTATAAATTACTGAAATTGATTGTTCATTTGAATATTGCTGATTTGCTTCAAAAATTCTACAAACTTCATTTCAGAGTTCTCAAATACATATTAAAATCCAAAATCTTACTGATATATGAATTGTGTACCGGGAGTCAGGATGATACGTGATAATTTTACAGTTCACTTTATCAATGATTTTAATTTTCGATTAGATTGATGAATTATCAAATTTATTTCAAAACAAGCTTCTTTATGGTCTAAAAATAAGAAATTGTATGATTTTCGAATCCAATAGTCTCATCTATGGGTAATAAATGATTATTTTCAAATCTTATGTTGATCTGGTAACTACTGCCAATATTACATCAGCTAAATTACTAAATTTGATTTTCAGTTCGAAACATGCTGATTTGCTTTGATAATCACACAATTTTATTAATAGAGTACTTAAATGCATAATCATATCAAAAATCTTACTGCTTTATAAATGTGAACCTGGATGACAACGTTATAAGTGATCGTAATGCAGTAATGATATTATTATAAGATTGAATTCATTAAATTATTGAATTTACTTAAAAAAGGCATATTTTGGTCTATAAAGTAGAAATTATATGATTCTTGAATCCAAAATTCTAATCAATCGTCAATACATCATAATCTTACATACATAACGATGATCTGGTATCTACTGACAATAATATATATGTAAAATTACTGAAATTGATTTTTCATTTTAAATTTGCTGATTTGCTATGATTATTCTATAAATTTCATAACAGAGTACTCTAATACATATTCAAATCCAAAATATTTCTGATTTATAAATGTGAACCTGGACTACAATGTAAAAAGTGATCATAATGCAGTAATGATATCATTATTCGATTGAATTTATTAAATTATTGAATTTACTTAAAAAAGGGATATTTTGGTCTATAATGCAGAAATTATATGATTCTTGAATCCAAAAGTCTCATCAATCGTTAGTACATCATTATCTTACATATATAACGATGATCTGGTATCTACTGACAATATTATATAACATAAATGACAGAATTTAATTTTTCATTTTAAATTTGCTGATTTGCTATGATCATTCTATAAATTTCATAACAGAGTACTCTAATACATATTCAAATCCAAAATATTTCTGATTTATAAATGTGAACCTGGACTACAATGTAAAAAGTGATCATAATGCAGTAATGATATCATTATTCGATTGAATTTATTAAATTATTGAATTTACTTAAAAAAGGGATATTTTGGTCTATAATGCAGAAATTATATGATTCTTGAATCCAAAAGTCTCATCAATTGTTTATACATCATTATCTTACATACATAACGATGATCTGGTATCTACTGACAATAATATATATTAAAAATTATTAAAATTAATTCTTCATTTGAAAATTGCTGATTTGATTTAAAAATTCGACAAACTTCATAACAAGGTACTCAATTACGTATTAAAATCCAAACTCTTACTGATATATGAATTGTATACCGGGAATCAGGATGATACGTGATTATTTTACTGGTCACTTTATCAATGATTTTAATTTTCGATTGGATTGATGAATTTTTGAATTTATTTCAAAACAAGCTTATTTATGGTCTAAAAATAAGAAATTGTATGATTTTTGAATCCAATAGTCTCATCGTTCGTTAATACATCACTATCTTACAAATATAATGGTTATTGGTTACTACTGCCAATATTACATAAACTAAATTACTAAATTTGATTTTCAGTTCGAAACTTGCTGATTTGCTTTGATAATCACACAAGTTTATTTACAGAGTACTTAAATACATAATCATATCAAAAATCATACTGCTATATAAATGTGAACCTGGATAACAACGTTATAAGTGATCGTAATGCAGTAATGATATTATTATTCGATTGAATTCATTAAATTATTGAATTTACTTAAAAAGGGCATATTTTGGTCTATAAAGCAGAAATTAAATGATTCTTGAATCCAAAAGTCTCATCAATCGTTAATACATCATTATCTTACATACATAACGATGATTTGGTATCTACTGACAATAATATATATGTAAAATTACTGAAATTGATTTTTCATTTTAAATTTGCTGATTTGCTATGATTATTCTATAAATTTCATTACAGAGTACTCAAATACATATTCAAATCCAAAATATTTCTGATTTATAAATGTGAACCTGGACTACAATGTAAAAAGTGATCATAATGCAGTAATGATATCATTATTCGATTGAATTTATTAAATTATTGAATTTACTTAAAAAAGGGATATTTTGGTCTATAATGCAGAAATTATATGATTCTTGAATCCAAAAGTCTCATCAATCGTTAGTACATCATTATCTTACATATATAACGATGATCTGGTATCTACTGACAATATTATATAACATAAATGACAGAATTTAATTTTTCATTTTAAATTTGCTGATTTGCTATGATTATTCTATAAATTTCATAACAGAGTACTCTAATACATATTCAAATCCAAAATATTTCTGATTTATAAATGTGAACCTGGACTACAATGTAAAAAGTGATCATAATGCAGTAATGATATCATTATTCGATTGAATTTATTAAATTATTGAATTTACTTAAAAAAGGGATATTTTGGTCTATAATGCAGAAATTATATGATTTGTTGAATCCAAAAGTCTCATCAATTGTTTATACATCATTATCTTACATACATAACGATGAACTGGTATCTACTGACAATAATATATATTATAAATTACTGAAATTGATTGTTCATTTGAATATTGCTGATTTGCTTCAAAAATTCTACAAACTTCATTTCAGAGTTCTCAAATACATATTAAAATCCAAAATCTTACTGATATATGAATTGTGTACCGGGAGTCAGGATGATACGTGATAATTTTACAGTTCACTTTATCAATGATTTTAATTTTCGATTAGATTGATGAATTATCAAATTTATTTCAAAACAAGCTTCTTTATGGTCTAAAAATAAGAAATTGTATGATTTTCGAATCCAATAGTCTCATCTATGGGTAATAAATGATTATTTTCAAATCTTATGTTGATCTGGTAACTACTGCCAATATTACATCAGCTAAATTACTAAATTTGATTTTCAGTTCGAAACATGCTGATTTGCTTTGATAATCACACAATTTTATTAATAGAGTACTTAAATGCATAATCATATCAAAAATCTTACTGCTTTATAAATGTGAACCTGGATGACAACGTTATAAGTGATCGTAATGCAGTAATGATATTATTATAAGATTGAATTCATTAAATTATTGAATTTACTTAAAAAAGGCATATTTTGGTCTATAAAGTAGAAATTATATGATTCTTGAATCCAAAATTCTAATCAATCGTCAATACATCATAATCTTACATACATAACGATGATCTGGTATCTACTGACAATAATATATATGTAAAATTACTGAAATTGATTTTTCATTTTAAATTTGCTGATTTGCTATGATTATTCTATAAATTTCATTACAGAGTACTCAAATACATATTCAAATCCAAAATATTTCTGATTTATAAATGTGAACCTGGACTACAATGTAAAAAGTGATCATAATGCAGTAATGATATCATTATTCGATTGAATTTATTAAATTATTGAATTTACTTAAAAAAGGGATATTTTGGTCTATAATGCAGAAATTATATGATTCTTGAATCCAAAAGTCTCATCAATCGTTAGTACATCATTATCTTACATATATAACGATGATCTGGTATCTACTGACAATATTATATAACATAAATGACAGAATTTAATTTTTCATTTTAAATTTGCTGATTTGCTATGATTATTCTATAAATTTCATAACAGAGTACTCTAATACATATTCAAATCCAAAATATTTCTGATTTATAAATGTGAACCTGGACTACAATGTAAAAAGTGATCATAATGCAGTAATGATATCATTATTCGATTGAATTTATTAAATTATTGAATTTACTTAAAAAAGGGATATTTTGGTCTATAATGCAGAAATTATATGATTTGTTGAATCCAAAAGTCTCATCAATTGTTTATACATCATTATCTTACATACATAACGATGATCTGGTATCTACTGACAATAATATATATTAAAAATTATTAAAATTAATTCTTCATTTGAAAATTGCTGATTTGATTTAAAAATTCGACAAACTTCATAACAAGGTACTCAATTACGTATTAAAATCCAAACTCTTACTGATATATGAATTGTATACCGGGAATCAGGATGATACGTGATTATTTTACAGGTCACTTTATCAATGATTTTAATTTTCGATTGGATTGATGAATTATTGAATTTATTTCAAAACAAGCTTATTTATGGTCTAAAAATAAGAAATTGTATGATTTTTGAATCCAATAGTCTCATCGTTCGTTAATACATCACTATCTTACAAATATAATGGTTATTGGTTACTACTGCCAATATTACATAAACTAAATTACTAAATTTGATTTTCAGTTCGAAACTTGCTGATTTGCTTTGATAATCACACAAGTTTATTTACAGAGTACTTAAATACATAATCATATCAAAAATCTTACTGCTATATAAATGTGAACCTGGATAACAACGTTATAAGTGATCGTAATGCAGTAATGATATTATTATTCGATTGAATTCATTAAATTATTGAATTTACTTAAAAAGGGCATATTTTGGTCTATAAAGCAGAAATTAAATGATTCTTGAATCCAAAAGTCTCATCAATCGTTAATACATCATTATCTTACATACATAACGATGATCTGGTATCTACTGACAATAATATATATGTAAAATTACTGAAATTGATTTTTCATTTTAAATTTGCTGATTTGCTATGATTATTCTATAAATTTCATTACAGAGTACCCAAATACATATTCAAATCCAAAATATTTCTGATTTATAAATGTGAACCTGGACTACAATGTAAAAAGTGATCATAATGCAGTAATGATATCATTATTCGATTGAATTTATTAAATTATTGAATAATTTAAAAAAGGGATATTTTGGTCTATAATGCAGAAATTATATAATTTGTTGAATCCAAAAGTCTTATCAATTGTTAATACATCATTATCTTACATACATAACGATAATTTGGTATCTACTGACAATAATATCTATTAAAAATTAATGAAATTGATTCTTGATTTGAAAATTGCTGATTTGCTTCAAAAATTCTACAAACTTCATTTCAGAGTTCTCAAATACATATTAAAATCCAAACTCTTACTAATATCTTAATTGTGTACCGGGAATCAGAATGATACATGATAATTTTACAGTTCACCTTATCAATGATTTTAATTTTCGATTAGATTGATGAATTATCAAATTTATTTCAAAACAAGCTTCTTTATGGTCTAAAAATAAGAAATTGTATGATTTTCGAATCCAATAGTCTCATCTATGGGTAATAAATGATTATTTTCAAATCTTATGTTGATCTGGTAACTACTGCCAATATTACATAAGCTAAATTACTAAATTTGATTTTCATTTCGAAACTTGCTGATTTGCTTTGATAATCACACAATTTTATTAATAGAGTACTTAAATGCATAATCATATCAAAAATCTTACTGCTTTATAAATGTGAACCTGGATTACAACGTTATAAGTGATCGTAATGCAGTAATGATATTATTATAAGATTGAATTCATTAAATTATTGAATTTACTTAAAAAAGGCATATTTTGGTCTATAAAGTAGAAATTATATGATTCTTGAATCCAAAATTCTAATCAATCGTTAATACATCATAATCTTATATATATAACGATGATCTGGTATCTACTGACAATATTATATAACATAAATGACAGAATTTAATTTTTCATTTTAAATTTGCTGATTTGCTATGATTATTCTATAAATTTCATAACAGAGTACTCTAATACATATTCAAATCCAAAATATTTCTGATTTATAAATGTGAACCTGGACTACAATGTAAAAAGTGATCATAATTCAGTAATGATATCATTATTCGATTGAATTTATTAAATTATTGAATTTACTTAAAAAAGGGATATTTTGGTCTATAATGCAGAAATTATATGATTCTTGAATCCAAAAGTCTCATCAATCGTTAGTACATCATTATCTTACATATATAACGATGATCTGGTATCTACTGACAATATTATATAACATAAATGACAGAATTTAATTTTTCATTTTAAATTTGCTGATTTGCTATGATTATTCTATAAATTTCATAACAGAGTACTCTAATACATATTCAAATCCAAAATATTTCTGATTTATAAATGTGAACCTGGACTACAATGTAAAAAGTGATCATAATGCAGTAATGATATCATTATTCGATTGAATTTATTAAATTATTGAATTTACTTAAAAAAGGGATATTTTGGTCTATAATGCAGAAATTATATGATTTGTTGAATCCAAAAGTCTCATCAATTGTTTATACATCATTATCTTACATACATAACGATGATCTGGTATCTACTGACAATATTATATAACATAAATGACAGAATTTAATTTTTCATTTTAAATTTGCTGATTTGCTATGATTATTCTATAAATTTCATAACAGAGTACTCTAATACATATTCAAATCCAAAATATTTCTGATTTATAAATGTGAACCTGGACTACAATGTAAAAAGTGATCATAATGCAGTAATGATATCATTATTCGATTGAATTTATTAAATTATTGAATTTACTTAAAAAAGGGATATTTTGGTCTATAAAGTAGAAATTATATGATTCTTGAATCCAAAATTCTAATCAATCGTCAATACATCATAATCTTACATACATAACGATGATCTGGTATCTACTGACAATAATATATATGTAAAATTACTGAAATTGATTTTTCATTTTAAATTTGCTGATTTGCTATGATTATTCTATAAATTTCATTACAGAGTACTCAAATACATATTCAAATCCAAAATATTTCTGATTTATAAATGTGAACCTGGACTACAATGTAAAAAGTGATCATAATGCAGTAATGATATCATTATTCGATTGAATTTATTAAATTATTGAATTTACTTAAAAAAGGGATATTTTGGTCTATAATGCAGAAATTATATGATTTGTTGAATCCAAAAGTCTCATCAATTGTTTATACATCATTATCTTACATACATAACGATGATCTGGTATCTACTGACAATAATATATATTAAAAATTATTAAAATTAATTCTTCATTTGAAAATTGCTGATTTGATTTAAAAATTCGACAAACTTCATAACAAGGTACTCAATTACGTATTAAAATCCAAACTCTTACTGATATATGAATTGTATACCGGGAATCAGGATGATACGTGATTATTTTACAGGTCACTTTATCAATGATTTTAATTTTCGATTGGATTGATGAATTATTGAATTTATTTCAAAACAAGCTTATTTATGGTCTAAAAATAAGAAATTGTATGATTTTTGAATCCAATAGTCTCATCGTTCGTTAATACATCACTATCTTACAAATATAATGGTTATTGGTTACTACTGCCAATATTACATAAACTAAATTACTAAATTTGATTTTCAGTTCGAAACTTGCTGATTTGCTTTGATAATCACACAAGTTTATTTACAGAGTACTTAAATACATAATCATATCAAAAATCTTACTGCTATATAAATGTGAACCTGGATAACAACGTTATAAGTGATCGTAATGCAGTAATGATATTATTATTCGATTGAATTCATTAAATTATTGAATTTACTTAAAAAGGGCATATTTTGGTCTATAAAGCAGAAATTAAATGATTCTTGAATCCAAAAGTCTCATCAATCGTTAATACATCATTATCTTACATACATAACGATGATCTGGTATCTACTGACAATAATATATATGTAAAATTACTGAAATTGATTTTTCATTTTAAATTTGCTGATTTGCTATGATTATTCTATAAATTTCATTACAGAGTACCCAAATACATATTCAAATCCAAAATATTTCTGATTTATAAATGTGAACCTGGACTACAATGTAAAAAGTGATCATAATGCAGTAATGATATCATTATTCGATTGAATTTATTAAATTATTGAATAATTTAAAAAAGGGATATTTTGGTCTATAATGCAGAAATTATATAATTTGTTGAATCCAAAAGTCTTATCAATTGTTAATACATCATTATCTTACATACATAACGATAATTTGGTATCTACTGACAATAATATCTATTAAAAATTAATGAAATTGATTCTTGATTTGAAAATTGCTGATTTGCTTCAAAAATTCTACAAACTTCATTTCAGAGTTCTCAAATACATATTAAAATCCAAACTCTTACTAATATCTTAATTGTGTACCGGGAATCAGAATGATACATGATAATTTTACAGTTCACCTTATCAATGATTTTAATTTTCGATTAGATTGATGAATTATCAAATTTATTTCAAAACAAGCTTCTTTATGGTCTAAAAATAAGAAATTGTATGATTTTCGAATCCAATAGTCTCATCTATGGGTAATAAATGATTATTTTCAAATCTTATGTTGATCTGGTAACTACTGCCAATATTACATAAGCTAAATTACTAAATTTGATTTTCATTTCGAAACTTGCTGATTTGCTTTGATAATCACACAATTTTATTAATAGAGTACTTAAATGCATAATCATATCAAAAATCTTACTGCTTTATAAATGTGAACCTGGATTACAACGTTATAAGTGATCGTAATGCAGTAATGATATTATTATAAGATTGAATTCATTAAATTATTGAATTTACTTAAAAAAGGCATATTTTGGTCTATAAAGTAGAAATTATATGATTCTTGAATCCAAAATTCTAATCAATCGTTAATACATCATAATCTTATATATATAACGATGATCTGGTATCTACTGACAATATTATATAACATAAATGACAGAATTTAATTTTTCATTTTAAATTTGCTGATTTGCTATGATTATTCTATAAATTTCATAACAGAGTACTCTAATACATATTCAAATCCAAAATATTTCTGATTTATAAATGTGAACCTGGACTACAATGTAAAAAGTGATCATAATTCAGTAATGATATCATTATTCGATTGAATTTATTAAATTATTGAATTTACTTAAAAAAGGGATATTTTGGTCTATAATGCAGAAATTATATGATTTGTTGAATCCAAAAGTCTCATCAATTGTTTATACATCATTATCTTACATACATAACGATGATCTGGTATCTACTGACAATAATATATATTAAAAATTATTGAAATTAATTCTTCATTTGAAAATTGCTGATTTGATTTAAAAATTCGACAAACTTCATAACAAGGTACTCAATTACGAATTAAAATCCAAGCTCTTACTGATATATGAATTGTATACCGGGAATCAGGATGATACGTGATTATTTTACAGGTCACTTTATCAATGATTTTAATTTTCGATTGGATTGATGAATTATTGAATTTATTTCAAAACAAGCTTATTTATGGTCTAAAAATAAGAAATTGTATGATTTTTGAATCCAATAGTCTCATCGTTCGTTAATACATCACTATCTTACAAATATAATGGTTATTGGTTACTACTGCCAATATTACATAAACTAAATTACTAAATTTGATTTTCAGTTCGAAACTTGCTGATTTGCTTTGATAATCACACAAGTTTATTTACAGAGTACTTAAATACATAATCATATCAAAAATCTTACTGCTATATAAATGTGAACCTGGATAACAACGTTATAAGTGATCGTAATGCAGTAATGATATTATTATTCGATTGAATTCATTAAATTATTGAATTTACTTAAAAAAGGCATATTTTGGTCTATAAAGTAGAAATTATATGATTCTTGAATCCAAAATTCTAATCAATCGTCAATACATCATAATCTTACATACATAACGATGATCTGGTATCTACTGACAATAATATATATGTAAAATTACTGAAATTGATTTTTCATTTTAAATTTGCTGATTTGCTATGATTATTCTATAAATTTCATTACAGAGTACTCAAATACATATTCAAATCCAAAATATTTCTGATTTATAAATGTGAACCTGGACTACAATGTAAAAAGTGATCATAATGCAGTAATGATATCATTATTCGATTGAATTTATTAAATTATTGAATTTACTTAAAAAAGGGATATTTTGGTCTATAATGCAGAAATTATATGATTCTTGAATCCAAAAGTCTCATCAATCGTTAGTACATCATTATCTTACATATATAACGATGATCTGGTATCTACTGACAATATTATATAACATAAATGACAGAATTTAATTTTTCATTTTAAATTTGCTGATTTGCTATGATTATTCTATAAATTTCATAACAGAGTACTCTAATACATATTCAAATCCAAAATATTTCTGATTTATAAATGTGAACCTGGACTACAATGTAAAAAGTGATCATAATGCAGTAATGATATCATTATTCGATTGAATTTATTAAATTATTGAATAATTTAAAAAAGGGATATTTTGGTCTATAATACAGAAATTATATAATTTGTTGAATCCAAAAGTCTTATCAATTGTTAATACATCATTATCTTACATACATAACGATAATTTGGTATCTACTGACAATAATATCTATTAAAAATTACTGAAATTGATTCTTGATTTGAAAATTGCTGATTTGCTTCAAAAATTCTACAAACTTCATTTCAGAGTTCTCAAATACATATTAAAATCCAAACTCTTACTAATATCTTAATTGTGTACCGGGAATCAGAATGATACATGATAATTTTACAGTTCACCTTATCAATGATTTTAATTTTCGATTAGATTGATGAATTATCAAATTTATTTCAAAACAAGCTTCTTTATGGTCTAAAAAAAAGAAATTGTATGATTTTCGAATCCAATAGTCTCATCTATGGGTAATAAATGATTATTTTCAAATCTTATGTTGATCTGGTAACTACTGCCAATATTACATAAGCTAAATTACTAAATTTGATTTTCATTTCGAAACTTGCTGATTTGCTTTGATAATCACACAATTTTATTAATAGAGTACTTAAATGCATAATCATATCAAAAATCTTACTGCTTTATAAATGTGAACCTGGATTACAACGTTATAAGTGATCGTAATGCAGTAATGATATTATTATAAGATTGAATTCATTAAATTATTGAATTTACTTAAAAAAGGCATATTTTGGTCTATAAAGTAGAAATTATATGATTCTTGAATCCAAAATTCTAATCAATCGTTAATACATCATAATCTTATATATATAACGATGATCTGGTATCTACTGACAATATTATATAACATAAATGACAGAATTTAATTTTTCATTTTAAATTTGCTGATTTGCTATGATTATTCTATAAATTTCATAACAGAGTACTCTAATACATATTCAAATCCAAAATATTTCTGATTTATAAATGTGAACCTGGACTACAATGTAAAAAGTGATCATAATTCAGTAATGATATCATTATTCGATTGAATTTATTAAATTATTGAATTTACTTAAAAAAGGGATATTTTGGTCTATAATGCAGAAATTATATGATTTGTTGAATCCAAAAGTCTCATCAATTGTTTATACATCATTATCTTACATACATAACGATGATCTGGTATCTACTGACAATAATATATATTAAAAATTATTGAAATTAATTCTTCATTTGAAAATTGCTGATTTGATTTAAAAATTCGACAAACTTCATAACAAGGTACTCAATTACGAATTAAAATCCAAGCTCTTACTGATATATGAATTGTATACCGGGAATCAGGATGATACGTGATTATTTTACAGGTCACTTTATCAATGATTTTAATTTTCGATTGGATTGATGAATTATTGAATTTATTTCAAAACAAGCTTATTTATGGTCTAAAAATAAGAAATTGTATGATTTTTGAATTCAATAGTCTCATCGTTCGTTAATACATCACTATCTTACAAATATAATGGTTATTGGTTACTACTGCCAATATTACATAAACTAAATTACTAAATTTGATTTTCAGTTCGAAACTTGCTGATTTGCTTTGATAATCACACAAGTTTATTTACAGAGTACTTAAATACATAATCATATCAAAAATCTTACTGCTATATAAATGTGAACCTGGATAACAACGTTATAAGTGATCGTAATGCAGTAATGATATTATTATTCGATTGAATTCATTAAATTATTGAATTTACTTAAAAAAGGCATATTTTGGTCTATAAAGCAGAAATTAAATGATTCTTGAATCCAAAAGTCTCATCAATCGTTAGTACATCATTATCTTACATATATAACGATGATCTCGTATCTACTGACAATAATATATATTATAAATTACTGAAATTGATTCTTCATTTGAATATTGCTGATTTGCTTCAAAAATTCTACAAACTTCATTTCAGAGTTCTCAAATACATATTAAAATCCAAAATCTTACTGATATATGAATTGTGTACCGGGAGTCAGGATGATACGTGATAATTTTACAGTTCACTTTATCAATGATTTTAATTTTCGATTAGATTGATGAATTATTAAATTTATTTCAAAACAACCTCTTTATGGTCTAAAAATAAGAAATTGTATGATTTTTGAATCCAATAGTCTCATCTATGGGTAATAAATGATTATTTTACAAATCTTATGTTGATCTGGTAACTACTGCCAATATTACATCAGCTAAATTACGAAATTTGATTTTCAGTTCGAAACATGCTGATTTGCTTTGATAATCACACAATTTTATTTACAGAGTACTTAAATACATAATCATATCAAAAATCTTACTGCTATATAAATGTGAACCTGGATTACAACGTTATAAGTGATCGTAATGCAGTAATGATATCATTATTCGATTAAATTCATTAAATTATTGAATTTACTTAAAAAAGGCATATTTTGGTCTAAAAAGCGGAAATTAAATGATTCTTGAATCCAAAAGTCTCATCAATCGTTAATACATTATAATCTTACATACATAACGATGATCTGGTATCTACTGACAATAATATCTATTAAAAATTACTGAAATTGATTCTTTATTTGAAAATTGCTGATTTGCTTCAAAAATTCTACAAACTTTATATTAGAGTTCTCAAATACGTATTAAAATCCAAACTCTTACTGTTATATGAATTGTGTACCGGGAATCGGAATGATACGTGATAATTTTACAGTTCACTTTATCAATGATTTTAATTTTCGATTAGATTGATGAATTATTAAATTTATTTCAAAACAACCTTCTTTATGGTCTAAAAATAAGAAATTGTATGATTTTTGAATCCAATAGTCTCATCTATGGGTAATAAATGATTATTTTACAAATCTTATGTTGATCTGGTAATTACTGCCAATACTACATCAGCTAAATTACTAAATTTGATTTTCAGTTCGAAACTTGCTGATTTGCTTTGATAATCACACAATTTTATTAATAGAGTACTAAAATACATAATCATATCAGAAAATCTTACTGCTTTATAAATGTGAACCTGGATTACAACGTTATAAGTGATTGTAATGCAGTAATGATATTATTATTCGATTGAATTCATAAAATTATTGAATTTACTTAAACAAGGCATATTTTGGTCTATAAAGCAGAAATTAAATGATTCTTGAATCCAAAAGTCTCATCAATCGTTAGTACATCATTATCTTACATATATAACGATGATCTCGTATCTACTGACAATATTATATAACAAAAATAACAGAATTTGATTTTTCATTTTAAATTTGCTGATTTGCTATGATTATTCTATAAATTTCATAACAGAGTACTCAAATACATAATCATATCAGAAAATCTTACTGCTTTATAGATGTGAACCTGGATTAAAACTTTATAAGTGATCGTAATGCAGTAATGATATTATTATTCGATTGAATTCATTAAATTATTGAATTTACTTAAACAAGGCATATTTTGGTCTATAAAGCAGAAATTAAATGATTCTTGAATCCAAAAGTCTCATCAATCGTTAATACATCATTATCTTACATACATAACGATGATCTGGTATCTACTGACAATATTATATAACATAAATGACAGAATTTAATTTTTCATTTTAAATTTGCTGATTTGCTATGATTATTCTATAAATTTCATAACAGAGTACTCTAATACATATTCAAATCCAAAATATTTCTGATTTATAAATGTGAACCTGGACTACAATGTAAAAAGTGATCATAATTCAGTAATGATATCATTATTCGATTGAATTTATTAAATTATTGAATTTACTTAAAAAAGGGATATTTTGGTCTATAATGCAGAAATTATATGATTTGTTGAATCCAAAAGTCTCATCAATTGTTTATACATCATTATCTTACATACATAACGATGATCTGGTATCTACTGACAATAATATATATTAAAAATTATTGAAATTAATTCTTCATTTGAAAATTGCTGATTTGATTTAAAAATTCGACAAACTTCATAACAAGGTACTCAATTACGAATTAAAATCCAAGCTCTTACTGATATATGAATTGTATACCGGGAATCAGGATGATACGTGATTATTTTACAGGTCACTTTATCAATGATTTTAATTTTCGATTGGATTGATGAATTATTGAATTTATTTCAAAACAAGCTTATTTATGGTCTAAAAATAAGAAATTGTATGATTTTTGAATTCAATAGTCTCATCGTTCGTTAATACATCACTATCTTACAAATATAATGGTTATTGGTTACTACTGCCAATATTACATAAACTAAATTACTAAATTTGATTTTCAGTTCGAAACTTGCTGATTTGCTTTGATAATCACACAAGTTTATTTACAGAGTACTTAAATACATAATCATATCAAAAATCTTACTGCTATATAAATGTGAACCTGGATAACAACGTTATAAGTGATCGTAATGCAGTAATGATATTATTATTCGATTGAATTCATTAAATTATTGAATTTACTTAAAAAAGGCATATTTTGGTCTATAAAGTAGAAATTATATGATTCTTGAATCCAAAATTCTAATCAATCGTCAATACATCATAATCTTACATACATAACGATGATCTGGTATCTACTGACAATAATATATATGTAAAATTACTGAAATTGATTTTTCATTTTAAATTTGCTGATTTGCTATGATTATTCTATAAATTTCATTACAGAGTACTCAAATACATATTCAAATCCAAAATATTTCTGATTTATAAATGTGAACCTGGACTACAATGTAAAAAGTGATCATAATGCAGTAATGATATCATTATTCGATTGAATTTATTAAATTATTGAATTTACTTAAAAAAGGGATATTTTGGTCTATAATGCAGAAATTATATGATTCTTGAATCCAAAAGTCTCATCAATCGTTAGTACATCATTATCTTACATATATAACGATGATCTGGTATCTACTGACAATATTATATAACATAAATGACAGAATTTAATTTTTCATTTTAAATTTGCTGATTTGCTATGATTGTTCTATAAATTTCATAACAGAGTACTCTAATACATATTCAAATCCAAAATATTTCTGATTTATAAATGTGAACCTGGACTACAATGTAAAAAGTGATCATAATGCAGTAATGATATCATTATTCGATTGAATTTATTAAATTATTGAATTTACTTAAAAAAGGGATATTTTGGTCTATAATGCAGAAATTATATGATTTGTTGAATCCAAAAGTCTCATCAATTGTTTATACATCATTATCTTACATACATAACGATGATCTGGTATCTACTGACAATAATATATATTAAAAATTATTAAAATTAATTCTTCATTTGAAAATTGCTGATTTGATTTAAAAATTCGACAAACTTCATAACAAGGTACTCAATTACGTATTAAAATCCAAACTCTTACTGATATATGAATTGTATACCGGGAATCAGGATGATACGTGATTATTTTACAGGTCACTTTATCAATGATTTTAATTTTCGATTGGATTGATGAATTATTGAATTTATTTCAAAACAAGCTTATTTATGGTCTAAAAATAAGAAATTGTATGATTTTTGAAACCAATAGTCTCATCGTTCGTTAATACATCACTATCTTACAAATATAATGGTTATTGGTTACTACTGCCAATATTACATAAACTAAATTACTAAATTTGATTTTCAGTTCGAAACTTGCTGATTTGCTTTGATAATCACACAAGTTTATTTACAGAGTACTTAAATACATAATCATATCAAAAATCTTACTGCTATATAAATGTGAACCTGGATAACAACGTTATAAGTGATCGTAATGCAGTAATGATATTATTATTCGATTGAATTCATTAAATTATTGAATTTACTTAAAAAGGGCATATTTTGGTCTATAAAGCAGAAATTAAATGATTCTTGAATCCAAAAGTCTCATCAATCGTTAATACATCATTATCTTACATACATAACGATGATCTGGTATCTACTGACAATAATATATATGTAAAATTACTGAAATTGATTTTTCATTTTAAATTTGCTGATTTGCTATGATTATTCTATAAATTTCATTACAGAGTACCCAAATACATATTCAAATCCAAAATATTTCTGATTTATAAATGTGAACCTGGACTACAATGTAAAAAGTGATCATAATGCAGTAATGATATCATTATTCGATTGAATTTATTAAATTATTGAATAATTTAAAAAAGGGATATTTTGGTCTATAATACAGAAATTATATAATTTGTTGAATCCAAAAGTCTTATCAATTGTTAATACATCATTATCTTACATACATAACGATAATTTGGTATCTACTGACAATAATATCTATTAAAAATTACTGAAATTGATTCTTGATTTGAAAATTGCTGATTTGCTTCAAAAATTCTACAAACTTCATTTCAGAGTTCTCAAATACATATTAAAATCCAAACTCTTACTAATATCTTAATTGTGTACCGGGAATCAGAATGATACATGATAATTTTACAGTTCACCTTATCAATGATTTTAATTTTCGATTAGATTGATGAATTATCAAATTTATTTCAAAACAAGCTTCTTTATGGTCTAAAAATAAGAAATTGTATGATTTTCGAATCCAATAGTCTCATCTATGGGTAATAAATGATTATTTTCAAATCTTATGTTGATCTGGTAACTACTGCCAATATTACATAAGCTAAATTACTAAATTTGATTTTCATTTCGAAACTTGCTGATTTGCTTTGATAATCACACAATTTTATTAATAGAGTACTTAAATGCATAATCATATCAAAAATCTTACTGCTTTATAAATGTGAACCTGGATTACAACGTTATAAGTGATCGTAATGCAGTAATGATATTATTATAAGATTGAATTCATTAAATTATTGAATTTACTTAAAAAAGGCATATTTTGGTCTATAAAGTAGAAATTATATGATTCTTGAATCCAAAATTCTAATCAATCGTTAATACATCATAATCTTATATATATAACGATGATCTGGTATCTACTGACAATATTATATAACATAAATGACAGAATTTAATTTTTCATTTTAAATTTGCTGATTTGCTATGATTATTCTATAAATTTCATAACAGAGTACTCTAATACATATTCAAATCCAAAATATTTCTGATTTATAAATGTGAACCTGGACTACAATGTAAAAAGTGATCATAATTCAGTAATGATATCATTATTCGATTGAATTTATTAAATTATTGAATTTACTTAAAAAAGGGATATTTTGGTCTATAATGCAGAAATTATATGATTTGTTGAATCCAAAAGTCTCATCAATTGTTTATACATCATTATCTTACATACATAACGATGATCTGGTATCTACTGACAATAATATATATTAAAAATTATTGAAATTAATTCTTCATTTGAAAATTGCTGATTTGATTTAAAAATTCGACAAACTTCATAACAAGGTACTCAATTACGAATTAAAATCCAAGCTCTTACTGATATATGAATTGTATACCGGGAATCAGGATGATACGTGATTATTTTACAGGTCACTTTATCAATGATTTTAATTTTCGATTGGATTGATGAATTATTGAATTTATTTCAAAACAAGCTTATTTATGGTCTAAAAATAAGAAATTGTATGATTTTTGAATTCAATAGTCTCATCGTTCGTTAATACATCACTATCTTACAAATATAATGGTTATTGGTTACTACTGCCAATATTACATAAACTAAATTACTAAATTTGATTTTCAGTTCGAAACTTGCTGATTTGCTTTGATAATCACACAAGTTTATTTACAGAGTACTTAAATACATAATCATATCAAAAATCTTACTGCTATATAAATGTGAACCTGGATAACAACGTTATAAGTGATCGTAATGCAGTAATGATATTATTATTCGATTGAATTCATTAAATTATTGAATTTACTTAAAAAAGGCATATTTTGGTCTATAAAGCAGAAATTAAATGATTCTTGAATCCAAAAGTCTCATCAATCGTTAGTACATCATTATCTTACATATATAACGATGATCTCGTATCTACTGACAATAATATATATTATAAATTACTGAAATTGATTCTTCATATGAATATTGCTGATTTGCTTCAAAAATTCTACAAACTTCATTTCAGAGTTCTCAAATACATATTAAAATCCAAAATCTTACTGATATATGAATTGTGTACCGGGAGTCAGGATGATACGTGATAATTTTACAGTTCACTTTATCAATGATTTTAATTTTCGATTAGATTGATGAATTATTAAATTTATTTCAAAACAACCTCTTTATGGTCTAAAAATAAGAAATTGTATGATTTTTGAATCCAATAGTCTCATCTATGGGTAATAAATGATTATTTTACAAATCTTATGTTGATCTGGTAACTACTGCCAATATTACATCAGCTAAATTACGAAATTTGATTTTCAGTTCGAAACATGCTGATTTGCTTTGATAATCACACAATTTTATTTACAGAGTACTTAAATACATAATCATATCAAAAATCTTACTGCTATATAAATGTGAACCTGGATTACAACGTTATAAGTGATCGTAATGCAGTAATGATATCATTATTCGATTAAATTCATTAAATTATTGAATTTACTTAAAAAAGGCATATTTTGGTCTAAAAAGCGGAAATTAAATGATTCTTGAATCCAAAAGTCTCATCAATCGTTAATACATTATAATCTTACATACATAACGATGATCTGGTATCTACTGACAATAATATCTATTAAAAATTACTGAAATTGATTCTTTATTTGAAAATTGCTGATTTGCTTCAAAAATTCTACAAACTTTATATTAGAGTTCTCAAATACGTATTAAAATCCAAACTCTTACTGTTATATGAATTGTGTACCGGGAATCGGAATGATACGTGATAATTTTACAGTTCACTTTATCAATGATTTTAATTTTCGATTAGATTGATGAATTATTAAATTTATTTCAAAACAACCTTCTTTATGGTCTAAAAATAAGAAATTGTATGATTTTTGAATCCAATAGTCTCATCTATGGGTAATAAATGATTATTTTACAAATCTTATGTTGATCTGGTAATTACTGCCAATACTACATCAGCTAAATTACTAAATTTGATTTTCAGTTCGAAACTTGCTGATTTGCTTTGATAATCACACAATTTTATTAATAGAGTACTAAAATACATAATCATATCAGAAAATCTTACTGCTTTATAAATGTGAACCTGGATTACAACGTTATAAGTGATTGTAATGCAGTAATGATATTATTATTCGATTGAATTCATAAAATTATTGAATTTACTTAAACAAGGCATATTTTGGTCTATAAAGCAGAAATTAAATGATTCTTGAATCCAAAAGTCTCATCAATCGTTAGTACATCATTATCTTACATATATAACGATGATCTCGTATCTACTGACAATATTATATAACAAAAATAACAGAATTTGATTTTTCATTTTAAATTTGCTGATTTGCTATGATTATTCTATAAATTTCATAACAGAGTACTCAAATACATAATCATATCAGAAAATCTTACTGCTTTATAGATGTGAACCTGGATTAAAACTTTATAAGTGATCGTAATGCAGTAATGATATTATTATTCGATTGAATTCATTAAATTATTGAATTTACTTAAATAAGGCATATTTTGGTCTATAAAGCAGAAATTAAATGATTCTTGAATCCAAAAGTCTCATCAATCGTTAATACATCATTATCTTACATACATAACGATGATCTGGTATCTACTGACAATAATATCTATTAAAAATTACTGAAATTGATTTTTCATTTAAATTTGCTGATTTGCTATGATTATTCTATAAATTTCATAACAGAGTACTCTAATACATATTCAAATCCAAAATATTTCTGATTTATAAATGTGAACCTGGACTACAATGTAAAAAGTGATCATAATGCAGTAATGATATCATTATTCGATTGAATTTATTAAATTATTGAATTTACTTAAAAAAGGGATATTTTGGTCTATAATGCAGAAATTATATGATTTGTTGAATCCAAAAGTCTCATCAATTGTTTATACATCATTATCTTACATACATAACGATGAACTGGTATCTACTGACAATAATATATATTATAAATTACTGAAATTGATTCTTCATTTGAATATTGCTGATTTGCTTCAAAAATTCTACAAACTTCATTTCAGAGTTCTCAAATACATATTAAAATCCATAATCTTACTGATATATGAATTGTGTACCGGGAGTCAGGATGATACGTGATAATTTTACAGTTCACTTTATCAATGATTTTAATTTTCGATTAGATTGATGAATTATTAAATTTATTTCAAAACAACCTCTTTATAGTCTAAAAATAAGAAATTGTATGATTTTTGAATCCAATAGTCTCATCTATGGGTAATAAATGATTATTTTACAAATCTTATGTTGATCTGGTAACTACTGCCAATATTACATAAGCTAAATTACTAAATTTGATTTTCATTTCGAAACTTGCTGATTTGCTTTGATAATCACACAATTTTATTAATAGAGTACTTAAATACATAATCATATCAAAAATCTTACTGCTATATAAATGTGAACCTGGATTACAACGTTATAAGTGATCGTAATGCAGTAATGATATCATTATTCGATTAAATTCATTAAATTATTGAATTTACTTAAAAAAGGGATATTTTGGTCTATAATGCAGAAATTATATGATTTGTTGAATCCAAAAGTCTCATCAATTGTTTATACATCATTATTTTACATACATAACGATGAACTGGTATCTACTGACAATGATATATATTAAAAATTACTGAAACTGATTTTTCATTTTAAATTTGCTGATTTGTTATGATTATTCCATAAATTTCATAACAGAGTACTCGAATACATATTCAAATCCAAAATATTTCTGATTTATAAACGTGAACCTGGACTACAATGTAAAAAGTGATCATAATGCAGTAATGATATCATTATCCGATTGAATTCATTAGATTATTGAATTTACTTAAAAAAGGAATTTTTTGGTCTATCAATCAGAAATTATATGATTTTTGAATCCAAAAGTCTCATCAATTGTTAATAAATCATTATCTTACATACATAACGATGATCTGGTATCTACTTACAATAATATATATTAAAAATTATTGAAATTAATTCTTCATTTGAAAATTGCTGATTTGATTTAAAAATTCGACAAACTTCATAACAAGGTACTCAATTACGTATTAAAATCCAAGCTCTTACTGATATATGAATTGTATACCGGGAATCAGGATGATACGTGATTATTTTACAGGTCACTTTATCAATGATTTTAATTTTCGATTGGATTGATGAATTATTGAATTTAGTTCAAAACAAGCTTATTAATGGTCTAAAAATAAGAAATTGTATGATTTTTGAATCCAATAGTCTCATCGTTCGTTAATACATCACTATCTTACATATATAATGGTTATTGGTTACTACTGCCAATATTACATAAACTAAATTACTAAATTTGATTTTCAGTTCGAAACTTGCTGATTTGCTTTGATAATCACACAATTTTATTTACAGAGTACTCAAATACATAATCATATCAGAAAATCTTACTGCTTAATGGATGTGACCCTGGATTACAACGTTATAAGTGATCGTAATGCAGTAATGATATTATTATTCGATTGAATTCATTAAATTATTGAATTTACTTAAAAAAGACATATTTTGGTCTATAAAGCATAAATTAAATGATTCTTGAATCCAAAAGTCTCATCAATTGTTAATACATCATTATCTTACATACATATTGATGATCTGGTATCTACTGACAATAATATATATTAAAAATTACTGAAATTGATTTTTCATTTTAAATTTGCTGATTTGCTATGATTATTCTATAAATTTCATAACAGAGTACTCAAATACATAATCATATCAGAAAATCTTACTGCTTTATAGATGTGAACCTGGATTAAAACTTTATAAGTGATCGTAATGCAGTAATGATATTATTATTCGATTGAATTCATTAAATTATTGAATTTACTTAAAAAAGGCATATTTTGGTCTATAAAGCAGAAATTAAATGATTCTTGAATCCAAAAGTCTCATCAATCGTTAATATATCATTATCTTACATACATAACGATGATCTGGTATCTACTGACAATAATATCTATTAAAAATTCCTGAAATTGAATCTTCATTTGAAAATTGCTGATTTGATTTAAAAATTCGACAAACTTCATAACAGAGTACTCAAATACATAATCATATCAGAAAATCTTACTGCTTAATGGATGTGACCCTGGATTACAACGTTATAAGTGATCGTAATGCAGTAATGATATTATTATTCGATTGAATTCATTAAATTATTGAATTTACTTAAAAAAGGCATATTTTGGTCTATAAAGCATAAATTAAATGATTCTTGAATCCAAAAGTCTCATCAATTGTTAATACATCATTATCTTACATACATATTGATGATCTGGTATCTACTGACAATAATATATATTAAAAATTACTGAAATTGATTTTTCATTTTAAATTTGCTGATTTGCTATGATTATTCTATAAATTTCATAACAGAGTACTCAAATACATAATCATATCAGAAAATCTTACTGCTTTATGGATGTGAACCTGGATTACAACGTTATAAGTGATCGTAATGCAGTAATGATATTATTATTCGATTGAAATCATTAAATTATTGAATTTACTTAAAAAAGGCATATTTTGGTCTATAAAGCAGAAATTAAATGATTCTTGAATCCAAAAGTCTCATCAATCGTTAATACATCATTATCTTACATATATAACGATGATCTGGTATCTACTGACAATATTATATAACATAAATGACAGAATTTAATTTTTCATTTTAAATTTGCTGATTTGCTATGATTATTCTATAAATTTCATAACAGAGTACTCAAATACATAATCATATCAGAAAATCTTACTGCTTTATGGATGTGAACCTGGATTACAACGTTATAAGTGATCGTAATGCAGTAATGATATTATTATTCGATTGAATTCATTAAATTATTGAATTTACTTAAAAAAGGAATTTTTTGGTCTATCAATCAGAAATTATATGATTTTTGAATCCAAAAGTCCCATCAATTGTTAATACATCATTATCTTACATACATATTGATGATCTGGTATCTACTGACAATAATATATATTAAAAATTATTGAAATTAATTCTTCATTTTAAAATTGCTGATTTGATTTAAAAATTCGACAAACTTCATAACAAGGTACTCAATTACGTATTAAAATCCAAACTCTTACTGATATATGAATTGTATACCGGGAATCAGGATGATACGTGATTATTTTACAGGTCACTTTACCAATGATTTTAATTTTCGATTGGATTGATGAATTATTGAATTTATTTCAAAACAAGCTTATTAATGGTCTAAAAATAAGAAATTGTATGATTTTTGAATCCAATAGTCTCATCGTTCGTTAATACATCACTATCTTACAAATATAATGGTTATTGGTTACTACTGCCAATATTACATAAACTAAATTACTAAATTTGATTTTCAGTTCGAAACTTGCTGATTTGCTTTGATAATCACACAATTTTATTTACAGAGTACTTAAATACATAACCATATCAAAAATCTTACTGCTATATAAATGTGAACCTGGATTACAACGTTATAAGTGATCGTAATGCAGTAATGATATCATTATTCGATTGAATTCATTAAATTATTGAATTTACTTAAAAAAGGCATATTTTGGTCTATAAAGCAGAAATTAAATGATTCTTGAATCCAAAAGTCTCATCAATCGTTAATACATCATTATCTTACATACATAACGATGATCTGGTATCTACTGACAGTATTATATAACATAAATAACAGAATTAGATTTTTCATGTTAAATTTGCTGATTTGCTATGATTATTCTATAAATTTCATAACATATTCAAATCCAAAATATTTCTGATTTATAAACGTGAACCTGGACTACAATGTAAAAAGTGATCATAATGCAGTAATGATATCATTATTCGATTGAATTTATTAAATTATTGAATTTACTTAAAAATGGGATATTTTGGTCTATAATGCAGAAATTATATGATTCTTGAATCCAAAAGTCTCATCAATCGTTAGTACATCATTATCTTACATATATAACGATGAACTGGTATCTACTGACAATAATATATATTATAAATTACTGAAATTGATTCTTCATTTGAATATTGCTGATTTGCTTCAAAAATTCTACAAACTTCATTTCAGAGTTCTCAAATACATATTAAAATCCATAATCTTACTGATATATGAATTGTGTACCGGGAGTCAGGATGATGCGTGATAATTTTACAGTTCACTTTCTCAATGATTTTAATTTTCGATTAGATTGATGAATTATTAAATTTATTTCAAAACAAGCTTCTTTATGGTCTAAAAATAAGAAATTGTATGATTTTCGAATCCAATAGTCTCATCTATGGGTAATAAATGATTATTTTACAAATCTTATGTTGATCTGGTAACTACTGCCAATATTACATAAGCTAAATTACTAAATTTGATTTTCATTTCGAAACTTGCTGATTTGCTTTGATAATCACACAATTTTATTAATAGAGTACTTAAATACATAATCATATCAAAAATCTTTCTGCTTTATATATGTGAACCTGGATTACAACGTTATAAGTGATCTTAATGCTTCAATGATATCATTATTCGATTGAATTTATTAAATTATTGAATTTACTTAAAAAAGGGATATTTTGGTCTATAATGCAGAAATTATATGATTTGTTGAATCCAAAAGTCTCATCAATTGTTTATACATCATTATCTTACATACATAACGATGAACTGGTATCTACTGACAATAATATATATTATAAATTACTGAAATTGATTCTTCATTTGAATATTGCTGATTTGCTTCAAAAATTCTACAAACTTCATTTCAGAGTTCTCAAATACATATTAAAATCCATAATCTTACTGATATATGAATTGTGTACCGGGAGTCAGGATGATGCGTGATAATTTTACAGTTCACTTTCTCAATGATTTTAATTTTCGATTAGATTGATGAATTATTAAATTTATTTCAAAACAAGCTTCTTTATGGTCTAAAAATAAGAAATTGTATGATTTTCGAATCCAATAGTCTCATCTATGGGTAATAAATGATTATTTTACAAATCTTATGTTGATCTGGTAACTACTGCCAATATTACATAAGCTAAATTACTAAATTTGATTTTCATTTCGAAACTTGCTGATTTGCTTTGATAATCACACAATTTTATTAATAGAGTACTTAAATACATAATCATATCAAAAATCTTTCTGCTTTATATATGTGAACCTGGATTACAACGTTATAAGTGATCTTAATGCTTCAATGATATCATTATTCGATTGAATTTATTAAATTATTGAATTTACTTAAAAAAGGGATATTTTGGTCTATAATGCAGAAATTATATGATTTGTTGAATCCAAAAGTCTCATCAATTGTTTATACATCATTATCTTACATACATAACGATGAACTGGTATCTACTGACAATAATATATATTATAAATTACTGAAATTGATTCTTCATTTGAATATTGCTGATTTGCTTCAAAAATTCTACAAACTTCATTTCAGAGTTCTCAAATACATATTAAAATCCAAAATCTTACTGATATATGAATTGTGTACCGGGAGTCAGGATGATACGTGATAATTTTACAGTTCACTTTATCAATGATTTTAATTTTCGATTAGATTGATGAATTATTAAATTTATTTCAAAACAACCTCTTTATGGTCTAAAAATAAGAAATTGTATGATTTTTGAATCCAATAGTCTCATCTATGGGTAATAAATGATTATTTTACAAATCTTATGTTGATCTGGTAACTACTGCCAATATTACATAAGCTAAATTACTAAATTTGATTTTCATTTCGAAACTTGCTGATTTGCTTTGATAATCACACAATTTTATTAATAGAGTACTTAAATACATAATCATATCAAAAATCTTACTGCTTTATAAATGTGAACCTGGATTACAACGTTATAAGTGATTGTAATGCAGTAATGATATTATTATTCGATTGAATTCATTAAATTATTGAATTTACTTAAACAAGGGATATTTTGGTCTATAATGCAGAAATTATATGATTTGTTGAATCCAAAAGTCTCATCAATTGTTTATACATCATTATTTTACATACATAACGATGAACTGGTATCTACTGACAATGATATATATTAAAAATTACTGAAACTGATTTTTCATTTTAAATTTGCTGATTTGCTATGATTATTCCATAAATTTCATAACAGAGTACTCGAATACATATTCAAA
Organism: Lepeophtheirus nordmannii; assembly: GCA_963680855.1. Classification (NCBI taxonomy): domain Eukaryota; kingdom Metazoa; phylum Arthropoda; class Copepoda; order Siphonostomatoida; family Caligidae; genus Lepeophtheirus; species Lepeophtheirus nordmannii. The sequence goes on along the minus strand of OY804520.1, from coordinate 19,030,449 downwards.
TCCAAAATATTTCTGATTTATAAACGTGAACCTGGACTACAATGTAAAAAGTGATCATAATGCAGTAATGATATCATTATCCGATTGAATTCATTAGATTATTGAATTTACTTAAAAAAGGAATTTTTTGGTCTATCAATCAGAAATTATATGATTTTTGAATCCAAAAGTCTCATCAATTGTTAATAAATCATTATCTTACATACATAACGATGATCTGGTATCTACTTACAATAATATATATTAAAAATTATTGAAATTAATTCTTCATTTGAAAATTGCTGATTTGATTTAAAAATTCGACAAACTTCATAACAAGGTACTCAATTACGTATTAAAATCCAAGCTCTTACTGATATATGAATTGTATACCGGGAATCAGGATGATACGTGATTATTTTACAGGTCACTTTATCAATGATTTTAATTTTCGATTGGATTGATGAATTATTGAATTTAGTTCAAAACAAGCTTATTAATGGTCTAAAAATAAGAAATTGTATGATTTTTGAATCCAATAGTCTCATCGTTCGTTAATACATCACTATCTTACATATATAATGGTTATTGGTTACTACTGCCAATATTACATAAACTAAATTACTAAATTTGATTTTCAGTTCGAAACTTGCTGATTTGCTTTGATAATCACACAATTTTATTTACAGAGTACTCAAATACATAATCATATCAGAAAATCTTACTGCTTAATGGATGTGACCCTGGATTACAACGTTATAAGTGATCGTAATGCAGTAATGATATTATTATTCGATTGAATTCATTAAATTATTGAATTTACTTAAACAAGGCATATTTTGGTCTATAAAGCAGAAATTAAATGATTCTTGAATCCAAAAGTCTCATCAATCGTTAGTACATCATTATCTTACATATATAACGATGATCTCGTATCTACTGACAATAATATATATTATAAATTACTGAAATTGATTCTTCATTTGAATATTGCTGATTTGCTTCAAAAATTCTACAAACTTCATTTCAGAGTTCTCAAATACATATTAAAATCCAAAATCTTACTGATATATGAATTGTGTACCGGGAGTCAGGATGATACGTGATAATTTTACAGTTCACTTTATCAATGATTTTAATTTTCGATTAGATTGATGAATTATTAAATTTATTTCAAAACAACCTCTTTATGGTCTAAAAATAAGAAATTGTATGATTTTTGAATCCAATAGTCTCATCTATGGGTAATAAATGATTATTTTACAAATCTTATGTTGATCTGGTAACTACTGCCAATATTACATCAGCTAAATTACGAAATTTGATTTTCAGTTCGAAACATGCTGATTTGCTTTGATAATCACACAATTTTATTTACAGAGTACTTAAATACATAATCATATCAAAAATCTTACTGCTATATAAATGTGAACCTGGATTACAACGTTATAAGTGATCGTAATGCAGTAATGATATCATTACTCGATTAAATTCATTAAATTATTGAATTTACTTAAAAAAGGCATATTTTGGTCTAAAAAGCGGAAATTAAATGATTCTTGAATCCAAAAGTCTCATCAATCGTTAATACATTATAGTCTTACATACATAACGATGATCTGGTATCTACTGACAATAATATCTATTAAAAATTACTGAAATTGATTCTTTATTTGAAAATTGCTGATTTGCTTCAAAAATTCTACAAACTTTATATTAGAGTTCTCAAATACGTATTAAAATCCAAACTCTTACTGTTATATGAATTGTGTACCGGGAATCGGAATGATACGTGATAATTTTACAGTTCACTTTATCAATGATTTTAATTTTCGATTAGATTGATGAATTATTAAATTTATTTCAAAACAACCTTCTTTATGGTCTAAAAATAAGAAATTGTATGATTTTTGAATCCAATAGTCTCATCTATGGGTAATATATGATTATTTTACAAATCTTATGTTGATCTGGTAATTACTGCCAATACTACATCAGCTAAATTACTAAATTTGATTTTCAGTTCGAAACTTGCTGATTTGCTTTGATAATCACACAATTTTATTAATAGAGTACTAAAATACATAATCATATCAGAAAATCTTACTGCTTTATAAATGGGAACCTGGATTACAACGTTATAAGTGATTGTAATGCAGTAATGATATTATTATTCGATTGAATTCATAAAATTATTGAATTTACTTAAACAAGGCATATTTTGGTCTATAAAGCAGAAATTAAATGATTCTTGAATCCAAAAGTCTCATCAATCGTTAGTACATCATTATCTTACATATATAACGATGATCTCGTATCTACTGACAATATTATATAACAAAAATAACAGAATTTGATTTTTCATTTTAAATTTGCTGATTTGCTATGATTATTCTATAAATTTCATAACAGAGTACTCAAATACATAATCATATCAGAAAATCTTACTGCTTTATAGATGTGAACCTGGATTAAAACTTTATAAGTGATCGTAATGCAGTAATGATATTATTATTCGATTGAATTCATTAAATTATTGAATTTACTTAAACAAGGCATATTTTGGTCTATAAAGCAGAAATTAAATGATTCTTGAATCCAAAAGTCTCATCAATCGTTAATACATCATTATCTTACATACATAACGATGATCTGGTATCTACTGACAATAATATCTATTAAAAATTACTGAAATTGATTTTTCATTTAAATTTGCTGATTTGTTATGATTATTCTATAAATTTCATAACAGAGTACTCTAATACATATTCAAATCCAAAATATTTCTGATTTATAAATGTGAACCTGGACTACAATGTAAAAAGTGATCATAATGCAGTAATGATATCATTATTCGATTGAATTTATTAAATTATTGAATTTACTTAAAAAAGGGATATTTTGGTCTATAATGCAGAAATTATATGATTTGTTGAATCCAAAAGTCTCATCAATTGTTTATACATCATTATCTTACATACATAACGATGAACTGGTATCTACTGACAATAATATATATTATAAATTACTGAAATTGATTCTTCATTTGAATATTGCTGATTTGCTTCAAAAATTCTACAAACTTCATTTCAGAGTTCTCAAATACATATTAAAATCCATAATCTTACTGATATATGAATTGTGTACCGGGAGTCAGGATGATACGTGATAATTTTACAGTTCACTTTATCAATGATTTTAATTTTCGATTAGATTGATGAATTATTAAATTTATTTCAAAACAACCTCTTTATGGTCTAAAAATAAGAAATTGTATGATTTTTGAATCCAATAGTCTCATCTATGGGTAATAAATGATTATTTTACAAATCTTATGTTGATCTGGTAACTACTGCCAATATTACATAAGCTAAATTACTAAATTTGATTTTCATTTCGAAACTTGCTGATTTGCTTTGATAATCACACAATTTTATTAATAGAGTACTTAAATACATAATCATATCAAAAATCTTACTGCTATATAAATGTGAACCTGGATTACAACGTTATAAGTGATCGTAATGCAGTAATGATATCATTATTCGATTAAATTCATTAAATTATTGAATTTACTTAAAAAAGGGATATTTTGGTCTATAATGCAGAAATTATATGATTTGTTGAATCCAAAAGTCTCATCAATTGTTTATACATCATTATTTTACATACATAACGATGAACTGGTATCTACTGACAATGATATATATTAAAAATTACTGAAACTGATTTTTCATTTTAAATTTGCTGATTTGCTATGATTATTCCATAAATTTCATAACAGAGTACTCGAATACATATTCAAATCCAAAATATTTCTGATTTATAAACGTGAACCTGGACTACAATGTAAAAAGTGATCATAATGCAGTAATGATATCATTATCCGATTGAATTCATTAGATTATTGAATTTACTTAAAAAAGGAATTTTTTGGTCTATCAATCAGAAATTATATGATTTTTGAATCCAAAAGTCTCATCAATTGTTAATAAATCATTATCTTACATACATAACGATGATCTGGTATCTACTTACAATAATATATATTAAAAATTATTGAAATTAATTCTTCATTTGAAAATTGCTGATTTGATTTAAAAATTCGACAAACTTCATAACAAGGTACTCAATTACGTATTAAAATCCAAGCTCTTACTGATATATGAATTGTATACCGGGAATCAGGATGATACGTGATTATTTTACAGGTCACTTTATCAATGATTTTAATTTTCGATTGGATTGATGAATTATTGAATTTAGTTCAAAACAAGCTTATTAATGGTCTAAAAATAAGAAATTGTATGATTTTTGAATCCAATAGTCTCATCGTTCGTTAATACATCACTATCTTACATATATAATGGTTATTGGTTACTACTGCCAATATTACATAAACTAAATTACTAAATTTGATTTTCAGTTCGAAACTTGCTGATTTGCTTTGATAATCACACAATTTTATTTACAGAGTACTCAAATACATAATCATATCAGAAAATCTTACTGCTTAATGGATGTGACCCTGGATTACAACGTTATAAGTGATCGTAATGCAGTAATGATATTATTATTCGATTGAATTCATTAAATTATTGAATTTACTTAAAAAAGGCATATTTTGGTCTATAAAGCAGAAATTAAATGATTCTTGAATCCAAAAGTCTCATCAATCGTTAATATATCATTATATTACATACATAACCATGATCTGGTATCTACTGACAATAATATATATTAAAAATTCCTGAAATTGATTCTTCATTTGAAAATTGCTGATTTGATTTAAAAATTCGACAAACTTCATAACAGAGTACTCAAATACATAATCATATCAGAAAATCTTACTGCTTAATGGATGTGACCCTGGATTACAACGTTATAAGTGATCGTAATGCAGTAATGATATTATTATTCGATTGAATTCATTAAATTATTGAATTTACTTAAAAAAGGCATATTTTGGTCTATAAAGCATAAATTAAATGATTCTTGAATCCAAAAGTCTCATCAATTGTTAATACATCATTATCTTACATACATATTGATGATCTGGTATCTACTGACAATAATATATATTAAAAATTACTGAAATTGATTTTTCATTTTAAATTTGCTGATTTGCTATGATTATTCTATAAATTTCATAACAGAGTACTCAAATACATAATCATATCAGAAAATCTTACTGCTTTATGGATGTGAACCTGGATTACAACGTTATAAGTGATCGTAATGCAGTAATGATATTATTATTCGATTGAAATCATTAAATTATTGAATTTACTTAAAAAAGGCATATTTTGGTCTATAAAGCAGAAATTAAATGATTCTTGAATCCAAAAGTCTCATCAATCGTTAATACATCATTATCTTACATATATAACGATGATCTGGTATCTACTGACAATATTATATAACATAAATGACAGAATTTAATTTTTCATTTTAAATTTGCTGATTTGCTATGATTATTCTATAAATTTCATAACAGAGTACTCAAATACATAATCATATCAGAAAATCTTACTGCTTTATGGATGTGAACCTGGATTACAACGTTATAAGTGATCGTAATGCAGTAATGATATTATTATTCGATTGAATTCATTAAATTATTGAATTTACTTAAAAAAGGAATTTTTTGGTCTATCAATCAGAAATTATATGATTTTTGAATCCAAAAGTCCCATCAATTGTTAATACATCATTATCTTACATACATAACGATGATCTGGTATCTACTGACAATAATATATATTAAAAATTATTGAAATTAATTCTTCATTTTAAAATTGCTGATTTGATTTAAAAATTCGACAAACTTCATAACAAGGTACTCAATTACGTATTAAAATCCAAACTCTTACTGATATATGAATTGTATACCGGGAATCAGGATGATACGTGATTATTTTACAGGTCACTTTACCAATGATTTTAATTTTCGATTGGATTGATGAATTATTGAATTTATTTCAAAACAAGCTTATTAATGGTCTAAAAATAAGAAATTGTATGATTTTTGAATCCAATAGTCTCATCGTTCGTTAATACATCACTATCTTACAAATATAATGGTTATTGGTTACTACTGCCAATATTACATAAACTAAATTACTAAATTTGATTTTCAGTTCGAAACTTGCTGATTTGCTTTGATAATCACACAATTTTATTTACAGAGTACTTAAATACATAACCATATCAAAAATCTTACTGCTATATAAATGTGAACCTGGATTACAACGTTATAAGTGATCGTAATGCAGTAATGATATCATTATTCGATTGAATTCATTAAATTATTGAATTTACTTAAAAAAGGCATATTTTGGTCTATAAAGCAGAAATTATATGATTCTTGAATCCAAAAGTCTAATCAATCGTTAATACATCATAATCTTACATATATAACGATGATCTGGTATCTACTGACAGTATTATATAACATAAATAACAGAATTAGATTTTTCATGTTAAATTTGCTGATTTGCTATGATTATTCTATAAATTTCATAACATATTCAAATCCAAAATATTTCTGATTTATAAACGTGAACCTGGACTACAATGTAAAAAGTGATCATAATGCAGTAATGATATCATTATTCGATTGAATTTATTAAATTATTGAATTTACTTAAAAATGGGATATTTTGGTCTATAATGCAGAAATTATATGATTCTTGAATCCAAAAGTCTCATCAATCGTTAGTACATCATTATCTTACATATATAACGATGAACTGGTATCTACTGACAATAATATATATTATAAATTACTGAAATTGATTCTTCATTTGAATATTGCTGATTTGCTTCAAAAATTCTACAAACTTCATTTCAGAGTTCTCAAATACATATTAAAATCCATAATCTTACTGATATATGAATTGTGTACCGGGAGTCAGGATGATGCGTGATAATTTTACAGTTCACTTTCTCAATGATTTTAATTTTCGATTAGATTGATGAATTATTAAATTTATTTCAAAACAAGCTTCTTTATGGTCTAAAAATAAGAAATTGTATGATTTTCGAATCCAATAGTCTCATCTATGGGTAATAAATGATTATTTTACAAATCTTATGTTGATCTGGTAACTACTGCCAATATTACATAAGCTAAATTACTAAATTTGATTTTCATTTCGAAACTTGCTGATTTGCTTTGATAATCACACAATTTTATTAATAGAGTACTTAAATACATAATCATATCAAAAATCTTTCTGCTTTATATATGTGAACCTGGATTACAACGTTATAAGTGATCTTAATGCTTCAATGATATCATTATTCGATTGAATTTATTAAATTATTGAATTTACTTAAAAAAGGGATATTTTGGTCTATAATGCAGAAATTATATGATTTGTTGAATCCAAAAGTCTCATCAATTGTTTATACATCATTATCTTACATACATAACGATGAACTGGTATCTACTGACAATAATATATATTATAAATTACTGAAATTGATTCTTCATTTGAATATTGCTGATTTGCTTCAAAAATTCTACAAACTTCATTTCAGAGTTCTCAAATACATATTAAAATCCAAAATCTTACTGATATATGAATTGTGTACCGGGAGTCAGGATGATACGTGATAATTTTACAGTTCACTTTATCAATGATTTTAATTTTCGATTAGATTGATGAATTATTAAATTTATTTCAAAACAACCTCTTTATGGTCTAAAAATAAGAAATTGTATGATTTTTGAATCCAATAGTCTCATCTATGGGTAATAAATGATTATTTTACAAATCTTATGTTGATCTGGTAACTACTGCCAATATTACATCAGCTAAATTACGAAATTTGATTTTCAGTTTGAAACTTGCTGATTTGCTTTGATAATCACACAATTTTATTTACAGAGTACTAAAATACATAATCATATCAGAAAATCTTACTGCTTTATAAATGTGAACCTGGATTACAACGTTATAAGTGATTGTAATGCAGTAATGATATTATTATTCGATTGAATTCATTAAATTATTGAATTTACTTAAACAAGGCATATTTTGGTCTATAAAGCAGAAATTAAATGATTCTTGAATCCAAAAGTCTCATCAATCGTTAGTACATCATTATCTTACATATATAACGATGATCTCGTATCTACTGACAATAATATATATTATAAATTACTGAAATTGATTCTTCATTTGAATATTGCTGATTTGCTTCAAAAATTCTACAAACTTCATTTCAGAGTTCTCAAATACATATTAAAATCCAAAATCTTACTGATATATGAATTGTGTACCGGGAGTCAGGATGATACGTGATAATTTTACAGTTCACTTTATCAATGATTTTAATTTTCGATTAGATTGATGAATTATTAAATTTATTTCAAAACAACCTCTTTATGGTCTAAAAATAAGAAATTGTATGATTTTTGAATCCAATAGTCTCATCTATGGGTAATAAATGATTATTTTACAAATCTTATGTTGATCTGGTAACTACTGCCAATATTACATCAGCTAAATTACGAAATTTGATTTTCAGTTCGAAACATGCTGATTTGCTTTGATAATCACACAATTTTATTTACAGAGTACTTAAATACATAATCATATCAAAAATCTTACTGCTATATAAATGTGAACCTGGATTACAACGTTATAAGTGATCGTAATGCAGTAATGATATCATTATTCGATTAAATTCATTAAATTATTGAATTTACTTAAAAAAGGCATATTTTGGTCTAAAAAGCGGAAATTAAATGATTCTTGAATCCAAAAGTCTCATCAATCGTTAATACATTATAATCTTACATACATAACGATGATCTGGTATCTACTGACAATAATATCTATTAAAAATTACTGAAATTGATTCTTTATTTGAAAATTGCTGATTTGCTTCAAAAATTCTACAAACTTTATATTAGAGTTCTCAAATACGTATTAAAATCCAAACTCTTACTGTTATATGAATTGTGTACCGGGAATCGGAATGATACGTGATAATTTTACAGTTCACTTTATCAATGATTTTAATATTCGATTAGATTGATGAATTATTAAATTTATTTCAAAACAACCTTCTTTATGGTCTAAAAATAAGAAATTGTATGATTTTTGAATCCAATAGTCTCATCTATGGGTAATAAATGATTATTTTACAAATCTTATGTTGATCTGGTAATTACTGCCAATACTACATCAGCTAAATTACTAAATTTGATTTTCAGTTCGAAACTTGCTGATTTGCTTTGATAATCACACAATTTTATTAATAGAGTACTAAAATACATAATCATATCAGAAAATCTTACTGCTTTATAAATGTGAACCTGGATTACAACGTTATAAGTGATTGTAATGCAGTAATGATATTATTATTCGATTGAATTCATAAAATTATTGAATTTACTTAAACAAGGCATATTTTGGTCTATAAAGCAGAAATTAAATGATTCTTGAATCCAAAAGTCTCATCAATCGTTAGTACATCATTATCTTACATATATAACGATGATCTCGTATCTACTGACAATATTATATAACAAAAATAACAGAATTTGATTTTTCATTTTAAATTTGCTGATTTGCTATGATTATTCTATAAATTTCATAAAAGAGTACTCAAATACATAATCATATCAGAAAATCTTACTGCTTTATAGATGTGAACCTGGATTAAAACTTTATAAGTGATCGTAATGCAGTAATGATATTATTATTCGATTGAATTCATTAAATTATTGAATTTACTTAAACAAGGCATATTTTGGTCTATAAAGCAGAAATTAAATGATTCTTGAATCCAAAAGTCTCATCAATCGTTAATACATCATTATCTTACATACATAACGATGATCTGGTATCTACTGACAATAATATCTATTAAAAATTACTGAAATTGATTTTTCATTTAAATTTGCTGATTTGCTATGATTATTCTATAAATTTCATAACAGAGTACTCTAATACATATTCAAATCCAAAATATTTCTGATTTATAAATGTGAACCTGGACTACAATGTAAAAAGTGATCATAATGCAGTAATGATATCATTATTCGATTGAATTTATTAAATTATTGAATTTACTTAAAAAAGGGATATTTTGGTCTATAATGCAGAAATTATATGATTTGTTGAATCCAAAAGTCTCATCAATTGTTTATACATCATTATCTTACATACATAACGATGAACTGGTATCTACTGACAATAATATATATTATAAATTACTGAAATTGATTCTTCATTTGAATATTGCTGATTTGCTTCAAAAATTCTACAAACTTCATTTCAGAGTTCTCAAATACATATTAAAATCCATAATCTTACTGATATATGAATTGTGTACCGGGAGTCAGGATGATACGTGATAATTTTACAGTTCACTTTATCAATGATTTTAATTTTCGATTAGATTGATGAATTATTAAATTTATTTCAAAACAACCTCTTTATGGTCTAAAAATAAGAAATTGTATGATTTTTGAATCCAATAGTCTCATCTATGGGTAATAAATGATTATTTTACAAATCTTATGTTGATCTGGTAACTACTGCCAATATTACATAAGCTAAATTACTAAATTTGATTTTCATTTCGAAACTTGCTGATTTGCTTTGATAATCACACAATTTTATTAATAGAGTACTTAAATACATAATCATATCAAAAATCTTACTGCTATATAAATGTGAACCTGGATTACAACGTTATAAGTGATCGTAATGCAGTAATGATATCATTATTCGATTAAATTCATTAAATTATTGAATTTACTTAAAAAAGGGATATTTTGGTCTATAATGCAGAAATTATATGATTTGTTGAATCCAAAAGTCTCATCAATTGTTTATACATCATTATTTTACATACATAACGATGAACTGGTATCTACTGACAATGATATATATTAAAAATTACTGAAACTGATTTTTCATTTTAAATTTGCTGATTTGCTATGATTATTCCATAAATTTCATAACAGAGTACTCGAATACATATTCAAATCCAAAATATTTCTGATTTATAAACGTGAACCTGGACTACAATGTAAAAAGTGATCATAATGCAGTAATGATATCATTATCCGATTGAATTCATTAGATTATTGAATTTACTTAAAAAAGGAATTTTTTGGTCTATCAATCAGAAATTATATGATTTTTGAATCCAAAAGTCTCATCAATTGTTAATAAATCATTATCTTACATACATAACGATGATCTGGTATCTACTTACAATAATATATATTAAAAATTATTGAAATTAATTCTTCATTTGAAAATTGCTGATTTGATTTAAAAATTCGACAAACTTCATAACAAGGTACTCAATTACGTATTAAAATCCAAGCTCTTACTGATATATGAATTGTATACCGGGAATCAGGATGATACGTGATTATTTTACAGGTCACTTTATCAATGATTTTAATTTTCGATTGGATTGATGAATTATTGAATTTAGTTCAAAACAAGCTTATTAATGGTCTAAAAATAAGAAATTGTATGATTTTTGAATCCAATAGTCTCATCGTTCGTTAATACATCACTATCTTACATATATAATGGTTATTGGTTACTACTGCCAATATTACATAAACTAAATTACTAAATTTGATTTTCAGTTCGAAACTTGCTGATTTGCTTTGATAATCACACAATTTTATTTACAGAGTACTCAAATACATAATCATATCAGAAAATCTTACTGCTTAATGGATGTGACCCTGGATTACAACGTTATAAGTGATCGTAATGCAGTAATGATATTATTATTCGATTGAATTCATTAAATTATTGAATTTACTTAAAAAAGGCATATTTTGGTCTATAAAGCATAAATTAAATGATTCTTGAATCCAAAAGTCTCATCAATTGTTAATACATCATTATCTTACATACATATTGATGATCTGGTATCTACTGACAATAATATATATTAAAAATTACTGAAATTGTTTTTTCATTTTAAATTTGCTGATTTGCTATGATTATTCTATAAATTTCATAACAGAGTACTCAAATACATAATCATATCAGAAAATCTTACTGCTTTATAGATGTGAACCTGGATTAAAACTTTATAAGTGATCGTAATGCAGTAATGATATTATTATTCGATTGAATTCATTAAATTATTGAATTTACTTAAAAAAGGCATATTTTGGTCTATAAAGCAGAAATTAAATGATTCTTGAATCCAAAAGTCTCATCAATCGTTAATATATCATTATCTTACATACATAACGATGATCTGGTATCTACTGACAATAATATCTATTAAAAATTCCTGAAATTGATTCTTCATTTGAAAATTGCTGATTTGATTTAAAAATTCGACAAACTTCATAACAGAGTACTCAAATACATAATCATATCAGAAAATCTTACTGCTTAATGGATGTGACCCTGGATTACAACGTTATAAGTGATCGTAATGCAGTAATGATATTATTATTCGATTGAATTCATTAAATTATTGAATTTACTTAAAAAAGGCATATTTTGGTCTATAAAGCATAAATTAAATGATTCTTGAATCCAAAAGTCTCATCAATTGTTAATACATCATTATCTTACATACATATTGATGATCTGGTATCTACTGACAATAATATATATTAAAAATTACTGAAATTGATTTTTCATTTTAAATTTGCTGATTTGCTATGATTATTCTATAAATTTCATAACAGAGTACTCAAATACATAATCATATCAGAAAATCTTACTGCTTTATGGATGTGAACCTGGATTACAACGTTATAAGTGATCGTAATGCAGTAATGATATTATTATTCGATTGAAATCATTAAATTATTGAATTTACTTAAAAAAGGCATATTTTGGTCTATAAAGCAGAAATTAAATGATTCTTGAATCCAAAAGTCTCATCAATCGTTAATACATCATTATCTTACATATATAACGATGATCTGGTATCTACTGACAATATTATATAACATAAATGACAGAATTTAATTTTTCATTTTAAATTTGCTGATTTGCTATGATTATTCTATAAATTTCATAACAGAGTACTCAAATACATAATCATATCAGAAAATCTTACTGCTTTATGGATGTGAACCTGGATTACAACGTTATAAGTGATCGTAATGCAGTAATGATATTATTATTCGATTGAATTCATTAAATTATTGAATTTACTTAAAAAAGGAATTTTTTGGTCTATCAATCAGAAATTATATGATTTTTGAATCCAAAAGTCCCATCAATTGTTAATACATCATTATCTTACATACATAACGATGATCTGGTATCTACTGACAATAATATATATTAAAAATTATTGAAATTAATTCTTCATTTTAAAATTGCTGATTTGATTTAAAAATTCGACAAACTTCATAACAAGGTACTCAATTACGTATTAAAATCCAAACTCTTACTGATATATGAATTGTATACCGGGAATCAGGATGATACGTGATTATTTTACAGGTCACTTTACCAATGATTTTAATTTTCGATTGGATTGATGAATTATTGAATTTATTTCAAAACAAGCTTATTAATGGTCTAAAAATAAGAAATTGTATGATTTTTGAATCCAATAGTCTCATCGTTCGTTAATACATCACTATCTTACAAATATAATGGTTATTGGTTACTACTGCCAATATTACATAAACTAAATTACTAAATTTGATTTTCAGTTCGAAACTTGCTGATTTGCTTTGATAATCACACAATTTTATTTACAGAGTACTTAAATACATAACCATATCAAAAATCTTACTGCTATATAAATGTGAACCTGGATTACAACGTTATAAGTGATCGTAATGCAGTAATGATATCATTATTCGATTGAATTCATTAAATTATTGAATTTACTTAAAAAAGGCATATTTTGGTCTATAAAGCAGAAATTATATGATTCTTGAATCCAAAAGTCTAATCAATCGTTAATACATCATAATCTTACATATATAACGATGATCTGGTATCTACTGACAATAATATCTATTAAAAATTACTGAAATTGAATCTTTATTTGAAAATTGCTGATTTGCTTCAAAAATTCTACAAACTTTATATTAGAGTTCTCAAATACGTATTAAAATCCAAACTCTTACTGTTATATGAATTGTGTACCGGGAATCGGAATGATACGTGATAATTTTACAGTTCACTTTATCAATGATTTTAATTTTCGATTAGATTGATGAATTATTAAATTTATTTCAAAACAACCTTCTTTATGGTCTAAAAATAAGAAATTGTATGATTTTTGAATCCAATAGTCTCATCTATGGGTAATAAATGATTATTTTACAAATCTTATGTTGATCTGGTAATTACTGCCAATACTACATCAGCTAAATTACTAAATTTGATTTTCAGTTCGAAACTTGCTGATTTGCTTTGATAATCACACAATTTTATTAATAGAGTACTAAAATACATAATCATATCAGAAAATCTTACTGCTTTATAAATGTGAACCTGGATTACAACGTTATAAGTGATTGTAATGCAGTAATGATATTATTATTCGATTGAATTCATAAAATTATTGAATTTACTTAAACAAGGCATATTTTGGTCTATAAAGCAGAAATTAAATGATTCTTGAATCCAAAAGTCTCATCAATCGTTAGTACATCATTATCTTACATATATAACGATGATCTCGTATCTACTGACAATATTATATAACAAAAATAACAGAATTTGATTTTTCATTTTAAATTTGCTGATTTGCTATGATTATTCTATAAATTTCATAACAGAGTACTCAAATACATAATCATATCAGAAAATCTTACTGCTTTATAGATGTGAACCTGGATTAAAACTTTATAAGTGATCGTAATGCAGTAATGATATTATTATTCGATTGAATTCATTAAATTATTGAATTTACTTAAACAAGGCATATTTTGGTCTATAAAGCAGAAATTAAATGATTCTTGAATCCAAAAGTCTCATCAATCGTTAATACATCATTATCTTACATACATAACGATGATCTGGTATCTACTGACAATAATATCTATTAAAAATTACTGAAATTGATTTTTCATTTAAATTTGCTGATTTGCTATGATTATTCTATAAATTTCATAACAGAGTACTCTAATACATAATCATATCAAAAATCTTTCTGCTTTATATATGTGAACCTGGATTACAACGTTATAAGTGATCTTAATGCTTCAATGATATCATTATTCGATTGAATTTATTAAATTATTGAATTTACTTAAAAAAGGGATATTTTGGTCTATAATGCAGAAATTATATGATTTGTTGAATCCAAAAGTCTCATCAATTGTTTATACATCATTATCTTACATACATAACGATGAACTGGTATCTACTGACAATAATATATATTATAAATTACTGAAATTGATTCTTCATTTGAATATTGCTGATTTGCTTCAAAAATTCTACAAACTTCATTTCAGAGTTCTCAAATACATATTAAAATCCAAAATCTTACTGATATATGAATTGTGTACCGGGAGTCAGGATGATACGTGATAATTTTACAGTTCACTTTATCAATGATTTTAATTTTCGATTAGATTGATGAATTATTAAATTTATTTCAAAACAACCTCTTTATGGTCTAAAAATAAGAAATTGTATGATTTTTGAATCCAATAGTCTCATCTATGGGTAATAAATGATTATTTTACAAATCTTATGTTGATCTGGTAACTACTGCCAATATTACATCAGCTAAATTACGAAATTTGATTTTCAGTTCGAAACATGCTGATTTGCTTTGATAATCACACAATTTTATTTACAGAGTACTTAAATACATAATCATATCAAAAATCTTACTGCTATATAAATGTGAACCTGGATTACAACGTTATAAGTGATCGTAATGCAGTAATGATATCATTATTCGATTAAATTCATTAAATTATTGAATTTACTTAAAAAAGGCATATTTTGGTCTAAAAAGCGGAAATTAAATGATTCTTGAATCCAAAAGTCTCATCAATCGTTAATACATTATAATCTTACATACATAACGATGATCTGGTATCTACTGACAATAATATCTATTAAAAATTACTGAAATTGATTCTTTATTTGAAAATTGCTGATTTGCTTCAAAAATTCTACAAACTTTATATTAGAGTTCTCAAATACGTATTAAAATCCAAACTCTTACTGTTATATGAATTGTGTACCGGGAATCGGAATGATACGTGATAATTTTACAGTTCACTTTATCAATGATTTTAATTTTCGATTAGATTGATGAATTATTAAATTTATTTCAAAACAACCTTCTTTATGGTCTAAAAATAAGAAATTGTATGATTTTTGAATCCAATAGTCTCATCTATGGGTAATAAATGATTATTTTACAAATCTTATGTTGATCTGGTAATTACTGCCAATACAACATCAGCTAAATTACTAAATTTGATTTTTAGTTCGAAACTTGCTGATTTGCTTTGATAATCACACAATTTTATTAATAGAGTACTAAAATACATAATCATATCAGAAAATCTTACTGCTTTATCAATGTGAACCTGGATTACAACGTTACAAGTGATTGTAATGCAGTAATGATATTATTATTCGATTGAATTCATAAAATTATTGAATTTACTTAAACAAGGCATATTTTGGTCTATAAAGCAGAAATTAAATGATTCTTGAATCCAAAAGTCTCATCAATCGTTAGTACATCATTATCTTACATATATAACGATGATCTCGTATCTACTGACAATATTATATAACAAAAATAACAGAATTTGATTTTTCATTTTAAATTTGCTGATTTGCTATGATTATTCTATAAATTTCATAACAGAGTACTCAAATACATAATCATATCAGAAAATCTTACTGCTTTATAGATGTGAACCTGGATTAAAACTTTATAAGTGATCGTAATGCAGTAATGATATTATTATTCGATTGAATTCATTAAATTATTGAATTTACTTAAACAAGGCATATTTTGGTCTATAAAGCAGAAATTAAATGATTCTTGAATCCAAAAGTCTCATCAATCGTTAATACATCATTATCTTACATACATAACGATGATCTGGTATCTACTGACAATAATATCTATTAAAAATTACTGAAATTGATTTTTCATTTAAATTTGCTGATTTGCTATGATTATTCTATAAATTTCATAACAGAGTACTCTAATACATATTCAAATCCAAAATATTTCTGATTTATAAATGTGAACCTGGACTACAATGTAAAAAGTGATCATAATGCAGTAATGATATCATTATTCGATTGAATTTATTAAATTATTGAATTTACTTAAAAAAGGGATATTTTGGTCTATAATGCAGAAATTATATGATTTGTTGAATCCAAAAGTCTCATCAATTGTTTATACATCATTATCTTACATACATAACGATGAACTGGTATCTACTGACAATAATATATATTATAAATTACTGAAATTGATTCTTCATTTGAATATTGCTGATTTGCTTCAAAAATTCTACAAACTTCATTTCAGAGTTCTCAAATACATATTAAAATCCATAATCTTACTGATATATGAATTGTGTACCGGGAGTCAGGATGATACGTGATAATTTTACAGTTCACTTTCTCAATGATTTTAATTTTCGATTAGATTGATGAATTATTAAATTTATTTCAAAACAAGCTTCTTTATGGTCTAAAAATAAGAAATTGTATGATTTTCGAATCCAATAGTCTCATCTATGGGTAATAAATGATTATTTTACAAATCTTATGTTGATCTGGTAACTACTGCCAATATTACATAAGCTAAATTACTAAATTTGATTTTCATTTCGAAACTTGCTGATTTGCTTTGATAATCACACAATTTTATTAATAGAGTACTTAAATACATAATCATATCAAAAATCTTACTGTTATATAAATGTGAACCTGGATTACAACGTTATAAGTGATCGTAATGCAGTAATGATATCATTATTCGATTAAATTCATTAAATTATTGAATTTACTTAAAAAAGGGATATTTTGGTCTATAATGCAGAAATTATATGATTTGTTGAATCCAAAAGTCTCATCAATTGTTTATACATCATTATTTTACATACATAACGATGAACTGGTATCTACTGACAATGATATATATTAAAAATTACTGAAACTGATTTTTCATTTTAAATTTGCTGATTTGCTATGATTATTCTATAAATTTCATAACAGAGTACTCGAATACATATTCAAATCCAAAATATTTCTGATTTATAAACGTGAACCTGGACTACAATGTAAAAAGTGATCATAATGCAGTAATGATATCATTATCCGATTGAATTCATTAGATTATTGAATTTACTTAAAAAAGGAATTTTTTGGTCTATCAATCAGAAATTATATGATTTTTGAATCCAAAAGTCTCATCAATTGTTAATAAATCATTATCTTACATACATAACGATGATCTGGTATCTACTTACAATAATATATATTAAAAATTATTGAAATTAATTCTTCATTTGAAAATTGCTGATTTGATTTAAAAATTCGACAAACTTCATAACAAGGTACTCAATTACGTATTAAAATCCAAGCTCTTACTGATATATGAATTGTATACCGGGAATCAGGATGATACGTGATTATTTTACAGGTCACTTTATCAATGATTTTAATTTTCGATTGGATTGATGAATTATTGAATTTAGTTCAAAACAAGCTTATTAATGGTCTAAAAATAAGAAATTGTATGATTTTTGAATCCAATAGTCTCATCGTTCGTTAATACATCACTATCTTACATATATAATGGTTATTGGTTACTACTGCCAATATTACATAAACTAAATTACTAAATTTGATTTTCAGTTCGAAACTTGCTGATTTGCTTTGATAATCACACAATTTTATTTACAGAGTACTCAAATACATAATCATATCAGAAAATCTTACTGCTTAATGGATGTGACCCTGGATTACAACGTTATAAGTGATCGTAATGCAGTAATGATATTATTATTCGATTGAATTCATTAAATTATTGAATTTACTTAAAAAAGGCATATTTTGGTCTATAAAGCATAAATTAAATGATTCTTGAATCCAAAAGTCTCATCAATTGTTAATACATCATTATCTTACATACATATTGATGATCTGGTATCTACTGACAATAATATATATTAAAAATTACTGAAATTGATTTTTCATTTTAAATTTGCTGATTTGCTATGATTATTCTATAAATTTCATAACAGAGTACTCAAATACATAATCATATCAGAAAATCTTACTGCTTTATAGATGTGAACCTGGATTAAAACTTTATAAGTGATCGTAATGCAGTAATGATATTATTATTCGATTGAATTCATTAAATTATTGAATTTACTTAAAAAAGGCATATTTTGGTCTATAAAGCAGAAATTAAATGATTCTTGAATCCAAAAGTCTCATCAATCGTTAATATATCATTATCTTACATACATAACGATGATCTGGTATCTACTGACAATAATATCTATTAAAAATTCCTGAAATTGATTCTTCATTTGAAAATTGCTGATTTGATTTAAAAATTCGACAAACTTCATAACAGAGTACTCAAATACATAATCATATCAGAAAATCTTACTGCTTAATGGATGTGACCCTGGATTACAACGTTATAAGTGATCGTAATGCAGTAATGATATTATTATTCGATTGAATTCATTAAATTATTGAATTTACTTAAAAAAGGCATATTTTGGTCTATAAAGCATAAATTAAATGATTCTTGAATCCAAAAGTCTCATCAATTGTTAATACATCATTATCTTACATACATATTGATGATCTGGTATCTACTGACAATAATATATATTAAAAATTACTGAAATTGATTTTTCATTTTAAATTTGCTGATTTGCTATGATTATTCTATAAATTTCATAACAGAGTACTCAAATACATAATCATATCAGAAAATCTTACTGCTTTATGGATGTGAACCTGGATTACAACGTTATAAGTGATCGTAATGCAGTAATGATATTATTATTCGATTGAAATCATTAAATTATTGAATTTACTTAAAAAAGGCATATTTTGGTCTATAAAGCAGAAATTAAATGATTCTTGAATCCAAAAGTCTCATCAATCGTTAATACATCATTATCTTACATATATAACGATGATCTGGTATCTACTGACAATATTATATAACATAAATGACAGAATTTAATTTTTCATTTTAAATTTGCTGATTTGCTATGATTATTCTATAAATTTCATAACAGAGTACTCAAATACATAATCATATCAGAAAATCTTACTGCTTTATGGATGTGAACCTGGATTACAACGTTATAAGTGATCGTAATGCAGTAATGATATTATTATTCGATTGAATTCATTAAATTATTGAATTTACTTAAAAAAGGAATTTTTTGGTCTATCAATCAGAAATTATATGATTTTTGAATCCAAAAGTCCCATCAATTGTTAATACATCATTATCTTACATACATAACGATGATCTGGTATCTACTGACAATAATATATATTAAAAATTATTGAAATTAATTCTTCATTTTAAAATTGCTGATTTGATTTAAAAATTCGACAAACTTCATAACAAGGTACTCAATTACGTATTAAAATCCAAACTCTTACTGATATATGAATTGTATACCGGGAATCAGGATGATACGTGATTATTTTACAGGTCACTTTACCAATGATTTTAATTTTCGATTGGATTGATGAATTATTGAATTTATTTCAAAACAAGCTTATTAATGGTCTAAAAATAAGAAATTGTATGATTTTTGAATCCAATAGTCTCATCGTTCGTTAATACATCACTATCTTACAAATATAATGGTTATTGGTTACTACTGCCAATATTACATAAACTAAATTACTAAATTTGATTTTCAGTTCGAAACTTGCTGATTTGCTTTGATAATCACACAATTTTATTTACAGAGTACTTAAATACATAACCATATCAAAAATCTTACTGCTATATAAATGTGAACCTGGATTACAACGTTATAAGTGATCGTAATGCAGTAATGATATCATTATTCGATTGAATTCATTAAATTATTGAATTTACTTAAAAAAGGGCATATTTTGGTCTATAAAGCAGAAATTATATGATTCTTGAATCCAAAAGTCTAATCAATCGTTAATACATCATAATCTTACATATATAACGATGATCTGGTATCTACTGACAGTATTATATAACATAAATAACAGAATTAGATTTTTCATGTTAAATTTGCTGATTTGCTATGATTATTCTATAAATTTCATAACATATTCAAATCCAAAATATTTCTGATTTATAAACGTGAACCTGGACTACAATGTAAAAAGTGATCATAATGCAGTAATGATATCATTATTCGATTGAATTTATTAAATTATTGAATTTACTTAAAAATGGGATATTTTGGTCTATAATGCAGAAATTATATGATTCTTGAATCCAAAAGTCTCATCAATCGTTAGTACATCATTATCTTACATATATAACGATGAACTGGTATCTACTGACAATAATATATATTATAAATTACTGAAATTGATTCTTCATTTGAATATTGCTGATTTGCTTCAAAAATTCTACAAACTTCATTTCAGAGTTCTCAAATACATATTAAAATCCATAATCTTACTGATATATGAATTGTGTACCGGGAGTCAGGATGATGCGTGATAATTTTACAGTTCACTTTCTCAATGATTTTAATTTTCGATTAGATTGATGAATTATTAAATTTATTTCAAAACAAGCTTCTTTATGGTCTAAAAATAAGAAATTGTATGATTTTTGAATCCAATAGTCTCATCTATGGGTAATAAATGATTATTTTACAAATCTTATGTTGATCTGGTAACTACTGCCAATATTACATAAGCTAAATTACTAAATTTGATTTTCATTTCGAAACTTGCTGATTTGCTTTGATAATCACACAATTTTATTAATAGAGTACTTAAATACATAATCATATCAGAAAATCTTACTGCTTTATAAATGTGAACCTGGATTACAACGTTATAAGTGATTGTAATGCAGTAATGATATTATTATTCGATTGAATTCATTAAATTATTGAATTTACTTAAACAAGGCATATTTTGGTCTATAAAGCAGAAATTAAATGATTCTTGAATCCAAAAGTCTCATCAATCGTTAGTACATCATTATCTTACATATATAACGATGATCTCGTATCTACTGACAATAATATATATTATAAATTACTGAAATTGATTCTTCATTTGAATATTGCTGATTTGCTTCAAAAATTCTACAAACTTCATTTCAGAGTTCTCAAATACATATTAAAATCCAAAATCTTACTGATATATGAATTGTGTACCGGGAGTCAGGATGATACGTGATAATTTTACAGTTCACTTTATCAATGATTTTAATTTTCGATTAGATTGATGAATTATTAAATTTATTTCAAAACAACCTCTTTATGGTCTAAAAATAAGAAATTGTATGATTTTTGAATCCAATAGTCTCATCTATGGGTAATAAATGATTATTTTACAAATCTTATGTTGATCTGGTAACTACTGCCAATATTACATCAGCTAAATTACGAAATTTGATTTTCAGTTCGAAACATGCTGATTTGCTTTGATAATCACACAATTTTATTTACAGAGTACTTAAATACATAATCATATCAAAAATCTTACTGCTATATAAATGTGAACCTGGATTACAACGTTATAAGTGATCGTAATGCAGTAATGATATCATTATTCGATTAAATTCATTAAATTATTGAATTTACTTAAAAAAGGCATATATTGGTCTAAAAAGCGGAAATTAAATGATTCTTGAATCCAAAAGTCTCATCAATCGTTAATACATTATAATCTTACATACATAACGATGATCTGGTATCTACTGACAATAATATCTATTAAAAATTACTGAAATTGATTCTTTATTTGAAAATTTCTGATTTGCTTCAAAAATTCTACAAACTTTATATTAGAGTTCTCAAATACGTATTAAAATCCAAACTCTTACTGTTATATGAATTGTGTACCGGGAATCGGAATGATACGTGATAATTTTACAGTTCACTTTATCAATGATTTTAATTTTCGATTAGATTGATGAATTATTAAATTTATTTCAAAACAACCTTCTTTATGGTCTAAAAATAAGAAATTGTATGATTTTTGAATCCAATAGTCTCATCTATGGGTAATAAATGATTATTTTACAAATCTTATGTTGATCTGGTAATTACTGCCAATACTACATCAGCTAAATTACTAAATTTGATTTTCAGTTCGAAACTTGCTGATTTGCTTTGATAATCACACAATTTTATTAATAGAGTACTAAAATACATAATCATATCAGAAAATCTTACTGCTTTATAAATGTGAACCTGGATTACAACGTTATAAGTGATTGTAATGCAGTAATGATATTATTATTCGATTGAATTCATAAAATTATTGAATTTACTTAAACAAGGCATATTTTGGTCTATAAAGCAGAAATTAAATGATTCTTGAATCCAAAAGTCTCATCAATCGTTAGTACATCATTATCTTACATATATAACGATGATCTCGTATCTACTGACAATATTATATAACAAAAATAACAGAATTTGATTTTTCATTTTAAATTTGCTGATTTGCTATGATTATTCTATAAATTTCATAACAGAGTACTCAAATACATAATCATATCAGAAAATCTTACTGCTTTATAGATGTGAACCTGGATTAAAACTTTATAAGTGATCGTAATGCAGTAATGATATTATTATTCGATTGAATTCATTAAATTATTGAATTTACTTAAACAAGGCATATTTTGGTCTATAAAGCAGAAATTAAATGATTCTTGAATCCAAAAGTCTCATCAATCGTTAATACATCATTATCTTACATACATAACGATGATCTCGTATCTACTGACAATAATATATATTATAAATTACTGAAATTGATTTTTCATTTAAATTTGCTGATTTGCTATGATTATTCTATAAATTTCATAACAGAGTACTCTAATACATAATCATATCAAAAATCTTTCTGCTTTATATATGTGAACCTGGATTACAACGTTATAAGTGAT
The DNA here is from genome assembly GCA_963680855.1 of Lepeophtheirus nordmannii. NCBI lineage: Eukaryota > Metazoa > Arthropoda > Copepoda > Siphonostomatoida > Caligidae > Lepeophtheirus > Lepeophtheirus nordmannii. The sequence goes on along the minus strand of OY804520.1, from coordinate 19,006,365 downwards.
CTTAATGCTTCAATGATATCATTATTCGATTGAATTTATTAAATTATTGAATTTACTTAAAAAAGGGATATTTTGGTCTATAATGCAGAAATTATATGATTTGTTGAATCCAAAAGTCTCATCAATTGTTTATACATCATTATCTTACATACATAACGATGAACTGGTATCTACTGACAATAATATATATTATAAATTACTGAAATTGATTCTTCATTTGAATATTGCTGATTTGCTTCAAAAATTCTACAAACTTCATTTCAGAGTTCTCAAATACATATTAAAATCCAAAATCTTACTGATATATGAATTGTGTACCGGGAGTCAGGATGATACGTGATAATTTTACAGTTCACTTTATCAATGATTTTAATTTTCGATTAGATTGATGAATTATTAAATTTATTTCAAAACAACCTCTTTATGGTCTAAAAATAAGAAATTGTATGATTTTTGAATCCAATAGTCTCATCTATGGGTAATAAATGATTATTTTACAAATCTTATGTTGATCTGGTAACTACTGCCAATATTACATCAGCTAAATTACGAAATTTGATTTTCAGTTCGAAACATGCTGATTTGCTTTGATAATCACACAATTTTATTTACAGAGTACTTAAATACATAATCATATCAAAAATCTTACTGCTATATAAATGTGAACCTGGATTACAACGTTATAAGTGATCGTAATGCAGTAATGATATCATTATTCGATTAAATTCATTAAATTATTGAATTTACTTAAAAAAGGCATATTTTGGTCTAAAAAGCGGAAATTAAATGATTCTTGAATCCAAAAGTCTCATCAATCGTTAATACATTATAATCTTACATACATAACGATGATCTGGTATCTACTGACAATAATATCTATTAAAAATTACTGAAATTGATTCTTTATTTGAAAATTGCTGATTTGCTTCAAAAATTCTACAAACTTTATATTAGAGTTCTCAAATACGTATTAAAATCCAAACTCTTACTGTTATATGAATTGTGTACCGGGAATCGGAATGATACGTGATAATTTTACAGTTCACTTTATCAATGATTTTAATTTTCGATTAGATTGATGAATTATTAAATTTATTTCAAAACAACCTTCTTTATGGTCTAAAAATAAGAAATTGTATGATTTTTGAATCCAATAGTCTCATCTATGGGTAATAAATGATTATTTTACAAATCTTATGTTGATCTGGTAATTACTGCCAATACAACATCAGCTAAATTACTAAATTTGATTTTTAGTTCGAAACTTGCTGATTTGCTTTGATAATCACACAATTTTATTAATAGAGTACTAAAATACATAATCATATCAGAAAATCTTACTGCTTTATAAATGTGAACCTGGATTACAACGTTATAAGTGATTGTAATGCAGTAATGATATTATTATTCGATTGAATTCATAAAATTATTGAATTTACTTAAACAAGGCATATTTTGGTCTATAAAGCAGAAATTAAATGATTCTTGAATCCAAAAGTCTCATCAATCGTTAGTACATCATTATCTTACATATATAACGATGATCTCGTATCTACTGACAATATTATATAACAAAAATAACAGAATTTGATTTTTCATTTTAAATTTGCTGATTTGCTATGATTATTCTATAAATTTCATAACAGAGTACTCAAATACATAATCATATCAGAAAATCTTACTGCTTTATAGATGTGAACCTGGATTAAAACTTTATAAGTGATCGTAATGCAGTAATGATATTATTATTCGATTGAATTCATTAAATTATTGAATTTACTTAAACAAGGCATATTTTGGTCTATAAAGCAGAAATTAAATGATTCTTGAATCCAAAAGTCTCATCAATCGTTAATACATCATTATCTTACATACATAACGATGATCTGGTATCTACTGACAATAATATCTATTAAAAATTACTGAAATTGATTTTTCATTTAAATTTGCTGATTTGCTATGATTATTCTATAAATTTCATAACAGAGTACTCTAATACATATTCAAATCCAAAATATTTCTGATTTATAAATGTGAACCTGGACTACAATGTAAAAAGTGATCATAATGCAGTAATGATATCATTATTCGATTGAATTTATTAAATTATTGAATTTACTTAAAAAAGGGATATTTTGGTCTATAATGCAGAAATTATATGATTTGTTGAATCCAAAAGTCTCATCAATTGTTTATACATCATTATCTTACATACATAACGATGAACTGGTATCTACTGACAATAATATATATTATAAATTACTGAAATTGATTCTTCATTTGAATATTGCTGATTTGCTTCAAAAATTCTACAAACTTCATTTCAGAGTTCTCAAATACATATTAAAATCCATAATCTTACTGATATATGAATTGTGTACCGGGAGTCAGGATGATACGTGATAATTTTACAGTTCACTTTCTCAATGATTTTAATTTTCGATTAGATTGATGAATTATTAAATTTATTTCAAAACAAGCTTCTTTATGGTCTAAAAATAAGAAATTGTATGATTTTCGAATCCAATAGTCTCATCTATGGGTAATAAATGATTATTTTACAAATCTTATGTTGATCTGGTAACTACTGCCAATATTACATAAGCTAAATTACTAAATTTGATTTTCATTTCGAAACTTGCTGATTTGCTTTGATAATCACACAATTTTATTAATAGAGTACTTAAATACATAATCATATCAAAAATCTTACTGCTATATAAATGTGAACCTGGATTACAACGTTATAAGTGATCGTAATGCAGTAATGATATCATTATTCGATTAAATTCATTAAATTATTGAATTTACTTAAAAAAGGGATATTTTGGTCTATAATGCAGAAATTATATGATTTGTTGAATCCAAAAGTCTCATCAATTGTTTATACATCATTATTTTACATACATAACGATGAACTGGTATCTACTGACAATGATATATATTAAAAATTACTGAAACTGATTTTTCATTTTAAATTTGCTGATTTGCTATGATTATTCTATAAATTTCATAACAGAGTACTCGAATACATATTCAAATCCAAAATATTTCTGATTTATAAACGTGAACCTGGACTACAATGTAAAAAGTGATCATAATGCAGTAATGATATCATTATCCGATTGAATTCATTAGATTATTGAATTTACTTAAAAAAGGAATTTTTTGGTCTATCAATCAGAAATTATATGATTTTTGAATCCAAAAGTCTCATCAATTGTTAATAAATCATTATCTTACATACATAACGATGATCTGGTATCTACTTACAATAATATATATTAAAAATTATTGAAATTAATTCTTCATTTGAAAATTGCTGATTTGATTTAAAAATTCGACAAACTTCATAACAAGGTACTCAATTACGTATTAAAATCCAAGCTCTTACTGATATATGAATTGTATACCGGGAATCAGGATGATACGTGATTATTTTACAGGTCACTTTATCAATGATTTTAATTTTCGATTGGATTGATGAATTATTGAATTTAGTTCAAAACAAGCTTATTAATGGTCTAAAAATAAGAAATTGTATGATTTTTGAATCCAATAGTCTCATCGTTCGTTAATACATCACTATCTTACATATATAATGGTTATTGGTTACTACTGCCAATATTACATAAACTAAATTACTAAATTTGATTTTCAGTTCGAAACTTGCTGATTTGCTTTGATAATCACACAATTTTATTTACAGAGTACTCAAATACATAATCATATCAGAAAATCTTACTGCTTAATGGATGTGACCCTGGATTACAACGTTATAAGTGATCGTAATGCAGTAATGATATTATTATTCGATTGAATTCATTAAATTATTGAATTTACTTAAAAAAGGCATATTTTGGTCTATAAAGCATAAATTAAATGATTCTTGAATCCAAAAGTCTCATCAATTGTTAATACATCATTATCTTACATACATATTGATGATCTGGTATCTACTGACAATAATATATATTAAAAATTACTGAAATTGATTTTTCATTTTAAATTTGCTGATTTGCTATGATTATTCTATAAATTTCATAACAGAGTACTCAAATACATAATCATATCAGAAAATCTTACTGCTTTATAGATGTGAACCTGGATTAAAACTTTATAAGTGATCGTAATGCAGTAATGATATTATTATTCGATTGAATTCATTAAATTATTGAATTTACTTAAAAAAGGCATATTTTGGTCTATAAAGCAGAAATTAAATGATTCTTGAATCCAAAAGTCTCATCAATCGTTAATATATCATTATCTTACATACATAACGATGATCTGGTATCTACTGACAATAATATCTATTAAAAATTCCTGAAATTGATTCTTCATTTGAAAATTGCTGATTTGATTTAAAAATTCGACAAACTTCATAACAGAGTACTCAAATACATAATCATATCAGAAAATCTTACTGCTTTATGGATGTGAACCTGGATTACAACGTTATAAGTGATCGTAATGCAGTAATGATATTATTATTCGATTGAAATCATTAAATTATTGAATTTACTTAAAAAAGGCATATTTTGGTCTATAAAGCAGAAATTAAATGATTCTTGAATCCAAAAGTCTCATCAATCGTTAATACATCATTATCTTACATATATAACGATGATCTGGTATCTACTGACAATATTATATAACATATATGACAGAATTTAATTTTTCATTTTAAATTTGCTGATTTGCTATGATTATTCTATAAATTTCATAACAGAGTACTCAAATACATAATCATATCAGAAAATCTTACTGCTTTATGGATGTGAACCTGGATTACAACGTTATAAGTGATCGTAATGCAGTAATGATATTATTATTCGATTGAATTCATTAAATTATTGAATTTACTTAAAAAAGGAATTTTTTGGTCTATCAATCAGAAATTATATGATTTTTGAATCCAAAAGTCCCATCAATTGTTAATACATCATTATCTTACATACATAACGATGATCTGGTATCTACTGACAATAATATATATTAAAAATTATTGAAATTAATTCTTCATTTTAAAATTGCTGATTTGATTTAAAAATTCGACAAACTTCATAACAAGGTACTCAATTACGTATTAAAATCCAAACACTTACTGATATATGAATTGTATACCGGGAATCAGGATGATACGTGATTATTTTACAGGTCACTTTACCAATGATTTTAATTTTCGATTGGATTGATGAATTATTGAATTTATTTCAAAACAAGCTTATTAATGGTCTAAAAATAAGAAATTGTATGATTTTTGAATCCAATAGTCTCATCGTTCGTTAATACATCACTATCTTACATATATAATGGTTATTGGTTACTACTGCCAATATTACATAAACTAAATTACTAAATTTGATTTTCAGTTCGAAACATGCTGATTTGCTTTGATAATCACACAATTTTATTTACAGAGTACTTAAATACATAACCATATCAAAAATCTTACTGCTATATAAATGTGAACCTGGATTACAACGTTATAAGTGATCGTAATGCAGTAATGATATCATTATTCGATTGAATTCATTAAATTATTGAATTTACTTAAAAAAGGCATATTTTGGTCTATAAAGCAGAAATTATATGATTCTTGAATCCAAAAGTCTAATCAATCGTTAATACATCATAATCTTACATATATAACGATGATCTGGTATCTACTGACAGTATTATATAACATAAATAACAGAATTAGATTTTTCATGTTAAATTTGCTGATTTGCTATGATTATTCTATAAATTTCATAACATATTCAAATCCAAAATATTTCTGATTTATAAACGTGAACCTGGACTACAATGTAAAAAGTGATCATAATGCAGTAATGATATCATTATTCGATTGAATTTATTAAATTATTGAATTTACTTAAAAATGGGATATTTTGGTCTATAATGCAGAAATTATATGATTCTTGAATCCAAAAGTCTCATCAATCGTTAATACATCATTATCTTACATACATAACGATGATCTGGTATCTACTGACAATAATATTTATTAAAAATTATTGAAATTAATTCTTCATTTGAAAATTGCTGATTTGATTTAAAAATTCGACAAACTTCATAACAAGGTACTCAATTACGTATTAAAATCCAAGCTCTTACTGATATATGAATTGTATACCGGGAATCAGGATGATACGGGATTATTTTACAGGTCACTTTATCAATGATTTTAATTTTCGATTGGATTGATGAATTATTGAATTTATTTCAAACAAGCTTATTAATGGTCTAAAAATAAGAAATTGTATGATTTTTGAATCCAATAGTCTCATCGTTCGTTAATACATCACTATCTTACATATATAATGGTTATTGGTTACTACTGCCAATATTACATAAACTAAATTACTAAATTTGATTTTCAGTTCGAAACTTGCTGATTTGCTTTGATAATCACACAATTTTATTTACAGAGTACTCAAATACATAATCATATCAGAAAATCTTACTGCTTTATGGATGTGAACCTGGATTACAACGTTATAAGTGATCCTAATGCAGTAATGATATCATTATTCGATTGAATTCATTAAATTATTGAATTTACTTAAAAAAGGCATATTTTGGTCTATAAAGCAGAAATTAAATGATTCTTGAATCCAAAAGTCCCATCAATCGTTAATACATCATTATCTTACATATATAACGATGATCTCGTATCTACTGACAATATTATATAACAAAAATAACAGAATTTGATTTTTCATTTTAAATTTGCTGATTTGCTATGATTATTCTATAAATTTCATAACAGAGTACTCAAATACATAATCATATCAGAAAATCTTACTGCTTTATAGATGTGAACCTGGATTGAAACTTTATAAGTGATCGTAATGCAGTAATGATATTATTATTCGATTGAATTCATTAAATTATTGAATTTACTTAAACAAGGCATATTTTGGTCTATAAAGCAGAAATTAAATGATTCTTGAATCCAAAAGTCTCATCAATCGTTAATACATCATTATCTTACATACATAACGATGATCTGGTATCTACTGACAATAATATCTATTAAAAATTACTGAAATTGATTTTTCATTTAAATTTGCTGATTTGCTATGATTATTCTATAAATTTCATAACAGAGTACTCTAATACATATTCAAATCCAAAATATTTCTGATTTATAAATGTGAACCTGGACTACAATGTAAAAAGTGATCATAATGCAGTAATGATATCATTATTCGATTGAATTTATAAAATTATTGAATTTACTTAAAAAAGGGATATTTTGGTCTATAATGCAGAAATTATATGATTTGTTGAATCCAAAAGTCTCATCAATTGTTTATACATCATTATCTTACATACATAACGATGAACTGGTATCTACTGACAATAATATATATTATAAATTACTGAAATTGATTCTTCATTTGAATATTGCTGATTTGCTTCAAAAATTCTACAAACTTCATTTCAGAGTTCTCAAATACATATTAAAATCCATAATCTTACTGATATATGAATTGTGTACCAGGAGTCAGGATGATACGTGATAATTTTACAGTTCACTTTCTCAATGATTTTAATTTTCGATTAGATTGATGAATTATTAAATTTATTTCAAAACAAGCTTCTTTATGGTCTAAAAATAAGAAATTGTATGATTTTCGAATCCAATAGTCTCATCTATGGGTAATAAATGATTATTTTACAAATCTTATGTTGATCTGGTAACTACTGCCAATATTACATAAGCTAAATTACTAAATTTGATTTTCATTTCGAAACTTGCTGATTTGCTTTGATAATCACACAATTTTATTTACAGAGTACTTAAATACATAATCATATCAAAAATCTTACTGCTATATAAATGTGAACCTGGATTACAACGTTATAAGTGATCGTAATGCAGTAATGATATCATTATTCGATTAAATTCATTAAATTATTGAATTTACTTAAAAAAGGCATATTTTGGTCTAAAAAGCGGAAATTAAATGATTCTTGAATCCAAAAGTCTCATCAATCGTTAATATATCATTATCTTACATACATAACGGTGATCTGGTATCTACTGACAATAATATCTATTAAAAATTACTGAAATTGATTCTTCATTTGAAAATTGCTGATTTGCTTCAAAAATTCTACAAACTTTATAACAGAGTTCTCAAATACGTATTAAAATCCAAACTCTTACTGATATATGAATTGTGTACCGGGAATCAGGATGATACGTGATAATTTTACAGTTCACTTTATCAATGATTTTAATTTTCGATTGGATGGATGAATTATTGAATTTATTTCAAAACAAGCTGATTAATGGTCTAAAAATAAGAAATTGTATGATTTTTGAATCCAATAGTCTCATCAATCGTTAATACATCACTATCTTACAAATAAAATGGTTATTGGTAACTACTGACATTTTTATTTAACATATATAACAGAATTTGATTTTTCATTGAAAATTGCTGATTTGCTATGATTATTCTATAAATTTCATAACAGAGTACTCAAATATATATTCACATCCAAAATCTTTCTGATTTAATTACGTGAACCTGGATTACAATGTATTAAGTGATCGAAATGCAGTACTGACGTTTATTTTTTCGATTGGTACATGAATTATTGAATTTACTTAAAAAATGGATATTTTGGTCTATAATGAAGAAATTATATGATTTGTTGAATCCAAAAGTCTCATCAATCGTTAATACATTATAATCTTACATACATAACGATGATCTGGTATCTACTGACAATAATATCTATTAAAAATTACTGAAATTGATTCTTTATTTGAAAATTGCTGATTTGCTTCAAAAATTCTACAAACTTTATATTAGAGTTCTCAAATACGTATTAAAATCCAAACTCTTACTGATATATGAATTGTGTACCGGGAATCGGAATGATACGTGATAATTTTACAGTTCACTTTATCAATGATTTTAATTTTCGATTAGATTGATGAATTATTAAATTTATTTCAAAACAACCTTCTTTATGGTCTAAAAATAAGAAATTGTATGATTTTTGAATCCAATAGTCTCATCTATGGGTAATAAATGATTATTTTACAAATCTTATGTTGATCTGGTAATTACTGCCAATACTACATCAGCTAAATTACTAAATTTGATTTTCAGTTCGAAACTTGCTGATTTGCTTTGATAATCACACAATTTTATTTACAGAGTACTCAAATACATAATCATATCAGAAAATCTTACTGCTTTATGGATGTGAACCTGGATTACAACGTTATAAGTGATCGTAATGCAGTAATGATATCATTATTCGATTGAATTCATTAAATTATTAAATTTACTTAAAAAAGGCATATTTTGGTCTATAAAGCAGAAATTATATGATTCTTGAATCCAAAAGTCTAATCAATCGTTAATACATCATAATCTTACATATATAACGATGATCATGTATCTACTGACAATATTATATAACATAAATGACAGAATTTAATTTTTCATTTTAAATTTGCTGATTTGCTATGATTATTCTATAAATTTCATAACAGAGTACTCAAATACATAATCATATCAGAAAATCTTACTGCTTTATGGATGTGAACCTGGATTACAACGTTATAAGTGATCGTAATGCAGTAATGATATTATTATTCGATTGAAATCATTAAATTATTGAATTTACTTAAAAAAGGCATATTTTGGTCTATAAAGCAGAAATTAAATGATTCTTGAATCCAAAAGTCTCATCAATCGTTAATACATCATTATCTTACATATATAACGATGATCTGGTATCTACTGACAATATTATATAACATAAATGACAGAATTTAATTTTTCATTTTAAATTTGCTGATTTGCTATGATTATTCTATAAATTTCATAACAGAGTACTCAAATACATAATCATATCAGAAAATCTTACTGCTTTATGGATGTGAACCTGGATTACAACGTTATAAGTGATCGTAATGCAGTAATGATATTATTATTCGATTGAATTCATTAAATTATTGAATTTACTTAAAAAAGGAATTTTTTGGTCTATCAATCAGAAATTATATGATTTTTGAATCCAAAAGTCCCATCAATTGTTAATACATCATTATCTTACATACATAACGATGATCTGGTATCTACTGACAATAATATATATTAAAAATTATTGAAATTAATTCTTCATTTTAAAATTGCTGATTTGATTTAAAAATTCGACAAACTTCATAACAAGGTACTCAATTACGTATTAAAATCCAAACTCTTACTGATATATGAATTGTATACCGGGAATCAGGATGATACGTGATTATTTTACAGGTCACTTTATCAATGATTTTAATTTTCGATTGGATTGATGAATTATTGAATTTATTTCAAAACAAGCTTATTTATGGTCTAAAAATAAGAAATTGTATGATTTTTGAATCCAATAGTCTCATCGTTCGTTAATACATCACTATCTTACAAATATAATGGTTATTGGTTACTACTGCCAATATTACATAAACTAAATTACTAAATTTGATTTTCAGTTCGAAACTTGCTAATTTGCTTTGATAATCACACAATTTTATTTACAGAGTACTTAAATACATAATCATATCAAAAATCTTACTGCTATGTAAATGTGAACCTGGATTACAACGTTATAAGTGATCGTAATGCAGTAATGATATTATTATTCGATTGAATTCATTAAATTATTGAATTTACTTAAAAAAGGCATATTTTGGTCTATAAAGCAGAAATTAAATGATTCTTGAATCCAAAAGTCTCATCAATCGTTAATACATCATTATCTTACATACATAACGATGATCTGGTATCTACTGACAATAATATATTTTTAAAATTACTGAAATTGATTTTTCATTTTAAATTTGCTGATTTGCTATGATTATTCTATAAATTTCATAACAGAGTACTCAAATACATAATCATATCAGAAAATCTTACTGCTTTATGGATGTGAACCTGGATTACAACGTTATAAGTGATCGTAATGTAGTAATGATATCATTATTCGATTGAATTCATTAAATTATTGAATTTACTTAAAAAAGGCATATTTTGGTCTATAAAGCAGAAATTAAATGATTCTTGAATCCAAAAGTCCCATCAATCGTTAATACATCATTATCTTACATACATAACGATGATCTGGTATCTACTGACAATAATATATATGTAAAATTACTGAAATTGATTTTTCATTTTAAATTTGCTGATTTGCTATGATTATTCTATAAATTTCATAACAGAGTACTTAAATACATAATCATATCAGAAAATCTTACTGCTCTATGGATGTAAACCTGGATTACAACGTTATAAGTGATCGTAATGCAGTAATGATATTATTATTCGATTGAATTCATTAAATTATTGAATTTACTTAAAAAAGGCATATTTTGGTCTATAAAGCAGAAATTATATGATTCTTGAATCCAAAAGTCTAATCAATCGTTAATACATCATAATCTTACATATATAACGATGATCTGGTATCTACTGACAATATTATATAACATAAATGACAGAATTTAATTTTTCATTTTAAATTTGCTGATTTGCTATGATTATTCTATAAATTTCATAACAGAGTACTCAAATATATATTCAAATCCAAAATATTTCTGATATATAAATGTGAACCTGGATTACAACGTTATAAGTGATCGTAATGCAGTAATGATATTATTATTCGATTGAATTCATTAAATTATTGAATTTACTTAAAAAAGGAATTTTTTGGTCTATCAATCAGAAATTATATGATTTTTGAATCCAAAAGTCCCATCAATTGTTAATACATCATTATCTTACATACATAACGATGATCTGGTATCTACTGACAATAATATATATTAAAAATTATTGAAATTAATTCTTCATTTTAAAATTGCTGATTTGATTTAAAAATTCGACAAACTTCATAACAAGGTACTCAATTACGTATTAAAATCCAAACTCTTACTGATATATGAATTGTATACCGGGAATCAGGATGATACGTGATTATTTTACAGGTCACTTTACCAATGATTTTAATTTTCGATTGGATTGATGAATTATTGAATTTATTTCAAAACAAGCTTATTAATGGTCTAAAAATAAGAAATTGTATGATTTTTGAATCCAATAGTCTCATAGTTCGTTAATACATCACTATCTTACAAATATAATGGTTATTGGTTACTACTGCCAATATTACATAAACTAAATTACTAAATTTGATTTTCAGTTCGAAACTTGCTGATTTGCTTTGATAATCACACAATTTTATTTACAGAGTACTTAAATACATAACCATATCAAAAATCTTACTGCTATATAAATGTGAACCTGGATTACAACGTTATAAGTGATGGTAATGCAGTAATGATATCATTATTCGATTGAATTCATTAAATTATTGAATTTACTTAAAAAAGGCATATTTTGGTCTATAAAGCAGAAATTATATGATTCTTGAATCCAAAAGTCTAATCAATCGTTAATACATCATAATCTTACATATATAACGATGATCTGGTATCTACTGACAGTATTATATAACATAAATGACAGAATTTAATTTTTCATTTTAAATTTGCTGATTTGCTATGATTATTCTATAAATTTCATAACAGAGTACTCAAATATATATTCAAATCCAAAATATTTCTGATATATAAATGTGAACCTGGATTACAACGTTATAAGTGATCGTAATGCAGTAATGATATTATTATTCGATTGAATTCATTAAATTATTGAATTTACTTAAAAAAGGAATTTTTTGGTCTATCAATCAGAAATTATATGATTTTTGAATCCAAAAGTCCCATCAATTGTTAATACATCATTATCTTACATACATAACGATGATCTGGTATCTACTGACAATATTATAAAACATAAATAACAGAATTAGATTTTTCATGTTAAATTTGCTGATTTGCTATGATTATTCTATAAATTTCATAACAGAGTACTCGAATACATATTCAAATCCAAAATATTTCTGATTTATAAACGTGAACCTGGACTACAATGTAAAAAGTGATCATAATGCAGTAATGATATCATTATTCGATTGAATTTATTAAATTATTGAATTTACTTAAAAATGGGATATTTTGGTCTATAATGCAGAAATTATATGATTCTTGAATCCAAAAGTCTCATCAATCGTTAGTACATCATTATCTTACATATATAACGATGATCTGGTATCTACTGACAATAATATATATTAAAAATTATTGAAATTAATTGTTCATTTGAAAATTGCTGATTTGATTTAAAAATTCGACAAACTTCATAACAAGGTACTCAATTACGTATTAAAATCCAAGCTCTTACTGATATATGAATTGTATACCGGGAATCAGGATGATACGTGATTATTTTACAGGTCACTTTATCAATGATTTTAATTTTCGATTGGATTGATGAATTATTGAATTTATTTCAAAACAAGCTTATTAATGGTCTAAAAATAAGAAATTGTATGATTTTTGAATCCAATAGTCCCATCGTTATTTAATACATCACTATCTTACATATATAATGGTTATTGGTTACTACTGCCAATATTACATAAACTAAATTACTAAATTTGATTTTCAGTTCGAAACTTGCTGATTTGCTTTGATAATCACACAATTTTATTTACAGAGTACTCAAATACATAATCATATCAGAAAATCTTACTGCTTAATGGATGTGACCCTGGATTACAACGTTATAAGTGATCGTAATGCAGTAATGATATTATTATTCGATTGAATTCATTAAATTATTGAATTTACTTAAAAAAGGCATATTTTGGTCTATAAAGCATAAATTAAATGATTCTTGAATCCAAAAGTCTCATCAATTGTTAATACATCATTATCTTACATACATATTGATGATCTGGTATCTACTGACAATAATATATATTAAAAATTACTGAAATTGATTTTTCATTTTAAATTTGCTGATTTGCTATGATTATTCTATAAATTTCATAACAGAGTACTCAAATACATAATCATATCAGAAAATCTTACTGCTTTATAGATGTGAACCTGGATTAAAACTTTATAAGTGATCGTAATGCAGTAATGATATTATTATTCGATTGAATTCATTAAATTATTGAATTTACTTAAAAAAGGCATATTTTGGTCTATAAAGCATAAATTAAATGATTCTTGAATCCAAAAGTCTCATCAATTGTTAATACATCATTATCTTACATACATATTGATGATCTGGTATCTACTGACAATAATATATATTAAAAATTACTGAAATTGATTTTTCATTTTAAATTTGCTGATTTGCTATGATTATTCTATAAATTTCATAACAGACTACTCAAATACATAATCATATCAGAAAATCTTACTGCTTTATAGATGTGAACCTGGATTAAAACTTTATAAGTGATCGTAATGCAGTAATGATATTATTATTCGATTGAATTCATTAAATTATTGAATTTACTTAAAAAAGGCATATTTTGGTCTATAAAGCAGAAATTAAATGATTCTTGAATCCAAAAGTCTCATCAATCGTTAATATATCATTATCTTACATACATAACGATGATCTGGTATCTACTGACAATAATATCTATTAAAAATTACTGAAATTGATTCTTCATTTGAAAATTGCTGATTTGCTTCAAAAATTCTACAAACTTTATAACAGAGTTCTCAAATACGTATTAAAATCCAAACTCTTACTGATATATGAATTGTGTACCGGGAATCAGGATGATACGTGATAATTTTACAGTTCACTTTATCAATGATTTTAATTTTCGATTGGATGGATGAATTATTGAATTTATTTCAAAACAAGCTGATTAATGGTCTAAAAATAAGAAATTGTATGATTTTTGAATCCAATAGTCTCATCAATCGTTAATACATCACTATCTTACAAATAAAATGGTTATTGGTAACTACTGACATTTTTATTTAACATATATAACAGAATTTGATTTTTCATTGAAAATTGCTGATTTGCTATGATTATTCTATAAATTTCATAACAGAGTACTCAAATATATATTCACATCCAAAATCTTTCTGATTTAATTACGTGAACCTGGATTACAATGTATTAAGTGACCGAAATGCAGTACTGACGTTTATTTTTTCGATTGGTACATGAATTATTGAATTTACTTAAAAAATGGATATTTTGGTCTATAATGAAGAAATTATATGATTTGTTGAATCCAAAAGTCTCATCAATCGTTAATACATTATAATCTTACATACATAACGATGATCTGGTATCTACTGACAATAATATCTATTAAAAATTACTGAAATTGATTCTTTATTTGAAAATTGCTGATTTGCTTCAAAAATTCTACAAACTTTATATTAGAGTTCTCAAATACGTATTAAAATCCAAACTCTTACTGATATATGAATTGTGTACCGGGAATCGGAATGATACGTGATAATTTTACAGTTCACTTTATCAATGATTTTAATTTTCGATTAGATTGATGAATTATTAAATTTATTTCAAAACAACCTTCTTTATGGTCTAAAAATAAGAAATTGTATGATTTTTGAATCCAATAGTCTCATCTATGGGTAATAAATGATTATTTTACAAATCTTATGTTGATCTGGTAATTACTGCCAATACTACATCAGCTAAATTACTAAATTTGATTTTCAGTTCGAAACTTGCTGATTTGCTTTGATAATCACACAATTTTATTTACAGAGTACTCAAATACATAATCATATCAGAAAATCTTACTGCTTTATGGATGTGAACCTGGATTACAACGTTATAAGTGATCGTAATGCAGTAATGATATCATTATTCGATTGAATTCATTAAATTATTAAATTTACTTAAAAAAGGCATATTTTGGTCTATAAAGCATAAATTAAATAAATTCTTGAATCCAAAAGTCTCATCAATCGTTAATACATCATTATCTTACCTACATAACGATGATCTGGTATCTACTGACAATAATATATATTAAAAATTACTGAAATTGATTTTTCATTTTAAATTTGCTGATTTGCTATGATTATTCTATAAATTTCATAACAGAGTACTCAAATACATAATCATATCAGAAAATCTTACTGCTTTATGGATGTGAACCTGGATTACAACGTTATAAGTGATCGTAATGCAGTAATGATATTATTATTCGATTGAAATCATTAAATTATTGAATTTACTTAAAAAAGGCATATTTTGGTCTATAAAGCAGAAATTAAATGATTCTTGAATCCAAAAGTCTCATCAATCGTTAATACATCATTATCTTACATATATAACGATGATCTGGTATCTACTGACAATATTATATAACATAAATGACAGAATTTAATTTTTCATTTTAAATTTGCTGATTTGCTATGATTATTCTATAAATTTCATAACAGAGTACTCAAATACATAATCATATCAGAAAATCTTACTGCTTTATGGATGTGAACCTGGATTACAACGTTATAAGTGATCGTAATGCAGTAATGATATTATTATTCGATTGAATTCATTAAATTATTGAATTTACTTAAAAAAGGAATTTTTTGGTCTATCAATCAGAAATTATATGATTTTTGAATCCAAAAGTCCCATCAATTGTTAATACATCATTATCTTACATACATAACGATGATCTGGTATCTACTGACAATAATATATATTAAAAATTATTGAAATTAATTCTTCATTTTAAAATTGCTGATTTGATTTAAAAATTCGACAAACTTCATAACAAGGTACTCAATTACGTATTAAAATCCAAACTCTTACTGATATATGAATTGTATACCGGGAATCAGGATGATACGTGATTATTTTACAGGTCACTTTACCAATGATTTTAATTTTCGATTGGATTGATGAATTATTGAATTTATTTCAAAACAAGCTTATTAATGGTCTAAAAATAAGAAATTGTATGATTTTTGAATCCAATAGTCTCATCGTTCGTTAATACATCACTATCTTACAAATATAATGGTTATTGGTTACTACTGCCAATATTACATAAACTAAATTACTAAATTTGATTTTCAGTTCGAAACTTGCTAATTTGCTTTGATAATCACACAATTTTATTTACAGAGTACTTAAATACATAATCATATCAAAAATCTTACTGCTATGTAAATGTGAACCTGGATTACAACGTTATAAGTGATCGTAATGCAGTAATGATATTATTATTCGATTGAAATCATTAAATTATTGAATTTACTTAAAAAAGGCATATTTTGGTCTATAAAGCAGAAATTAAATGATTCTTGAATCCAAAAGTCTCATCAATCGTTAATACATCATTATCTTACATACATAACGATGATCTGGTATCTACTGACAATAATATATTTTTAAAATTACTGAAATTGATTTTTCATTTTAAATTTGCTGATTTGCTATGATTATTCTATAAATTTCATAACAGAGTACTCAAATACATAATCATATCAGAAAATCTTACTGCTTTATGGATGTGAACCTGGATTACAACGTTATAAGTGATCGTAATGTAGTAATGATATCATTATTCGATTGAATTCATTAAATTATTGAATTTACTTAAAAAAGGCATATTTTGGTCTATAAAGCAGAAATTAAATGATTCTTGAATCCAAAAGTCCCATCAATCGTTAATACATCATTATCTTACATACATAACGATGATCTGGTATCTACTGACAATAATATATATGTAAAATTACTGAAATTGATTTTTCATTTTAAATTTGCTGATTTGCTATGATTATTCTATAAATTTCATAACAGAGTACTTAAATACATAATCATATCAGAAAATCTTACTGCTTTATGGATGTAAACCTGGATTACAACGTTATAAGTGATCGTAATGCAGTAATGATATTATTATTCGATTGAATTCATTAAATTATTGAATTTACTTAAAAAAGGCATATTTTGGTCTATAAAGCAGAAATTATATGATTCTTGAATCCAAAAGTCTAATCAATCGTTAATACATCATAATCTTACATATATAACGATGATCTGGTATCTACTGACAATATTATATAACATAAATGACAGAATTTAATTTTTCATTTTAAATTTGCTGATTTGCTATGATTATTCTATAAATTTCATAACAGAGTACTCAAATATATATTCAAATCCAAAATATTTCTGATATATAAATGTGAACCTGGATTACAACGTTATAAGTGATCGTAATGCAGTAATGATATTATTATTCGATTGAATTCATTAAATTATTGAATTTACTTAAAAAAGGAATTTTTTGGTCTATCAATCAGAAATTATATGATTTTTGAATCCAAAAGTCCCATCAATTGTTAATACATCATTATCTTACATACATAACGATGATCTGGTATCTACTGACAATAATATATATTAAAAATTATTGAAATTAATTCTTCATTTTAAAATTGCTGATTTGATTTAAAAATTCGACAAACTTCATAACAAGGTACTCAATTACGTATTAAAATCCAAACTCTTACTGATATATGAATTGTATACCGGGAATCAGGATGATACGTGATAATTTTACAGTTCACTTTATCAATGATTTTAATTTTCGATTAGATTGATGAATTATCAAATTTATTTCAAAACAAGCTCTTTATGGTCTAAAAATAAGAAATTGTATGATTTTCGAATCCAATAGTCTCATCTATGGGTAATAAATGATTATTTTCAAATCTTATGTTGATCTGGTAACTACTGCCAAAATTACATAAGCTAAATTACTAAATTTGATTTTCATTTCGAAACTTGCTGATTTGCTTTGATAATCACACAATTTTATTTACAGAGTACTTAAATACATAACCATATCAAAAATCTTACTGCTATATAAATGTGAACCTGGATTACAACGTTATAAGTGATCGTAATGCAGTAATGATATCATTATTCGATTGAATTCATTAAATTATTGAATTTACTTAAAAAAGGCATATTTTGGTCTATAAAGCAGAAATTATATGATTCTTGAATCCAAAAGTCTAATCAATCGTTAATACATCATAATCTTACATATATAACGATGATCTGGTATCTACTGACAATATTATATAACATAAATAACAGAATTAGATTTTTCATTTTAAATTTGCTGATTTGCTATGATTATTCTATAAATTTTATAACAGAGTACTCGAATACATATTCAAATCCAAAATATTTCTGATTTATAAACGTGAACCTGGACTACAATGTAAAAAGTGATCATAATGCAGTAATGATATCATTATTCGATTGAATTCATTAGATTATTGAATTTACTTAAAAAAGGAATTTTTTGGTCCATCAATCAGAAATTATATGATTTTTGAATCCAAAAGTCTCATCAATTGTTAATAAATCATTATCTTACATACATAACGATGATCTGGTATCTACTGACAATAATATATATTAAAAATTATTGAAATTAATTCTTCATTTGAAAATTGCTGATTTGATTTAAAAATTCGACAAACTTCATAACAAGTTACTCAATTACGTATTAAAATCCAAGCTCTTACTGATATATGAATTGTATACCGATAATCAGGATGATACGTGATTATTTTACAGGTCACTTTATCAATGATTTTAATTTTCGATTGGATTGATGAATTATTGAATTTATTTCAAAACAAGCTTATTAATGGTCTAAAAATAAGAAATTGTATGATTTTTGAATCCAATAGTCTCATCGTTCGTTAATACATCACTATCTTACATATATAATGGTTATTGGTTACTACTGCCAATATTACATAAACTAAATTACTAAATTTGATTTTCAGTTCGAAACTTGCTGATTTGCTTTGATAATCCCACAATTTTATTTACAGAGTACTCAAATACATAATCATATCAGAAAATCTTACTGCTTTATGGATGTGAACCTGGATTACAACGTTATAAGTGATCGTAATGCAGTAATGATATCATTATTCGATTGAATTCATTAAATTATTAAATTTACTTAAAAAAGGCATATTTTGGTCTATAAAGCAGAAATTATATGATTCTTGAATCCTAAAGTCTAATCAATCGTTAATACATCATAATCTTACATATATAACGATGATCTGGTATCTACTGACAATATTATATAACATAAATGACAGAATTTAATTTTTCATTTTAAATTTGCTGATTTGCTATGATTATTCTATAAATTTCATAACAGAGTACTCATATACATAATCATATCCGAAAATCTTACTGCTTTATGGATGTGAACCTGGATTACAACGTTATAAGTGATCGTAATGAAGTAATGATATTATTATTCGATTGAATTCATTAAATTATTGAATTTACTTAAAAAAGGCATATTTTGGTCTATAAAGCATAAATTAAATGATTCTTGAATCCAAAAGTCTCATCAATCGTTAATACATCATTATCTTACATACATAACGATGATCTGGTATCTACTGACAATAATATATATTAAAAATTACTGAAATTGATTTTTCATTTTAAATTTGCTGATTTGCTATGATTATTCTATAAATTTCATAACAGAGTACTCAAATACATAATCATATCAGAAAATCTTACTGCTTTATGGATGTGAACCTGGATTACAACGTTATAAGTGATCGTAATGCAGTAATGATATCATTATTCGATTGAATTCATTAAATTATTAAATTTACTTAAAAAAGGCATATTTTGGTCTATAAAGCAGAAATTATATGATTCTTGAATCCAAAAGTCTAATCAATCGTTAATACATCATAATCTTACATATATTATGATGATCTGGTATCTACTGACAATATTATATAACATAAATGACAGAATTTAATTTTTCATTTTAAATTTGCTGATTTGCTATGATTATTCTATAAATTTCATAACAGAGTACTTAAATTACTAAATTTGATTTTCAGTTCGAAACTTGCTGATTTGCTTTGATAATCACACAATTTTATTTACAGAGTACTCAAATACATAATCATATCAGAAAATCTTACTGCTTTATGGATGTGAACCTGGATTACAACGTTATAAGTGATCGTAATGCAGTAATGATATCATTATTCGATTGAATTCATTAAATTATTAAATTTACTTAAAAAAGGCATATTTTGGTCTATAAAGCAGAAATTATATGATTCTTGAATCCTAAAGTCTAATCAATCGTTAATACATCATAATCTTACATATATAACGATGATCTGGTATCTACTGACAATATTATATAACATAAATGACAGAATTTAATTTTTCATTTTAAATTTGCTGATTTGCTATGATTATTCTATAAATTTCATAACAGAGTACTCATATACATAATCATATCAAAAATCTTTCTGCTTTATATATGTGAACCTGGATTACAACGTTATAAGTGATCTTAATGCAGTAATGATATCATTATTCGATTAAATTCATTAAATTATTGAATTTACTTAAAAAAGGCATATTTTGGTCTAAAAAGCGGAAATTAAATGATTCTTGAATCCAAAAGTCTCATCAATCGTTAATATATCATTATCTTACATACATAACGATGATCTGGTATCTACTGACAATGATATATATTAAAAATTACTGAAACTGATTTTTCATTTTAAATTTGCTGATTTGCTATGATTATTCTATAAATTTCATAACAGAGTACTCAAATACATAATCATATCAGAAAATCTTACTGCTTTATGGATGTGAACCTGGATTACAACGTTATGAGTGATCGTAATGCAGTAATGATATCATTATTCGATTGAATTCATTAAATTATTAAATTTACTTAAAAAAGGCATATTTTGGTCTATAAAGCAGAAATTATATGATTCTTGAATCCAAAAGTCTAATCAATCGTTAATACATCATAATCTTACATATATAACGATGATCTGGTATCTACTGACAATATTATATAACATAAATGACAGAATTTAATTTTTCATTTTAAATTTGCTGATTTGCTATGATTATTCTATAAATTTCATAACAGAGTACTTAAATTACTAAATTTGATTTTCCGTTCGAAACTTGCTGATTTGCTTTGATAATCACACAATTTTATTTAAAGAGTACTTAAATACATAATCATATCAGAAAATCTTACTGCTTTATGGATGTAAACCTGGATTACAACGTTATAAGTGATCGTAATGCAGTAATGATATCATTATCCGATTGAATTCATTAGATTATTGAATTTACTTAAAAAAGGAATTTTTTGGTCTATCAATCAGAAATTATATGATCTTTGAATCCAAAAGTCTCATCAATTGTTAATAAATCATTATCTTACATACATAACGATGATCTGGTATCTACTGACAATAATATATATTAAAAATTATTGAAATTAATTCTTCATTTGAAAATTGCTGATTTGATTTAAAAATTCGACAAACTTCATAACAAGGTACTCAATTACGTATTAAAATCCAAACTCTTACTGATATATGAATTGTTTACCGGGAATCAGGATGATACGTGATTATTTTACAGGTCACTTTTTCAATGATTTTAATTTTCGATTGGATTGATGAATTATTGAATTTATTTCAAAACAAGCTTATTAATGGTCTAAAAATAAGAAATTGTATGATTTTTGAATCCAATAGTCTCATCGTTCGTTAATACATCACTATCTTACAAATATAATGGTTATTGGTTACTACTGCCAATATTACATAAACTAAATTACTAAATTTGATTTTCAGTTCCAAACTTGCTGATTTGCTTTGATAATCACACAATTTTATTTACAGAGTACTTAAATACATAACCATATCAAAAATCTTACTGCTATATAAATGTGAACCTGGATTACAACGTTATAAGTGATCGTAATGCAGTAATGATATCATTATTCGATTGAATTCATTAAATTATTGAATTTACTTAAAAAAGGCATATTTTGGTCTATAAAGCAGAAATTATATGATTCTTGAATCCAAAAGTCTAATCAATCGTTAATACATCATAATCTTACATATATAACGATGATCTGGTATCTACTGACAATATTATATAACATAAATAACAGAATTAGATTTTTCATTTTAAATTTGCTGATTTGCTATGATTATTCTATAAATTTTATAACAGAGTACTCGAATACATATTCAAATCCAAAATATTTCTGATTTATAAACGTGAACCTGGACTACAATGTAAAAAGTGATCATAATGCAGTAATGATATCATTATTCGATTGAATTCATTAGATTATTGAATTTACTTAAAAAAGGAATTTTTTGGTCCATCAATCAGAAATTATATGATTTTTGAATCCAAAAGTCTCATCAATTGTTAATAAATCATTATCTTACATACATAACGATGATCTGGTATCTACTGACAATAATATATATTAAAAATTATTGAAATTAATTCTTCATTTGAAAATTGCTGATTTGATTTAAAAATTCGACAAACTTCATAACAAGTTACTCAATTACGTATTAAAATCCAAGCTCTTACTGATATATGAATTGTATACCGGGAATCAGGATGATACGTGATTATTTTACAGGTCACTTTATCAATGATTTTAATTTTCGATTGGATTGATGAATTATTGAATTTATTTCAAAACAAGCTTATTAATGGTCTAAAAATAAGAAATTGTATGATTTTTGAATCCAATAGTCTCATCGTTCGTTAATACATCACTATCTTACAAATATAATGGTTATTGGTTACTACTGCCAATATTACATAAACTAAATTACTAAATTTGATTTTCAGTTCGAAACTTGCTGATTTGCTTTGATAATCACACAATTTTATTTACAGAGTACTCAAATACATAATCATATCAGAAAATCTTACTGCTTTATGGATGTGAACCTGGACTACAATGTAAAAAATGATCGTAATGCAGTAATGATATTATTATTCGATTGAATTTATTAAATTATTGAATTTACTTAAAAAAGGCATATTTTGGTCTATAAAGCATAAATTAAATGATTCTTGAATCCAAAAGTCTCATCAATCGTTAATACATCATTATCTTACATACATAACGATGATCTGGTATCTACTGACAATAATATATATTAAAAATTACTGAAATTGATTCTTCAATTGAATATTGCTGATTTGCTTCAAAAATTCTACAAACTTCATTTCAAAGTTCTCAAATACATATTAAAATCCAAAATCTTACTGATATATGAATTGTGTACCGGGAGTCAGGATGATACGTGATAATTTTACAGTTCACTTTATCAATGATTTTAATTTTCGATTAGATTGATGAATTATTAAATTTATTTCAAAACAAGCTTCTTTATGGTCTAAAAATAATAAATTGTATGATTTTCGAATCCAATAGTCTCATCTATGGGTAATAAATGATTATTTTACAAATCTTATGTTGATCTGGTAACTACTGCCAATATTACATAAGCTAAGTTACTAAATTTGATTTTCCGTTCGAAACTTGCTGATTTGCTTTGATAATCACACAATTTTATTAATAGAGTACTTAAATACATTATCATATCAAAAATCATACTGCTTTATAAATGTGAACCTGGATTACAACGTTATAAGTGATCTTAATGCAGTAATGATATCATTATTCGATTAAATTCATTAAATTATTGAATTTACTTAAAAAAGGCATATTTTGGTCTAAAAAGCGGAAATTAAATGATTCTTGAATCCAAAAGTCTCATCAATCGTTAATATATCATTATCTTACATACATAACGATGATCTGGTATCTACTGTCAATAATATATATTAAAAATTACTGAAATTGATTTTTCATTTTAAATTTGCTGATTTGCTATGATTATTCTATAAATTTCATAACAGAGTACTCAAATACATAATCATATCAGAAAATCTTACTGCTTTATTGATGTGAACCTGGATTACAACGTTATAAGTGATCGTAATGCAGTAATGATATTATTATTCGATTGAATTCATTAAGTTATTGAATTTACTTAAAAAAGGCATATTTTGGTCTATAAAGCAGAAATTATATGATTCTTGAATCCAAAAGTCTAATCAATCGTTAATACATCATAATCTTACATATATAACGATGATCTGGTATCTACTGACAATATTATATAACATCAATGACAGAATTTAATTTTTCATTTTAAATTTGCTGATTTGCTATGATTATTCTATAAATTTCATAACAGAGTACTCAAATACATAATCATATCAGAAAATCTTACTGCTTTATGGATGTGAACCTGGATTACAACGTTATAAGTGATCGTAATGCAGTAATGATATTATTATTCGATTGAATTCATTAAATTATTGAATTTACTTAAAAAAGGAATTTTTTGGTCTATCCATCAGAAATTATATGATTTTTGAATCCAAAAGTCCCATCAATTGTTAATACATCATTATCTTACATACATAAGGATGATCTGGTATCTACTGACAATAATATATATTAAAAATTATTGAAATTAATTCTTCATTTTAAAATTGCTGATTTGATTTAAAAATTCGACAAACTTCATAACAAGGTACTCAATTACGTATTAAAATCCAAACTCTTACTGATATATGAATTGTATACCGGGAATCAGGATGATACGTGATTATTTTACAGGTCACTTTATCAATGATTTTAATTTTCGATTGGATTGATGAATTATTGAATTTATTTCAAAACAAGCTTATTTATAGTCTAAAAATAAGAAATTGTATGATATTTGAATCCAATAGTCTCATCGTTCATTAATACATCACTATCTTACAAATATAATGGTTATTGGTTACTACTGCCAATATTACATAAACTAAATTACTAAATTTGATTTTCAGTTCGAAACTTGCTGATTTGCTTTGATAATCACACAATTTTATTTACAGAGTACTTAAATAAATAATCACATCAAAAATCTTACTGCTATATAAATGTGAACCTGGACTACAATGTAAAAAATGATCGTAATGCAGTAATGATATTATAATTCGATTGAATTTATTAAATTATTGAATTTACTTAAAATAGGCATATTTTGGTCTATAAAGCATAAATTAAATGATTCTTGAATCCAAAAGTCTCATCAATCGTTAATACATCATTATCTTACATACATAACGATGATCTGGTATCTACTGACAATAATATATATTAAAAATTACTGAAATTGATTTTTCATTTTAAATTTGCTGATTTGCTATGATTATTCTATAAATTTCATAACAGAGTACTCAAATACATAATCATATCAGAAAATCTTACTGCTTTATGGATGTGAACCTGGATTACAACGTTATAAGTGATCGTAATGCAGTAATGATATCATTATTCGATTGAATTCATTAAATTATTAAATTTACTTAAAAAAGGCATATTTTGGTCTATAAAGCAGAAATTATATGATTCTTGAATCCAAAAGTCTAATCAATCGTTAATACATCATAATCTTACATATATTATGATGATCTGGTATCTACTGACAATATTATATAACATAAATGACAGAATTTAATTTTTCATTTTAAATTTGCTGATTTGCTATGATTATTCTATAAATTTCATAACAGAGTACTCAAATACATAATCATATCAGAAAATCTTACTGCTTTATGGATGTGAACCTGGATTACAACGTTATAAGTGATCGTAATGCAGTAATGATATCATTATTCGATTGAATTCATTAAATTATTAAATTTACTTAAAAAAGGCATATTTTGGTCTATAATGCAGAAATTATATAATTTGTTGAATCCAAAAGTCTCATCAATTGTTAATACATCATTATCTTACATACATATCGATAATCTGGTATCTACTGACAATAATATCTATTAAAAATTACTGAAATTGATTCTTCATTTGAAAATTGCTGATTTGCTTCAAAAATTCTACAAACTTCATTTTAGAGTTCTCAAATACATATTAAAATCCAAACTTTTACTAATATCTTAATTGTGTACCGGGAATCAGAATGATACATGATAATTTTACAGTTCACCTTATCAATGATTTTAATTTTCGATTAGATTGATGAATTATCAAATTTATTTCAAAACAAGCTTTTTTATGGTCTAAAAATAAGAAATTGTATGATTTTCGAATCCAATAGTCTCATCTATGGGTAATAAATGATTATTTTCAAATCTTATGTTGATCTGGTAACTACTGCCAATAATACATAAGCTAAATTACTAAATTTGATTTTCATTTCGATACTTGCTGATTTGCTTTGATAATCACACAATTTTATTAATAGAGTACTTAAATGCATAATCATATCAAAAATCTTACTGCTTTATAAATGTGAACCTGGATAACAACGTTATAAGTGATCGTAATGCAGTAATGATATTATTATTCGATTGAATTCATTAAATTATTGAATTTAATTTAAAAAGGCATATTTTGGTCTATAAAGTAGAAATTATATGATTCTTGAATCCAAAAGTCTCATCAATCGTTAATACATCATTATATTACATACATAACGATGATCTGGTATCTACTGACAATAATATATATTAAAAATTACTGAAATTGATTTTTCATTTTAAATTTGCTGATTTGCTATGATTATTCTATAAATTTCATAACAGAGTACTCTAATACATATTCAAATCCAAAATATTTCTGATTTATAAATGTGAACCTGGACTACAATGTAAAAAATGATCATAATGCTTCAATGATATCATTATTCGATTGAATTTATTAAATTATTAAATTTACTTAAAAAAGGCATATTTTGGTCTATAATGCAGAAATTATATAATTTGTTGAATCCAAAAGTCTCATCAATTGTTAATACATCATTATCTTACATACATATCGATAATCTGGTATCTACTGACAATAATATCTATTAAAAATTACTGAAATTGATTCTTCATTTGAAAATTGCTGATTTGCTTCAAAAATTCTACAAACTTCATTTTAGAGTTCTCAAATACATATTAAAATCCAAACTTTTACTAATATCTTAATTGTGTACCGGGAATCAGAATGATACATGATAATTTTACAGTTCACCTTATCAATGATTTTAATTTTCGATTAGATTGATGAATTATCAAATTTATTTCAAAACAAGCTTTTTTATGGTCTAAAAATAAGAAATTGTATGATTTTCGAATCCAATAGTCTCATCTATGGGTAATAAATGATTATTTTCAAATCTTATGTTGATCTGGTAACTACTGCCAATATTACATAAGCTAAATTACTAAATTTGATTTTCATTTCGATACTTGCTGATTTGCTTTGATAATCACACAATTTTATTAATAGAGTACTTAAATGCATAATCATATCAAAAATCTTACTGCTTTATAAATGTGAACCTGGATAACAACGTTATAAGTGATCGTAATGCAGTAATGATATTATTATTCGATTGAATTCATTAAATTATTGAATTTACTTTAAAAAGGCATATTTTGGTCTATAAAGTAGAAATTATATGATTCTTGAATCCAAAAGTCTCATCAATCGTTAATACATCATTATATTACATACATAACGATGATCTGGTATCTACTGACAATAATATATATTAAAAATTACTGAAATTGATTTTTCATTTTAAATTTGCTGATTTGCTATGATTATTCTATAAATTTCATAACAGAGTACTCTAATACATATTCAAATCCAAAATATTTCTGATTTATAAATGTGAACCTGGACTACAATGTAAAAAATGATCATAATGCTTCAATGATATCATTATTCGATTGAATTTATTAAATTATTGAATTTACTTCAAAAAGGGATATTTTGGTCTATAATGCAGAAATTATATGATTTGTTGAATCCAAAAGTCTCATCAATTGTTTATACATCATTATCTTACATACATAAAGACGAACTGGTATCTACTGACAATAATATATATTATAAATTACTGAAATTGATTCTTCAATTGAATATTGCTGATTTGCTTCAAAAATTCTACAAACTTCATTTCAGAGTTCTCAAATACATATTAAAATCCAAAATCTTACTGATATATGAATTGTGTACCGGGAGTCAGGATGATACGTGATAATTTTACAGTTCACTTTATCAATGATTTTAATTTTCGATTAGATTGATGAATTATCAAATTTATTTCAAAACAAGCTTTTTTATGGTCTAAAAATAAGAAATTGTATGATTTTCGAATCCAATAGTCTCATCTATGGGTAATAAATGATTATTTTCAAATCTTATGTTGATCTGGTAACTACTGCCAATATTACATAAGCTAAATTACTAAATTTGATTTTCATTTCGATACTTGCTGATTTGCTTTGATAATCACACAATTTTATTAATAGAGTACTTAAATGCATAATCATATCAAAAATCTTACTGCTTTATAAATGTGAACCTGGATAACAACGTTATAAGTGATCGTAATGCAGTAATGATATTATTATTCGATTGAATTCATTAAATTATTGAATTTACTTAAAAAAGGCATATTTTGGTCTATAAAGTAGAAATTATATGATTCTTGAATCCAAAAGTCTCATCAATCGTTAATACATCATTATATTACATACATAACGATGATCTGGTATCTACTGACAATAATATATATTAAAAATTACTGAAATTGATTTTTCATTTTAAATTTGCTGATTTGCTATGATTATTCTATAAATTTCATAACAGAGTACTCTAATACATATTCAAATCCAAAATATTTCTGATTTATAAATGTGAACCTGGACTACAATGTAAAAAATGATCATAATGCTTCAATGATATCATTATTCGATTGAATTTATTAAATTATTGAATTTACCTCAAAAAGGGATATTTTGGTCTATAATGCAGAAATTATATGATTTGTTGAATCCAAAAGTCTCATCAATTGTTTATACATCATTATCTTACATACATAACGATGAACTGGTATCTACTGACAATAATATATATTATAAATTACTGAAATTGATTCTTCAATTGAATATTGCTGATTTGCTTCAAAAATTCTACAAACTTCATTTCAGAGTTCTCAAATACATATTAAAATCCAAAATCTTACTGATATATGAATTGTGTACCGGGAGTCAGGATGATACGTGATAATTTTACAGTTCACTTTATCAATGATTTTAATTTTCGATTAGATTGATGAATTATTAAATTTATTTCAAAACAAGCTTCTTTATGGTCTAAAAATAATAAATTGTATGATTTTCGAATCCAATAGTCTCATCTATGGGTAATAAATGATTATTTTACAAATCTTATGTTGATCTGGTAACTACTGCCAATATTACATAAGCTAAGTTACTAAATTTGATTTTCCGTTCGAAACTTGCTGATTTGTTTTGATAATCACACAATTTTATTAATAGAGTACTTAAAGACATAATCATATCAAAAATCTTACTGCTTTATAAATGTCAACCTGGATTACAACGTTATAAGTGATCTTAATGCAGTAATGATATCATTATTCGATTAAATTCATTAAATTATTGAATTTACTTAAAAAAGGCATATTTTGGTCTAAAAAGCGGAAATTAAATGATTCTTGAATCCAAAAGTCTCATCAATCGTTAATATATCATTATCTTACATACATAACGATGATCTGGTATCTACTGTCAATAATATATATTAAAAATTACTGAAATTGATTTTTCATTTTAAATTTGCTGATTTGCTATGATTATTCTATAAATTTCATAACAGAGTACTCAAATACATAATCATATCAGAAAATCTTACTGCTTTATGGATGTGAACCTGGATTACAACGTTATAAGTGATCGTAATGCAGTAATGATATTATTATTCGATTGAATTCATTAAGTTATTGAATTTACTTAAAAAAGGCATATATTGGTCTATAAAGCAGAAATTATATGATTCTTGAATCCAAAAGTCTAATCAATCGTTAATACATCATAATCTTACATATATAACGATGATCTGGTATCTACTGACAATATTATATAACATAAATGACAGAATTTAATTTTTCATTTTAAATTTGCTGATTTGCTATGATTATTCTATAAATTTCATAACAGAGTACTCAAATACATAATCATATCAGAAAATCTTACTGCTTTATGGATGTGAACCTGGATTACAACGTTATAAGTGATCGTAATGCAGTAATGATATTATTATTCGATTGAATTCATTAAATTATTGAATTTACTTAAAAAAGGAATTTTTTGGTCTATCAATCAGAAATTATATGATTTTTGAATCCAAAAGTCCCATCAATTGTTAATACATCATTATCTTACATACATAAGGATGATGTGGTATCTACTGACAATAATATATATTAAAAATTATTGAAATTAATTCTTCATTTTAAAATTGCTGATTTGATTTAAAAATTCGACAAACTTCATAACAAGGTACTCAATTACGTATTAAAATCCAAACTCTTACTGATATATGAATTGTATACCGAGAATCAGGATGATACGTGATTATTTTACAGGTCACTTTATCAATGATTTTAATTTTCGATTGGATTGATGAATTATTGAATTTATTTCAAAACAAGCTTATTTATAGTCTAAAAATGAGAAATTGTATGATATTTGAATCCAATAGTCTCATCGTTCGTTAATACATCACTATCTTACAAATATGATGGTTATTGGTTACTACTGCCAATATTACATAAACTAAATTACTAAATTTGATTTTCAGTTCGAAACTTGCTGATTTGCTTTGATAATCACACAATTTTATTTACAGAGTACTTAAATAAATAATCATATCAAAAATCTTACTGCTATAAATGTGAACCTGGACTACAATGTAAAAAATGATCGTAATGCAGTAATGATATTATTATTCGATTGAATTTATTAAATTATTGAATTTACTTAAAAAAGGCATATTTTGGTCTATAAAGCATAAATTAAATGATTCTTGAATCCAAAAGTCTCATCAATCGTTAATACATCATAATCTTACATATATAACGATGATCATGTATCTACTGACAATATTATATAACATAAATGACAGAATTTAATTATTCATTTTAAATTTGCTGATTTGCTATGATTATTCTATAAATTTCATAACAGAGTACTCAAATACATAATCATATCAGAAAATCTTACTGCTTTATGGATGTGAACCTGGATTACAACGTTATAAGTGATCGTAATGCAGTAATGATATCATTATTCGATTGAATTCATTAAATTATTAAATTTACTTAAAAAAGGCATATTTTGGTCTATAATGCAGAAATTATATAATTTGTTGAATCCAAAAGTCTCATCAATTGTTAATACATCATTATCTTACATACATATCGATAATCTGGTATCTACTGACAATAATATCTATTAAAAATTACTGAAATTGATTCTTCATTTGAAAATTGCTGATTTGCTTCAAAAATTCTAAAACTTCATTTTAGAGTTCTCAAATACATATTAAAATCCAAACTTTTACTAATATCTTAATTGTGTACCGGGAATCAGAATGATACATGATAATTTTACAGTTCACCTTATCAATGATTTTAATTTTCGATTAGATTGATGAATTATCAAATTTATTTCAAAACAAGCTTTTTTATGGTCTAAAAATAAGAAATTGTATGATTTTCGAATCCAATAGTCTCATCTATGGGTAATAAATGATTATTTTACAAATCTTATGTTGATCTGGTAACTACTGCCAATATTACATAAGCAAAATTACTAAATTTGATTTTCATTTCGATACTTGCAGATTTGCTTTGATAATCACACAATTTTATTAATAGAGTACTTAAATGCATAATCATATCAAAAATCTTACTGCTTTATAAATGTGAACCTGGATAACAACGTTATAAGTGATCGTAATGCAGTAATGATATTATTATTCGATTGAATTCATTAAATTATTGAATTTACTTTAAAAAGGCATATTTTGGTCTATAAACTAGAAATTATATGATTCTTGAATCCAAAGGTCTCATCAATCGTTAATACATCATTATATTACATACATAACGATGATCTGGTATCTACTGACAATAATATATATTAAAAATTACTGAAATTGATTTTTCATTTTAAATTTGCTGATTTGCTATGATTATTCTATAAATTTCATAACAGAGTACTCTAATACATATTCAAATCCAAAATATTTCTGATTTATAAATGTGAACCTGGACTACAATGTAAAAAATGATCATAATGCTTCAATGATATCATTATTCGATTGAATTTATTAAATTATTGAATTTACTTAAAAAAGGGATATTTTGGTCTATAATGCAGAAATTATATGATTTGTTGAATCCTAAAGTCTCATCAATTGTTTATACATCATTATCTTACATACATAACGATGATCTGGTATCTACTGACAATAATATATATTAAAAATTACTGAAATTGATTCTTCAATTGAATATTGCTGATTTGCTTCAAAAATTCTACAAACTTCATTTCAGAGTTCTCAAATACATATTAAAATCCATAATCTTACTGATTTATGAATTGTGTACCGGGAGTCAGGATGATACGTGATAATTTTACAGTTCACTTTATCAATGATTTTAATTTTCGATTGGATTGATGAATTATTGAATTTATTTCAAAACAAGCTTCTTTATGGTCTAAAAATAAGAAATTGTATGATTTTCGAATCCAATAGTCTCATCTATGGGTAATAAATGATTATTTTACAAATCTTATGTTGATCTGGTAACTACTGCCAATATTACATAAGCTAAATTACTAAATTTGATTTTCCGTTCGAAACTTGCTGATTTGCTTTGATAATCACACAATTTTATTAATAGAGTACTTAAATACATAATCATATCAAAAATCTTTCTGCTTTATAAATGTGAACCTGGATTACAACGTTATAAGTGATCTTAATGCAGTAATGATATCATTATTCGATTAAATTCATTAAATTATTGAATTTACTTAAAAAAGGCATATTTTGGTCTAAAAAGCGGAAATTAAATGATTCTTGAATCCAAAAGTCTCATCAATCGTTAATATATCATTATCTTACATACATAACGATGATCTGGTATCTACTGACAATGATATATATTAAAAATTACTGAAATTGATTTTTCATTATTAATTTGCTGATTTGCTATGATTATTCTATAAATTTCATAACAGAGTACTTAAAGACATAATCATATCAAAAATCTTACTGCTTTATAAATGTGAACCTGGATTACAACGTTATAAGTGATCTTAATGCAGTAATGATATCATTATTCGATTAAATTCATTAAATTATTAAATTTACTTAAAAAAGGCATATTTTGGTCCATAAAGCAGAAATTATATGATTCTTGAATCCAAAAGTCTAATCAATCGTTAATACATCATAATCTTACATATATAACGATGATCTGGTATCTACTGACAATATTATATAACATAAATGACAGAATTTAATTTTTCATTTTAAATTTGCTGATTTGCTATGATTATTCTATAAATTTCATAACAGAGTACTCATACATAATCATATCAGAAAATCTTACTGCTTTATGGATGTGAACCTGGATTACAACGTTATAAGTGATCGTAATGCAGTAATGATATTATTATTCGATTGAATTCATTAAATTATTGAATTTACTTAAAAAAGGCATATTTTGGTCTATAAAGCATAAATTAAATGATTCTTGAATCCAAAAGTCTCATCAATCGTTAATACATCATTATCTTACATACATAACGATGATCTGGTATCTACTGACAATAATATATATTAAAAATTACTGAAATTGATTTTTCATTTTAAATTTGCTGATTTGCTATGATTATTCTATAAATTTCATAACAGAGTACTCAAATACATAATCATATCAGAAAATCTTACTGCTTTATGGATGTGAACCTGGATTACAACGTTATAAGTGATCGTAATGCAGTAATGATATCATTATTCGATTGAATTCATTAAATTATTAAATTTACTTAAAAAAGGCATATTTTGGTCTATAAAGCAGAAATTATATGATTCTTGAATCCAAAAGTCTAATCAATCGTTAATACATCATAATCTTACATATATAACGATGATCTGGTATCTACTGACAATATTATATAACATAAATGACAGAATTTAATTTTTCATTTTAAATTTGCTGATTTGCTATGACTATTCTATAAATTTCATAACAGAGTACTCATATACATAATCATATCAGAAAATCTTACTGCTTTATGGATGTGAACCTGGATTACAACGTTATAAGTGATCGTAATGCAGTAATGATATTATTATTCGATAGAATTCATTAAATTATTGAATTTACTTAAAAAAGGCATATTTTGGTCTATAAAGCATAAATTAAATGATTCTTGAATCCAAAAGTCTCATCAATCGTTAATACATCATTATCTTACATACATAACGATGATCTGGTATCTACTGACAATAATATATATTAAAAATTATTGAAATTAATTCTTCATTTTAAAATTGCTGATTTGCTATGATTATTCTATAAATTTCATAACAGAGTACTCAAATACATAATCATATCAGAAAATCTTGCTGCTTTATGGATGTGAACCTGGATTACAACGTTATAAGTGATCGTAATGCAGTAATGATATCATTATTCGATTGAATTCATTAAATTATTAAATTTACTTAAAAAAGGCATATTTTGGTCTATATAGCAGAAATTATATGATTCTTGAATCCAAAAGTCTAATCAATCGTTAATACATCATAATCTTACATATATAACGATGATCTGGTATCTACTGACAATATTATATAACATAAATGACAGAATTTAATTTTTCATTTTAAATTTGCTGATTTGCTATGATTATTCTATAAATTTCATAACAGAGTACTTAAATTACTAAATTTGATTTTCCGTTCGAAACTTGCTGATTTGCTTTGATAATCACACAATTTTATTAATAGAGTACTTAAATACATAATCATATCAAAAATCTTACTGCTTTATATATGTGAACCTGGATTACAACGTTATAAGTGATCGTAATGCAGTAATGATATCATTATTCGATTGAATTCATTAAATTATTAAATTTACTTAAAAAAGGCATATTTTGGTCCATAAAGCAGAAATTATATGATTCTTGAATCCAAAAGTCTAATCAATCGTTAATACATCATAATCTTACATATATAACGATGATCTGGTATCTACTGACAATATTATATAACATAAATGACAGAATTTAATTTTTCATTTTAAATTTGCTGATTTGCTATGATTATTCTATAAATTTCATAACAGAGTACTCATACATAATCATATCAGAAAATCTTACTGCTTTATGGATGTGAACCTGGATTACAACGTTATAAGTGATCGTAATGCAGTAATGATATTATTATTCGATTGAATTCATTAAATTATTGAATTTACTTAAAATAGGCATATTTTGGTCTATAAAGCATAAATTAAATGATTCTTGAATCCAAAAGTCTCATCAATCGTTAATACATCATTATCTTACATACATAACGATGATCTGGTATCTACTGACAATAATATATATTAAAAATTACTGAAATTGATTTTTCATTTTAAATTTGCTGATTTGCTATGATTATTCTATAAATTTCATAACAGAGTACTCAAATACATAATCATATCAGAAAATCTTACTGCTTTATGGATGTGAACCTGGATTACAACGTTATAAGTGATCGTAATGCAGTAATGATATCATTATTCGATTGAATTCATTAAATTATTAAATTTACTTAAAAAAGGCATATTTTGGTCTATAAAGCAGAAATTATATGATTCTTGAATCCAAAAGTCTAATCAATCGTTAATACATCATAATCTTACATATATAAGGATGATCTGGTATCTACTGACAATATTATATAACATAAATGACAGAATTTAATTTTTCATTTTAAATTTGCTGATTTGCTTTGATTATTCTATAAATTTCATAACAGAATACTCAAATACATAATCATATCAGAAAATCTTACTGCTTTATGGATGTGAACCTGGATTACAACGTTATAAGTGATCGTATTGCAGTAATGATATTATTATTGATTGAATTCATTAAATTATTGAATTTACTTAAAAAAGGCATATTTTGGTCTATAAAGCAGAAATTAAATGATTCTTGAATCCAAAAGTCTCATCAATCGTTAATACATCATAATCTTACATATATAACGATGATCTGGTATCTACTGACAATATTATATAACATATATGACAGAATTTAATTTTTCATTTTAAATTTGCTGATTTGCTATGATTATTCTATAAATTTCATAACAGAGTACTCGAATACATATTCAAATCCAAAATATTTCTGATTTATAAACGTGAACCTGGACTACAATGTAAAAAGTGATCATAATGCATTAATGATATTATTATTCGATTGAATTTATTAAATTATTGAATTTACTTAAAAAAGGCATATTTTGGTCTATAAAGCATAAATTAAATGATTCTTGAATCCAAAAGTCTCATCAATCGTTAATACATCATTATCTTACATACATAACGATGATCTGGTATCTACTGACAATAATATATATTAAAAATTACTGAAATTGATTTTTCATTTTAAATTTGCTGATTTGCTATGATTATTCTATAAATTTCATAACAGAGTACTCAAATACATAATCATATCAGAAAATCTTACTGCTTTATGGATGTGAACGTGGATTACAACGTTATAAGTGATCGTAATGCAGTAATGATATCATTATTCGATTGAATTCATTAAATTATTAAATTTACTTAAAAAGGCATATTTTGGTCTATAAAGCAGAAATTATATGATTCTTGAATCCATAAGTCTAATCAATCATTAATACATCATAATCTTACATATATAACGATGATCATGTATCTACTGACAATATTATATAACATAAATGACAGAATTTAATTTTTCATTTTAAATTTGCTGATTTGCTATGATTATTCTATAAATTTCATAACAGAGTACTCAAATACATAATCATATCAGAAAATCTTACTGCTTTATGGATGTGAACCTGGATTACAACGTTATAAGTGATCGTAATGCAGTAATGATATCATTATTCGATTGAATTCATTAAATTATTAAATTTACTTAAAAAAGGCATATTTTGGTCTATAATGCAGAAATTATATAATTTGTTGAATCCAAAAGTCTCATCAATTGTTAATACATCATTATCTTACATACATATCGATAATCTGGTATCTACTGACAATAATATCTATTAAAAATTACTGAAATTGATTCTTCATTTGAAAATTGCTGATTTGCTTCAAAAATTCTACAAACTTCATTTTAGAGTTCTCAAATACATATTAAAATCCAAACTTTTACTAATATCTTAATTGTGTACCGGGAATCAGAATGATACATGATAATTTTACAGTTCACCTTATCAATGATTTTAATTTTCGATTAGATTGATGAATTATCAAATTTATTTCAAAACAAGCTTTTTTATGGTCTAAAAATAAGAAATTGTATGATTTTCGAATCCAATAGTCTCATCTATGGGTAATAAATGATTATTTTCAAATCTTATGTTGATCTGGTAACTACTGCCAATATTACATAAGCTAAATTACTAAATTTGATTTTCATTTCGATACTTGCAGATTTGCCTTGATAATCACACAATTTTATTAATAGAGTACTTAAATGCATAATCATATCAAAAATCTTACTGCTTTATAAATGTGAACCTGGATAACAACGTTATAAGTGATCGTAATGCAGTAATGATATTATTATTCGATTGAATTCATTAAATTATTGAATTTACTTTAAAAAGGCATATTTTGGTCTATAAAGTAGAAATTATATGATTCTTGAATCCAAAGGTCTCATCAATCGTTAATACATCAATATATTACATACATAACGATGATCTGGTATCTACTGACAATAATATATATTAAAAATTACTGAAATTGATTTTTCATTTTAAATTTGCTGATTTGCTATGATTATTCTATAAATTTCATAACAGAGTACTCAAATACATAATCATATCAGAAAATCTTACTGCTTTATGGATGTGAACCTGGATTACAACGTTATAAGTGATCGTAATGCAGTAATGATATCATTATTCGATTGAATTCATTAAATTATTAAATTTACTTAAAAAAGGCATATTTTGGTCTATAAAGCAGAAATTATATGATTCTTGAATCCAAAAGTCTAATCAATCGTTAATACATCATAATCTTACATATATAACGATGATCTGGTATCTACTGACAATATTATATAACATAAATGACAGAATTTAATTTTTCATTTTAAATTTGCTGATTTGCTATGATTATTCTATAAATTTCATAACAGAGTACTTAAATTACTAAATTTGATTTTCCGTTCGAAACTTGCTGATTTGCTTTGATAATCACACAATTTTATTAATAGAGTACTTAAATACATAATCATATCAAAAATCTTACTGCTTTATATATGTGAACCTGGATTACAACGTTATAAGTGATCGTAATGCAGTAATGATATCATTATTCGATTGAATTCATTAAATTATTAAATTTACTTAAAAAAGGCATATTTTGGTCCATAAAGCAGAAATTATATGATTCTTGAATCCAAAAGTCTAATCAATCGTTAATACATCATAATCTTACATATATAACGATGATCTGGTATCTACTGACAATATTATATAACATAAATGACAGAATTTAATTTTTCATTTTAAATTTGCTGATTTGCTATGATTATTCTATAAATTTCATAACAGAGTACTCATACATAATCATATCAGAAAATCTTAGTGCTTTATGGATGTGAACCTGGATTACAACGTTATAAGTGATCGTAATGCAGTAATGATATTATTATTCGATTGAATTCATTAAATTATTGAATTTACTTAAAAAAGGCATATTTTGGTCTATAAAGCATAAATTAAATGATTCTTGAATCCAAAAGTCTCATCAATCGTTAATACATCATTATCTTACATACATAACGATGATCTGGTATCTACTGACAATAATATATATTAAAAATTACTGAAATTGATTTTTCATTTTAAATTTGCTGATTTGCTATGATTATTCTATAAATTTCATAACAGAGTACTCAAATACATAATCATATCAGAAAATCTTACTGCTTTATGGATGTGAACCTGGATTACAACGTTATAAGTGATCGTAATGCAGTAATGATATCATTATTCGATTGAATTCATTAAATTATTAAATTTACTTAAAAAAGGCATATTTTGGTCTATAAAGCAGAAATTATATGATTCTTGAATCCAAAAGTCTAATCAATCGTTAATACATCATAATCTTACATATATAACGATGATCTGGTATCTACTGACAATATTATATAACATATATGACAGAATTTAATTTTTCATTTTAAATTTGCTGATTTGCTATGATTATTCTATAAATTTCATAACAGAGTACTCGAATACATATTCAAATCCAAAA
Organism: Lepeophtheirus nordmannii; assembly: GCA_963680855.1. NCBI lineage: Eukaryota > Metazoa > Arthropoda > Copepoda > Siphonostomatoida > Caligidae > Lepeophtheirus > Lepeophtheirus nordmannii. The sequence continues at coordinate 18,965,993 of OY804520.1, read as the reverse complement.
TATTTCTGATTTATAAACGTGAACCTGGACTACAATGTAAAAAGTGATCATAATGCATTAATGATATTATTATTCGATTGAATTTATTAAATTATTGAATTTACTTAAAAAAGGCATATTTTGGTCTATAAAGCATAAATTAAATGATTCTTGAATCCAAAAGTCTCATCAATCGTTAATACATCATTATCTTACATACATAACGATGATCTGGTATCTACTGACAATAATATATATTAAAAATTACTGAAATTGATTTTTCATTTTAAATTTGCTGATTTGCTATGATTATTCTATAAATTTCATAACAGAGTACTCAAATACATAATCATATCAGAAAATCTTACTGCTTTATGGATGTGAACGTGGATTACAACGTTATAAGTGATCGTAATGCAGTAATGATATCATTATTCGATTGAATTCATTAAATTATTAAATTTACTTAAAAAGGCATATTTTGGTCTATAAAGCAGAAATTATATGATTCTTGAATCCATAAGTCTAATCAATCATTAATACATCATAATCTTACATATATAACGATGATCATGTATCTACTGACAATATTATATAACATAAATGACAGAATTTAATTTTTCATTTTAAATTTGCTGATTTGCTATGATTATTCTATAAATTTCATAACAGAGTACTCAAATACATAATCATATCAGAAAATCTTACTGCTTTATGGATGTGAACCTGGATTACAACGTTATAAGTGATCGTAATGCAGTAATGATATCATTATTCGATTGAATTCATTAAATTATTAAATTTACTTAAAAAAGGCATATTTTGGTCTATAATGCAGAAATTATATAATTTGTTGAATCCAAAAGTCTCATCAATTGTTAATACATCATTATCTTACATACATATCGATAATCTGGTATCTACTGACAATAATATCTATTAAAAATTACTGAAATTGATTCTTCATTTGAAAATTGCTGATTTGCTTCAAAAATTCTACAAACTTCATTTTAGAGTTCTCAAATACATATTAAAATCCAAACTTTTACTAATATCTTAATTGTGTACCGGGAATCAGAATGATACATGATAATTTTACAGTTCACCTTATCAATGATTTTAATTTTCGATTAGATTGATGAATTATCAAATTTATTTCAAAACAAGCTTTTTTATGGTCTAAAAATAAGAAATTGTATGATTTTCGAATCCAATAGTCTCATCTATGGGTAATAAATGATTATTTTCAAATCTTATGTTGATCTGGTAACTACTGCCAATATTACATAAGCTAAATTACTAAATTTGATTTTCATTTCGATACTTGCAGATTTGCCTTGATAATCACACAATTTTATTAATAGAGTACTTAAATGCATAATCATATCAAAAATCTTACTGCTTTATAAATGTGAACCTGGATAACAACGTTATAAGTGATCGTAATGCAGTAATGATATTATTATTCGATTGAATTCATTAAATTATTGAATTTACTTTAAAAAGGCATATTTTGGTCTATAAAGTAGAAATTATATGATTCTTGAATCCAAAGGTCTCATCAATCGTTAATACATCATTATATTACATACATAACGATGATCTGGTATCTACTGACAATAATATATATTAAAAATTACTGAAATTGATTTTTCATTTTAAATTTGCTGATTTGCTATGATTATTCTATAAATTTCATAACAGAGTACTCTAATACATATTCAAATCCAAAATATTTCTGATTTATAAATGTGAACCTGGACTACAACGTTATAAGTGATCGTAATGCAGTAATGATATTATTATTCGATTGAATTCATTAAATTATTGAATTTACTTAAAAAAGGCATATTTTGGTCTATAAAGCATAAATTAAATGATTCTTGAATCCAAAAGTCTCATCAATCGTTAATACATCATTATCTTACATACATAACGATGATCTGGTATCTACTGACAATAATATATATTAAAAATTACTGAAATTGATTTTTCATTTTAAATTTGCTGATTTGCTATGATTATTCTATAAATTTCATAACAGAGTACTCAAATACATAATCATATCAGAAAATCTTACTGCTTTATGGATGTGAACCTGGATTACAACGTTATAAGTGATCGTAATGCAGTAATGATATCATTATTCGATTGAATTCATTAAATTATTAAATTTACTTAAAAAAGGCATATTTTGGTCTATAAAGCAGAAATTATATGATTCTTGAATCCAAAAGTCTAATCAATCGTTAATACATCATAATCTTACATATATAACGATGATCTGGTATCTACTGACAATATTATATAACATAAATGACAGAATTTAATTTTTCATTTTAAATTTGCTGATTTGCTATGATTATTCTATAAATTTCATAACAGAGTACTTAAATTACTAAATTTGATTTTCCGTTCGAAACTTGCTGATTTGCTTTGATAATCACACAATTTTATTAATAGAGTACTTAAATACATAATCATATCAAAAATCTTACTGCTTTATATATGTGAACCTGGATTACAACGTTATAAGTGATCGTAATGCAGTAATGATATCATTATTCGATTGAATTCATTAAATTATTAAATTTACTTAAAAAAGGCATATTTTGGTCCATAAAGCAGAAATTATATGATTCTTTAATCCAAAAGTCTAATCAATCGTTAATACATCATAATCTTACATATATAACGATGATCTGGTATCTACTGACAATATTATATAACATAAATGACAGAATTTAATTTTTCATTTTAAATTTGCTGATTTGCTATGATTATTCTATAAATTTCATAACAGAGTACTCATACATAATCATATCAGAAAATCTTACTGTTTTATGGATGTGAACCTGGATTACAACGTTATAAGTGATCGTAATGCAGTAATGATATTATTATTCGATTGAATTCATTAAATTATTGAATTTACTTAAAAAAGGCATATTTTGGTCTATAAAGCATAAATTAAATGATTCTTGAATCCAAAAGTCTCATCAATCGTTAATACATCATTATCTTACATACATAACGATGATCTGGTATCTACTGACAATATTATATAACATAAATGACAGAATTTAATTTTTCATTTTAAATTTGCTGATTTGCTATGATTATTCTATAAATTTCATAACAGAGTACTTAAATTACTAAATTTGATTTTCCGTTCGAAACTTGCTGATTTGCTTTGATAATCACACAATTTTATTAATAGAGTACTTAAATACATAATCATATCAAAAATCTTACTGCTTTATATATGTGAACCTGGATTACAACGTTATAAGTGATCGTAATGCAGTAATGATATCATTATTCGATTGAATTCATTAAATTATTAAATTTACTTAAAAAAGGCATATTTTGGTCCATAAAGCAGAAATTATATGATTCTTGAATCCAAAAGTCTAATCAATCGTTAATACATCATAATCTTACATATATAACGATGATCTGGTATCTACTGACAATATTATATAACATAAATGACAGAATTTAATTTTTCATTTTAAGTTTGCTGATTTGCTATGATTATTCTATAAATTTCATAACAGAGTACTCATACATAATCATATCAGAAAATCTTACTGCTTTATGGATGTGAACCTGGATTACAACGTTATAAGTGATCGTAATGCAGTAATGATATTATTATTCGATTGAATTCATTAAATTATTGAATTTACTTAAAAAAGGCATATTTTGGTCTATAGAGCATAAATTAAATGATTCTTGAATCCAAAAGTCTCATCAATCGTTAATACATCATTATCTTACATACATAACGATGATCTGGTATCTACTGACAATAATATATATTAAAAATTACTGAAATTGATTTTTCATTTTAAATTTGCTGATTTGCTATGATTATTCTATAAATTTCATAACAGAGTACTCAAATACATAATCATATCAGAAAATCTTACTGCTTTATGGATGTGAACCTGGATTACAACGTTATAAGTGATCGTAATGCAGTAATGATATCATTATTCGATTGAATTCATTAAATTATTAAATTTACTTAAAAAAGGCATATTTTGGTCTATAAAGCAGAAATTATATGATTCTTGAATCCAAAAGTCTAATCAATCGTTAATTCATCATAATCTTACATATATAAGGATGATCTGGTATCTACTGACAATATTATATAACATAAATGACAGAATTTAATTTTTCATTTTAAATTTGCTGATTTGCTTTGATTATTCTATAAATTTCATAACAGAATACTCAAATACAAAATCATATCAGAAAATCTTACTGCTTTATGGATGTGAACCTGGATTACAACGTTATAAGTGATCGTATTGCAGTAATGATATTATTATTCGATTGAATTCATTAAATTATTGAATTTACTTAAAAAAGGCATATTTTGGTCTATAAAGCAGAAATTATATGATTCTTGAATCCAAAAGTCTCATCAATCGTTAATACATCATAATCTTACATATATAACGATGATCTGGTATCTACTGACAATATTATATAACATATATGACAGAATTTAATTTTTCATTTTAAATTTGCTGATTTGCTATGATTATTCTATAAATTTCATAACAGAGTACTCGAATACATATTCAAATCCAAAATATTTCTGATTTATAAACGTGAACCTGGACTACAATGTAAAAAGTGATCATAATGCATTAATGATATTATTATTCGATTGAATTTATTAAATTATTGAATTTACTTAAAAAAGGCATATTTTGGTCTATAAAGCATAAATTAAATGATTCTTGAATCCAAAAGTCTCATCAATCGTTAATACATCATTATCTTACATACATAACGATGATCTGGTATCTACTGACAATAATATATATTAAAAATTACTGAAATTGATTTTTCATTTTAAATTTGCTGATTTGCTATGATTATTCTATAAATTTCATAACAGAGTACTCAAATACATAATCATATCAGAAAATCTTACTGCTTTATGGATGTGAACGTGGATTACAACGTTATAAGTGATCGTAATGCAGTAATGATATCATTATTCGATTGAATTCATTAAATTATTGAATTTACTTAAAAAGGCATATTTTGGTCTATAAAGCAGAAATTATATGATTCTTGAATCCATAAGTCTAATCAATCGTTAATACATCATAATCTTACATATATAACGATGATCATGTATCTACTGACAATATTATATAACATAAATGACAGAATTTAATTATTCATTTTAAATTTGCTGATTTGCTATGATTATTCTATAAATTTCATAAAAGAGTACTCAAATACATAATCATATCAGAAAATCTTACTGCTTTATGGATGTGAACCTGGATTACAACGTTATAAGTGATCGTAATGCAGTAATGATATCATTATTCGATTGAATTCATTAAATTATTAAATTTACTTAAAAAAGGCATATTTTGGTCTATAATGCAGAAATTATATAATTTGTTGAATCCAAAAGTCTCATCAATTGTTAATACATCATTATCTTACATACATATCGATAATCTGGTATCTACTGACAATAATATCTATTAAAAATTACTGAAATTGATTCTTCATTTGAAAATTGCTGATTTGCTTCAAAAATTCTACAAACTTCATTTTAGAGTTCTCAAATACATATTGAAATCCAAACTTTTACTAATATCTTAATTGTGTACCGGGAATCAGAATGATACATGATAATTTTACAGTTCACCTTATCAATGATTTTAATTTTCGATTAGATTGATGAATTATCAAATTTATTTCAAAACAAGCTTTTTTATGGTCTAAAAATAAGAAATTGTATGATTTTCGAATCCAATAGTCTCATCTATGGGTAATAAATGATTATTTTCAAATCTTATGTTGATCTGGTAACTACTGCCAATATTACATAAGCTAAATTACTAAATTTGATTTTCATTTCGATACTTGCTGATTTGCTTTGATAATCACACAATTTTATTAATAGAGTACTTAAATGCATAATCATATCAAAAATCTTACTGCTTTATAAATGTGAACCTGGATAACAACGTTATAAGTGATCGTAATGCAGTAATGATATTATTATTCGATTGAATTCATTAAATTATTGAATTTACTTTAAAAAGGCATATTTTGGTCTATAAAGTAGAAATTATATGATTCTTGAATCCAAAGGTCTCATCAATCGTTAATACATCATTATATTACATACATAACGATGATCTGGTATCTACTGACAATAATATATATTAAAAATTACTGAAATTGATTTTTCATTTTAAATTTGCTGATTTGCTATGATTATTCTATAAATTTCATAACAGAGTACTCTAATACATATTCAAATCCAAAATATTTCTGATTTATAAATGTGAACCTGGACTACAATGTAAAAAATGATCATAATGCTTCAATGATATCATTATTCGATTGAATTTATTAAATTATTGAATTTACTTAAAAAAGGGATATTTTGGTCTATAATGCAGAAATTATATGATTTGTTGAATCCTAAAGTCTCATCAATTGTTTATACATCATTATCTTACATACATAACGATGAACTGGTATCTACTGACAATAATATATATTATAAATTACTGAAATTGATTCTTCATTTGAATATTGCTGATTTGCTTCAAAAATTCTACAAACTTCATTTCAGAGTTCTCAAATACATATTAAAATCCATAATCTTACTGATTTATGAATTGTGTACCGGGAGTCAGGATGATACGTGATAATTTTACAGTTCACTTTATCAATGATTTTAATTTTCGATTGGATTGATGAATTATTGAATTTATTTCAAAACAAGCTTCTTTATGGTCTAAAAATAAGAAATTGTATGATTTTCGAATCCAATAGTCTCATCTATGGGTAATAAATGATTATTTTACAAATCTTATGTTGATCTGGTAACTACTGCCAATATTACATAAGCTAAATTACTAAATTTGATTTTCCGTTCGAAACTTGCTGATTTGCTTTGATAATCACACAATTTTATTAATAGAGTACTTAAATACATAATCATATCAAAAATCTTTCTGCTTTATAAATGTGAACCTGGATTACAACGTTATAAGTGATCTTAATGCAGTAATGATATTATTATTCGATTGAATTCATTAAATTATTGAATTTACTTAAAAAAGGCATATTTTGGTCTATAAAGCAGAAGTTATATGATTCTTGAATCCAAAAGTCTAATCAATCGTTAACACATCATAATCTTACATATATAACGATGATCTGGTATCTACTGACAATATTATATAATATAAATGACAGAATTTAATTTTTCATTTTAAATTTGCTGATTTGCTATGATTATTCTATAAATTTCATAACAGAGTACTCAAATATATATTCAAATCCAAAATATTTCTGATATATAAATGTGAACCTGGATTACAACGTTATCAGTGATCGTAATGCAGTAATGATATTATTATTCGATTGAATTCATTAAATTATTGAATTTACTTAAAAAAGGAATTTTTTGGTCTATCAATCAGAAATTATATGATTTTTGAATCCAAAAGTCCCATCAATTGTTAATACATCATTATCTTACATACATAAGGATGATCTGGTATCTACTGACAATAATATATATTAAAAATTATTGAAATTAATTCTTCATTTTAAAATTGCTGATTTGATTTAAAAATTCGACAAACTTCATAACAAGGTACTCAATTACGTATTAAAATCCAAACTCTTACTGATATATGAATTGTTTACCGGGAATCAGGATGATACGTGATTATTTTACAGGTCACTTTTTCAATGATTTTAATTTTCGATTGGATTGATGAATTATTGAATTTATTTCAAAACAAGCTTATTAATGGTCTAAAAATAAGAAATTGTATGATTTTTGAATCCAATAGTCTCATCGTTCGTTAATACATCACTATCTTACAAATATAATGGTTATTGGTTACTACTGCCAATATTACATAAACTAAATTACTAAATTTGATTTTCAGTTCCAAACTTGCTGATTTGCTTTGATAATCACACAATTTTATTTACAGAGTACTTAAATACATAACCATATCAAAAATCTTACTGCTATATAAATGTGAACCTGGATTACAACGTTATAAGTGATCGTAATGCAGTAATGATATCATTATTCGATTGAATTCATTAAATTATTGAATTTACTTAAAAAAGGCATATTTTGGTCTATAAAGCAGAAATTATATGATTCTTGAATCCAAAAGTCTAATCAATCGTTAATACATCATAATCTTACATATATAACGATGATCTGGTATCTACTGACAATATTATATAACATAAATGACAGAATTTAATTTTTCATTTTAAATTTGCTGATTTGCTATGACTATTCTATAAATTTCATAACAGAGTACTCATATACATAATCATATCAGAAAATCTTACTGCTTTATGGATGTGAACCTGGATTACAACGTTATAAGTGATCGTAATGCAGTAATGATATTATTATTCGATTGAATTCATTAAATTATTGAATTTACTTAAAATAGGCATATTTTGGTCTATAAAGCATAAATTAAATGATTCTTGAATCCAAAAGTCTCATCAATCGTTAATACATCATTATCTTACATACATAACGATGATCTGGTATCTACTGACAATAATATATATTAAAAATTACTGAAATTGATTTTTCATTTTAAATTTGCTGATTTGCTATGATTATTCTATAAATTTCATAACAGAGTACTCAAATACATAATCATATCAGAAAATCTTACTGCTTTATGGATGTGAACCTGGATTACAACGTTATAAGTGATCGTAATGCAGTAATGATATCATTATTCGATTGAATTCATTAAATTATTAAATTTACTTAAAAAAGGCATATTTTGGTCTATAAAGCAGAAATTATATGATTCTTGAATCCAAAAGTCTAATCAATCGTTAATACATCATAATCTTACATATATAACGATGATCTGGTATCTACTGACAATATTATATAACATAAATGACAGAATTTAATTTTTCATTTTAAATTTGCTGATTTGCTATGATTATTCTATAAATTTCATAACAGAGTACTTAAATTACTAAATTTGATTTTCCGTTCGAAACTTGCTGATTTGCTTTGATAATCACACAATTTTATTAATAGAGTACTTAAATACATAATCATATCAAAAATCTTACTGCTTTATATATGTGAACCTGGATTACAACGTTATAAGTGGTCGTAATGCTGTAATGATATCATTATTCGATTGAATTCATTAAATTATTAAATTTACTTAAAAAAGGCATATTTTGGTCCATAAAGCAGAAATTATATGATTCTTGAATCCAAAAGTCTAATCAATCGTTAATACATCATAATCTTACATATATAACGATGATCTGGTATCTACTGACAATATTATATAACATAAATGACAGAATTTAATTTTTCATTTTAAATTTGCTGATTTGCTATGATTATTCTATAAATTTCATAACAGAGTACTCATACATAATCATATCAGAAAATCTTACTGCTTTATGGATGTGAACCTGGATTACAACGTTATAAGTGATCGTAATGCAGTAATGATATTATTATTCGATTGAATTCATTAAATTATTGAATTTACTTAAAATAGGCATATTTTGGTCTATAAAGCATAAATTAAATGATTCTTGAATCCAAAAGTCTCATCAATCGTTAATACATCATTATCTTACATACATAACGATGATCTGGTATCTACTGACAATAATATATATTAAAAATTACTGAAATTGATTTTTCATTTTAAATTTGCTGATTTGCTATGATTATTCTATAAATTTCATAACAGAGTACTCAAATACATAATCATATCAGAAAATCTTACTGCTTTATGGATGTGAACCTGGATTACAACGTTATAAGTGATCGTAATACAGTAATGATATCATTATTCGATTGAATTCATTAAATTATTAAATTTACTTAAAAAAGGCATATTTTGGTCTATAAAGCAGAAATTATATGATTCTTGAATCCAAAAGTCTAATCAATCGTTAATACATCATAATCTTACATATATAACGATGATCTGGTATCTACTGACAATATTATATAACATAAATGACAGAATTTAATTTTTCATTTTAAATTTGCTGATTTGCTATGACTATTCTATAAATTTCATAACAGAGTACTCATATACATAATCATATCAGAAAATCTTACTGCTTTATGGATGTGAACCTGGATTACAACGTTATAAGTGATCGTAATGCAGTAATGATATCATTATTCGATTGAATTCATTAAATTATTGAATTTACTTAAAAAAGGCATATTTTGGTCTATAAAGCATAAATTAAATGATTCTTGAATCCAAAAGTCTCATCAATCGTTAATACATCATTATCTTACATACATAACGATGATCTGGTATCTACTGACAATAATATATATTAAAAATTACTGAAATTGATTTTTCATTTTAAATTTGCTGATTTGCTATGATTATTCTATAAATTTCATAACAGAGTACTCAAATACATAATCATATCAGAAAATCTTACTGCTTTATGGATGTGAACCTGGATTACAACGTTATAAGTGATCGTAATGCAGTAATGATATCATTATTCGATTGAATTCATTAAATTATTAAATTTACTTAAAAAAGGCATATTTTGGTCTATAAAGCAGAAATTATATGATTCTTGAATCCAAAAGTCTAATCAATCGTTAATACATCATAATCTTACATATATAACGATGATCTGGTATCTACTGACAATATTATATAACATAAATGACAGAATTTAATTTTTCATTTTAAATTTGCTGATTTGCTATGATTATTCTATAAATTTCATAACAGAGTACTTAAATTACTAAATTTGATTTTCCGTTCGAAACTTGCTGATTTGCTTTGATAATCACACAATTTTATTAACAGAGTACTTAAATACATAATCATATCAAAAATCTTACTGCTTTATATATGTGAACCTGGATTACAACGTTATAAGTGATCGTAATGCAGTAATGATATCATTATTCGATTGAATTCATTAAATTATTAAATTTACTTAAAAAAGGCATATTTTGGTCCATAAAGCAGAAATTATATGATTCTTGAATCCAAAAGTCTAATCAATCGTTAATACATCATAATCTTACATATATAACGATGATCTGGTATCTACTGACAATATTATATAACATAAATGACAGAATTTAATTTTTCATTTTAAATTTGCTGATTTGCTATGATTATTCTATAAATTTCATAACAGAGTACTCATACATAATCATATCAGAAAATCTTACTGCTTTATGGATGTGAACCTGGATTACAACGTTATAAGTGATCGTATTGCAGTAATGATATTATTATTCGATTGAATTCATTAAATTATTGAATTTACTTAAAAAAGGCATATTTTGGTCTATAAAGCATAAATTAAATGATTCTTGAATCCAAAAGTCTCATCAATCGTTAATACATCATTATCTTACATACATAACGATGATCTGGTATCTACTGACAATAATATATATTAAAAATTACTGAAATTGATTTTTCATTTTAAATTTGCTGATTTGCTATGATTATTCTATAAATTTCATAACAGAGTACTCAAATACATAATCATATCAGAAAATCTTACTGCTTTATGGATGTGAACCTGGATTACAACGTTATAAGTGATCGTAATGCAGTAATGATATCATTATTCGATTGAATTCATTAAATTATTAAATTTACTTAAAAAAAGCATATTTTGGTCTATAAAGCAGAAATTATATGATTCTTGAATCCAAAAGTCTAATCAATCGTTAATACATCATAATCTTACATATATAAGGATGATCTGGTATCTACTGACAATATTATATAACATAAATGACAGAATTTAATTTTTCATTTTAAATTTGCTGATTTGCTTTGATTATTCTATAAATTTCATAACAGAATACTCAAATACATAATCATATCAGAAAATCTTACTGCTTTATGGATGTGAACCTGGATTACAACGTTATAAGTGATCGTATTGCAATAATGATATTATTATTCGATTGAATTCATTAAATTATTGAATTTACTTAAAAAAGGCATATTTTGGTCTATAAAGCAGAAATTAAATGATTCTTGAATCCAAAAGTCTCATCAATCGTTAATACATCATAATCTTACATATATAACGATGATCTGGTATCTACTGACAATATTATATAACATATATGACAGAATTTAATTTTTCATTTTAAATTTGCTGATTTGCTATGATTATTCTATAAATTTCATAACAGAGTACTCGAATACATATTCAAATCCAAAATATTTCTGATTTATAAACGTGAACCTGGACTACAATGTAAAAAGTGATCATAATGCATTAATGATATCATTATTCGATTGAATTCATTAAATTATTGAATTAACTTAAAAAAGGCATATTTTGGTCTATACAGCAGAAATTAAATGATTCTTGAATCCAAAAGTCTCATCAATCGTTAATACATCATTATCTTACATACATAACGATGATCTGGTATCTACTGACAATAATATATATTAAAAATTACTGAAATTGATTTTTCATTTTAAATTTGCTGATTTGCTATGATTATTCTATAAATTTCATAACAGAGTACTTAAATACATAATCATATCAAAAATCTTACTGCTATATAAATGTGAACCTGGATTACAACGTTATAAGTGATCGTAATGCAGTAATGATATCATTATTCGATTGAATTCATTAAATTATTGAATTTACTTAAAAAAGGCATATTTTGGTCTATAAAGCAGAAATTATATGATTCTTGAATCCAAAATTCTAATCAATCGTTAATACATCATAATCTTACATATATAACGATAATCTGGTATCTACTGACAATATTATATAACATAAATGACAGAATTTAATTTTTCATTTTAAATTTGCTGATTTGCTATGATTATTCTATAAATTTCATAACAGAGTACTCAAATACATAATCATATCAGAAAATCTTACTGCTTTATGGATGTGAACCTGGACTACAATGTAAAAAGTGATCATAATGCAGTAATGATATTATTATTCGATTGAATTCATTAAATTATTGAATTTAATTAAAAAAGGCATATTTTGGTCTATAAAGCAGAAATTATATGATTTTTGAATCCAAAAGTCCCATCAATTGTTAATACATCATTATCTTACATACATAACGATGATCTGGTATCTACTGACAATAATATATATTAAAAATTATTGAAATTAATTCTTCATTTTAAAATTGCTGATTTAATTTAAAAATTCGACAAACTTCATAACAAGGTACTCAATTACGTATTAAAATCCAAACTCTTACTGATATATGAATTGTAGACCGGGAATCAGGATGATACGTGATTATTTTACAGGTCACTTTATCAATTATTTTAATTTTCGATTGGATTGATGAATTATTGAATTTATTTCAAAACAAGCTTATTTATGGTCTAAAAATAAGAAATTGTATGATTTTTGAATCCAATAGTCTCATTGTTCGTTAATACATCAGTATCTTACAAATATAATGGTTATTGGTTACTACTGCCAATATTACATACAGTAAATTACTAAATTTGATTTTCAGTTCGAAACTTGCTGATTTGCTTTGATAATCACACAATTTTATTTACAGAGTACTTAAATACATAATCATATCAAAAATCTTACTGCTATATAAATGTGAACCTGGATTACAACGTTATAAGTGATCGTAATGCAGTAATGATATCATTATTCGATTGAATTCATTAAATTATTGAATTTACTTAAAAAAGGCATATTTTGGTCTATAAAGCAGAAATTATATGATTCTTGAATCCAAAATTCTAATCAATCGTTAATACATCATAATCTTACATATATAACGATAATCTGGTATCTACTGACAATATTATATAACATAAATGACAGAATTTAATTTTTCATTTTAAATTTGCTGATTTGCTATGATTATTCTATAAATTTCATAACAGAGTACTCAAATACATAATCATATCAGAAAATCTTACTGCTTTATGGATGTGAACCTGGATTACAACGTTATAAGTGATCGTAATGCAGTAATGATATTATTTTTCGATTGAATTCATTAAATTATTGAATTTACTTAAAAAAGGCATATTTTGGTCTATAAAGTAGAAATTATATGATTCTTGAATCCTAAAGTTTCATCAATCGTTAATACATCATTATATTACATACATAACGATGATCTGGTATCTACTGACAATAATATATAATAAAAATTACTGAAATTGATTTTTCATTTTAAATTTGCTGATTTGCTATGATTATTCTATAAATTTCATAACAGAGTACTCTAATACATATTCAAATCCAAAATATTTCTGATTTATAAATGTGAACCTGGACTACAATGTAAAAAATGATCATAATGCTTTAATGATATCATTATTCGATTGAATTCATTAAATTAACTTAAAAAGGGCATATTTTGGTCTATAAAGCAGAAATTAAATGATTCTTGAATCCAAAAGTCTCATCAATCGTTAATACATCATTATCTTACATACATAACGATGATCTGGTATCTACTGACAATAATATATATTAAAAATTACTGAAATTGATTTTTCATTTTAAATTTGCTGATTTGATATGATTATTCTATAAATTTCATAACAGAGTACTTAAATACATAATCATATCAAAAATCTTACTGCTATATAAATGTGAACCTGGATTACAACGTTATAAGTGATCGTAATGCAGTAATGATATCATTATTCGATTGAATTCATTAAATTATTGAATTTACTTAAAAAAGGCATATTTTGGTCTATAAAGCAGAAATTATATGATTCTTGAATCCAAAATTCTAATCAATCGTTAATACATCATAATCTTACATATATAACGATAATCTGGTATCTACTGACAATATTATATAACATAAATGACAGAATTTAATTTTTCATTTTAAATTTGCTGATTTGCTATGATTATTCTATAAATTTCATAACAGAGTACTCAAATACATAATCATATCAGAAAATCTTACTGCTTTATGGATGTGAACCTGGACTACAATGTAAAAAGTGATCATAATGCAGTAATGATATCATTATTCGATTGAATTCATTAAATTATTGAATTTACTTAAAAAAGGCATATTTTGGTCTATAAAGCAGAAATTAAATGATTCTTGAATCCAAAAGTCTCATCAATCGTTAATACATCATTATATTACATACATAACGATGATCTGGTATCTACTGACAATAATATATATTAAAAATTACTGAAATTGATTTTTCATTTTAAATTTGCTGATTTGCTATGATTATTCTATAAATTTCATAACAGAGTACTCAAATACATAATCATATCAGAAAATCTTACTGCTTTATGGATGTGAACCTGGATTACAACGTTATAAGTGATCGTAATGCAGTAATGATATCATTATTCGATTGAATTCATTAAATTATTGAATTTACTTAAAAAAGGCATATTTTGGTCTATAAAGCAGAAATTATATGATTCTTGAATCCAAAAGTCTAATCAATCGTTAATACATCATAATCTTACATATATAACGATGATCTGTTATCTACTGACAATATTATATAACATAAATGACTGAATTTAATTTTTCATTTTAAATTTGCTGATTTGCTATGATTATTCTATAAATTTCATAACAGAGTACTTAAATACATAATCATATCAAAAATCTTACTGCTATATAAATGTGAACCTGGATTACAACGTTATAAGTGATCGTAATGCAGTAATGATATCATTATTCGATTGAATTCATTAAATTATTGAATTTACTTAAAAAAGGCATATTTTGGTCTATAAAGCAGAAATTATATGATTCTTGAATCCAAAATTCTAATCAATCGTTAATACATCATAATCTTACATATATAACGATAATCTGGTATCTACTGACAATATTATATAACATAAATGACAGAATTTAATTTTTCATTTTAAATTTGCTGATTTGCTATGATTATTCTATAAATTTCATAACAGAGTACTCAAATACATAATCATATCAGAAAATCTTACTGCTTTATGGATGTGAACCTGGACTACAATGTAAAAAGTGATCATAATGCAGTAATGATATTATTATTCGATTGAGTTCATTAAATTATTGAATTTAATTAAAAAAGGCATATTTTGGTCTATAAAGCAGAAATTATATGATTTTTGAATCCAAAAGTCCCATCAATTGTTAATACATCATTATCTTACATACATAACGATGATCTGGTATCTACTGACAATAATATATATTAAAAATTATTGAAATTAATTCTTCATTTTAAAATTGCTGATTTAATTTAAAAATTCGACAAACTTCATAACAAGATACTCAATTACGTATTAAAATCCAAACTCTTACTGATATATGAATTGTAGACCGGGAATCAGGATGATACGTGATAATTTTACAGGTCACTTTATCAATTATTTTAATTTTCGATTGGATTAATGAATTATTGAATTTATTTCAAAACAAGCTTATTTATGGTCTAAAAATAAGAAATTGTATGATTTTTGAATCCAATAGTCTCATTGTTCGTTAATACATCAGTATCTTACAAATATAATGGTTATTGGTTACTACTGCCAATATTACATAAAGTAAATTACTAAATTTGATTTTCAGTTCGAAACTTGCTGATTTGCTTTGATAATCACACAATTTTATTTACAGAGTACTTAAATACATAATCATATCAAAAATCTTACTGCTATATAAATGTGAACCTGGATTACAACGTTATAAGTGATCGTAATGCAGTAATGATATCATTATTCGATTGAATTCATTAAATTATTGAATTTACTTAAAAAAGGCATATTTTGGTCTATAAAGCAGAAATTATATGATTCTTGAATCCAAAATTCTAATCAATCGTTAATACATCATAATCTTACATATATAACGATAATCTGGTATCTACTGACAATATTATATAACATAAATGACAGAATTTAATTTTTCATTTTAAATTTGCTGATTTGCTATGATTATTCTATAAATTTCATAACAGAGTACTCAAATACATAATCATATCAGAAAATCTTACTGCTTTATGGATGTGAACCTGGATTACAACGTTATAAGTGATCGTAATGCAGTAATGATATTATTTTTCGATTGAATTCATTAAATTTTTAAATTAACTTAAAAAAGGCATATTTTGGTCTATAAAGTAGAAATTATATGATTCTTGAATCCTAAAGTTTCATCAATCGTTAATACATCATTATATTACATACATAACGATGATCTGGTATCTACTGACAATAATATATAATAAAAATTACTGAAATTGATTTTTCATTTTAAATTTGCTGATTTGCTATGATTATTCTATAAATTTCATAAAGGAGTACTCTAATACATATTCAAATCCAAAATATTTCTGATTTATAAATGTGAACCTGGACTACAATGTAAAAAATGATCATAATGCTTTAATGATATCATTATTCGATTGAATTCATTAAATTATTGAATTAACTTAAAAAAGGCATATTTTGGTCTATAAAGCAGAAATTAAATGATTCTTGAATCCAAAAGTCTCATCAATCGTTAATACATCATTATCTTAAATACATAACGATGATCTGGTATCTACTGACAATAATATATATTAAAAATTACTGAAATTGATTTTTCATTTTAAATTTGCTGATTTGCTATGATTATTCTATAAATTTCATAACAGAGTACTCAAATACATAATCATATCAGAAAATCTTACTGCTTTATGGATGTGAACCTGGACTACAATGTAAAAAGTGATCATAATGCAGTAATGATATTATTATTCGATTGAATTCATTAAATTATTGAATTTAATTAAAAAAGGCATATTTTGGTCTATAAAGCAGAAATTATATGATTTTTGAATCCAAAAGTCCCATCAATTGTTAATACATCATTATCTTACATACATAACGATGATCTGGTATCTACTGACAATAATATATATTAAAAATTATTGAAATTAATTCTTCATTTTAAAATTGCTGATTTAATTTAAAAATTCGACAAACTTCATAACAAGGTACTCAATTACGTATTAAAATCCAAACTCTTACTGATATATGAATTGTAGACCGGGAATCAGGATGATACGTGATTATTTTACAGGTCACTTCTTCAATTATTTTAATTTTCGATTGGATTGATGAATTATTGAATTTATTTCAAAACAAGCTTATTTATGGTCTAAAAATAAGAAATTGTATGATTTTTGAATCCAATAGTCTCATTGTTCGTTAATACATCAGTATCTTACAAATATAATGGTTATTGGTTACTACTGCCAATATTACATAAAGTAAATTACTAAATTTGATTTTCAGTTCGAAACTTGCTGATTTGCTTTGATAATCACACAATTTTATTTACAGAGTACTTAAATACATAATCATATCAAAAATCTTACTGCTTTATAAATGTGAACCTGGATTACAACGTTATAAGTGATCGTAATGCAGTAATGATATCATTATTCGATTGAATTCATTAAATTATTGAATTTACTTAAAAAAGGCATATTTTGGTCTATAAAGCAGAAATTATATGATTCTTGAATCCAAAATTCTAATCAATCGTTAATACATCATAATCTTACATATATAACGATAATCTGGTATCTACTGACAATATTATATAACATAAATGACAGAATTTAATTTTTCATTTTAAATTTGCTGATTTGCTATGATTATTCTATAAATTTCATAACAGAGTACTCAAATACATAATCATATCAGAAAATCTTACTGCTTTATGGATGTGAACCTGGATTACAACGTTATAAGTGATCGTAATGCAGTAATGATATTATTTTTCGATTGAATTCATTAAATTATTGAATTTACTTAAAAAAGGCATATTTTGGTCTATAAAGTAGAAATTATATGATTCTTGAATCCTAAAGTTTCATCAATCGTTAATACATCATTATATTACATACATAACGATGATTTGGTATCTACTGACAATAATATATATTAAAAATTACTGAAATTGATTTTTCATTTTAAATTTGCTGATTTGCTATGATTATTCTATAAATTTCATAACAGAGTACTTAAATACATAATCATATCAGAAAATCTTACTGCTATATAAATGTGAACCTGGATTACAACGTTATAAGTGATCGTAATGCAGTAATGATATCATTATTCGATTGAATTCATTAAATTATTGAATTTACTTAAAAAAGGCATATTTTGGTCTATAAAGCAGAAATTATATGATTCTTGAATCCAAAATTCTAATCAATCGTTAATACATCATAATCTTACATATATAACGATAATCTGGTATCTACTGACAATATTATATAACATAAATGACAGAATTTAATTTTTCATTTTAAATTTGCTGATTTGCTATGATTATTCTATAAATTTCATAACAGAGTACTCAAATACATAATCATATCAGAAAATCTTACTGCTTTATGGATGTGAACCTGGACTACAATGTAAAAAGTGATCATAATGCAGTAATGATATTATTATTCGATTGAATTCATTAAATTATTGAATTTAATTAAAAAAGGCATATTTTGGTCTATAAAGCAGAAATTATATGATTTTTGAATCCAAAAGTCCCATCAATTGTTAATACATCATTATCTTACATACATAACGATGATCTGGTATCTACTGACAATAATATATATTAAAAATTATTGAAATTAATTCTTCATTTTAAAATTGCTGATTTAATTTAAAAATTCGACAAACTTCATAACAAGGTACTCAATTACGTATTAAAATCCAAACTCTTACTGATATATGAATTGTAGACCGGGAATCAGGATGATACGTGATTATTTTACAGGTCACTTTATCAATTATTTTAATTTTCGATTGGATTGATGAATTATTGAATTTATTTCAAAACAAGCTTATTTATGGTCTAAAAATAAGAAATTGTATGATTTTTGAATCCAATAGTCTCATTGTTCGTTAATACATCAGTATCTTACAAATATAATGGTTATTGGTTACTACTGCCAATATTACATAAAGTAAATTACTAAATTTGATTTTCAGTTCGAAACTTGCTGATTTGCTTTGATAATCACACAATTTTATTTACAGAGTACTTAAATACATAATCATATCAAAAATCTTACTGCTATATAAATGTGAACCAGGATTACAACGTTATAAGTGATCGTAATGCAGTAATGATATCATTATTCGATTGAATTCATTAAATTATTGAATTTACTTAAAAAAGGCATATTTTGGTCTATAAAGCAGAAATTATATGATTCTTGAATCCAAAATTCTAATCAATCGTTAATACATCATAATCTTACATATATAACGATAATCTGGTATCTACTGACAATATTATATAACATAAATGACAGAATTTAATTTTTCATTTTAAATTTGCTGATTTGCTATGATTATTCTATAAATTTCATAACAGAGTACTCAAATACATAATCATATCAGAAAATCTTACTGCTTTATGGATGTGAACCTGGACTACAATGTAAAAAGTGATCATAATGCAGTAATGATATTATTATTCGATTGAATTCATTAAATTATTGAATTTAATTAAAAAAGGCATATTTTGGTCTATAAAGCAGAAATTATATGATTTTTGAATCCAAAAGTCCCATCAATTGTTAATACATCATTATCTTACATACATAACGATGATCTGGTATCTACTGACAATAATATATATTAAAAATTATTGAAATTAATTCTTCATTTTAAAATTGCTGATTAGCTATGATATTCTATAAATTTCATAACAGAGTACTCTAATACATATTCAAATCCAAAATATTTCTGATTTATAAATGTGAACCTGGACTACAATGTAAAAAATGATCATAATGCTTTAATGATATCATTATTCGATTGAATTCATTAAATTATTGAATTAACTTAAAAAAGGCATATTTTGGTCTATAAAGCAGAAATTAAATGATTCTTGAATCCAAAAGTCTCATCAATCGTTAATACATCATTATCTTACATACATAACGATGATCTGGTATCTACTGACAATAATATATATTAAAAATTACTGAAATTGATTTTTCATTTTAAATTTGCTGATTTGCTATGATTATTCTATAAATTTCATAACAGAGTACTCAAATACATAATCATATCAGAAAATCTTACTGCTTTATGGATGTGAACCTGGATTACAACGTTATAAGTGATCGTAATGCAGTAATGATATCATTATTCGATTGAATTCATTAAATTATTGAATTTACTTAAAAAAGGCATATTTTGGTCTATAAAGCAGAAATTATATGATTCTTGAATCCAAAAGTCTAATCAATCGTTAATACATCATAATCTTACATATATAACGATGATCTGGTATCTACTGACAATATTATATAACATAAATGACAGAATTTAATTTTTCATTTTAAATTTGCTGATTTGCTATGATTATTCTATAAATTTCATAACAGAGTACTCAAATACATAATCATATCAGAAAATCTTACTGCTTTATGGATGTGAACCTGGATTACAACGTTATAAGTGATCGTAATGCAGTAATGATATTATTATTCGATTGAATTCATTAAATTATTGAATTTAATTAAAAAAGGCATATTTTGGTCTATAAAGCAGAAATTATATGATTTTTGAATCCAAAAGTCCCATCAATTGTTAATACATCATTATCTTACATACATAACGATGATCTGGTATCTACTGACAATAATATATATTAAAAATTATTGAAATTAATTCTTCATTTTAAAATTGCTGATTTAATTTAAAAATTCGACAAACTTCATAACAAGGTACTCAATTACGTATTAAAATCCAAACTCTTACTGATATATGAATTGTAGACCGGGAATCAGGATGATACGTGATTATTTTACAGGTCACTTTATCAATTATTTTAATTTTCGATTGGATTGATGAATTATTGAATTTATTTCAAAACAAGCTTATTTATGGTCTAAAAATAAGAAATTGTATGATTTTTGAATCCAATAGTCTCATTGTTCGTTAATACATCAGTATCTTACAAATATAATGGTTATTGGTTACTACTGCCAATATTACATAAAGTAAATTACTAAATTTGATTTTCAGTTCGAAACTTGCTGATTTGCTTTGATAATCACACAATTTTATTTACAGAGTACTTAAATACATAATCATATCAAAAATCTTACTGCTATATAAATGTGAACCTGGATTACAACGTTATAAGTGATCGTAATGCAGTAATGATATCATTATTCGATTGAATTCATTAAATTATTGAATTTACTTAAAAAAGGCATATTTTGGTCTATAAAGCAGAAATTAAATGATTCTTGAATCCAAAATTCTAATCAATCGTTAATACATCATAATCTTACATATTTAACGATAATCTGGTATCTACTGACAATATTATATAACATAAATGACAGAATTTAATTTTTCATTTTAAATTTGCTGATTTGCTATGATTATTCTATAAATTTCATAACAGAGTACTCAAATACATAATCATATCAGAAAATCTTACTGCTTTATGGATGTGAACCTGGATTACAACGTTATAAGTGATCGTAATGCAGTAATGATATTATTTTTCGATTGAATTCATTAAATTATTGAATTTACTTAAAAAAGGCATATTTTGGTCTATAAAATAGAAATTATATGATTCTTGAATCCTAAAGTTTCATCAATCGTTAATACATCATTATATTACATACATAACGATGATCTGGTATCTACTGACAATAATATAAATTAAAAATTACTGAAATTGATTTTTCATTTTAAATTTGCTGATTTGCTATGATTATTCTATAAATTTCATAACAGAGTACTCTAATACATATTCAAATCCAAAATATTTCTGATTTATAAATGTGAACCTGGACTACAATGTAAAAAATGATCATAATGCTTTAATGATATCATTATTCGATTGAATTTATTAAATTATTGAATTTACTTAAAAAAGGGATATTTTGGTCTATAATGCAGAAATTATATGATTTGTTGAATCCAAAAGTCTCATCAATTGTTTATACATCATTATCTTACATACATAACGATGAACTGGTATCTACTGACAATAATATATATTATAAATTACTGAAATTGATTCTTCATTTGAATATTGCTGATTTGCTTCAAAAATTCTACAAACTTCATTTCAGAGTTCTCAAATACATATTAAAATCCAAAATCTTACTGATATATGAATTGTGTACCGGGAGTCAGGATGATACGTGATAATTTTACAGTTCACTTTATCAATGATTTTAATTTTCGATTAGATTGATGAATTATTAAATTTATTTCAAAACAAGCTTCTTTATGGTCTAAAAATAAGAAATTGTATGATTTTCGAATCCAATAGTCTCATCTATGGGTAATAAATGATTATTTTACAAATCTTATATTGATCTGGTTACTACTGCCAATATTACATAAGCTAAATTACTAAATTTGATTTTCCGTTCGAAACTTGCTGATTTGCTTTGATAATCACACAATTTTATTTACAGAGTACTTAAATAAATAATCATATCAAAAATCTTACTGCTATATAAATGTGAACCTGGATTACAACGTTATAAGTGATCGTAATGCAGTAATGATATCATTATTCGATTGAATTCATTAAATTATTGAATTTACTTAAAAAAGGCATATTTTGGTCTATAAAGCAGAAATTAAATGATTCTTGTATCCAAAAGTCTCATCAATCGTTAATACATCATAATCTTACATATATAACGATGATCTGGTATCTACTGACAATATTATATAACATAAATGACAGAATTTAATTTTTCATTTTAAATTTGCTGATTTGCTATGATTATTCTATAAATTTCATAACAAAGTACTCAAATACATAATCATATCAGAAAATCTTACTGCTTTATGGATGTGAACCTGGACTACAATGTAAAAAGTGATCATAATGCAGTAATGATATTATTATTCGATTGAATTCATTAAATTATTGAATCTAATTAAAAAAGGCATATTTTGGTCTATAAAGCAGAAATTATATGATTTTTGAATCCAAAAGTCCCATCAATTGTTAATACATCATTATCTTACATACATAACGATGATCTGGTATCTACTGACAATAATATATATTAAAAATTATTGAAATTAATTCTTCATTTTAAAATTGCTGATTTAATTTAAAAATTCGACAAACTTCATAACAAGGTACTCAATTACGTATTAAAATCCAAACTCTTACTGATATATGAATTGTAGACCGGGAATCAGGATGATACGTGATTATTTTACAGGTCACTTTATCAATTATTTTAATTTTCGATTGGATTGATGAATTATTGAATTTATTTCAAAACAAGCTTATTTATGGTCTAAAAATAAGAAATTGTATGATTTTTGAATCCAATAGTCTCATTGTTCGTTAATACATCAGTATCTTACAAATATAATGGTTATTGGTTACTACTGCCAATATTACATAAAGTAAATTACTAAATTTGATTTTCAGTTCGAAACTTGCTGATTTGCTTTGATAATCACACAATTTTATTTACAGAGTACTTAAATACATAATCATATCAAAAATCTTACTGCTATATAAATGTGAACCTGGATTACAACGTTATAAGTGATCGTAATGCAGTAATGATATCATTATTCGATTGAATTCATTAAATTATTGAATTTACTTAAAAAAGGCATATTTTGGTCTATAAAGCAGAAATTATATGATTCTTGAATCCAAAATTCTAATCAATCGTTAATACATCATAATCTTACATATATAACGATAATCTGGTATCTACTGACAATATTATATAACATAAATGACAGAATTTAATTTTTCATTTTAAATTTGCTGATTTGCTATGATTATTCTATAAATTTCATAACAGAGTACTCAAATACATATTCAAATCCAAAATATTTCTGATTTATAAATGTGAACCTGGACTACAATGTAAAAAATGATCATAATGCTTTAATGATATCATTATTCGATTGAATTCATTAAATTATTGAATTAACTTAAAAAAGGCATATTTTGGTCTATAAAGCAGAAATTAAATGATTCTTGAATCCAAAAGTCTCATCAATCGTTAATACATCATTATCTTACATACATAACGATGATCTGGTATCTACTGACAATAATATATATTAAAAATTACTGAAATTGATTTTTCATTTTAAATTTGCTGATTTGCTATGATTATTCTATAAATTTCATAACAGAGTACTTAAATACATAATCATATCAAAAATCTTACTGCTATATAAATGTGAACCTGGATTACAACGTTATAAGTGATCGTAATGCAGTAATGATATCATTATTCGATTGAATTCATTAAATTATTGAATTTACTTAAAAAAGGCATATTTTGGTCTATAAAGCAGAAATTATATGATTCTTGAATCCAAAATTCTAATCAATCGTTAATACATCATAATCTTACATATATAACGATAATCTGGTATCTACTGATTATATTATATAACATAAATGACAGAATTTAATTTTTCATTTTAAATTTGCTGATTTGCTATGATTATTCTATAAATTTCATAACAGAGTACTCAAATACATAATCATATCAGAAAATCTTACTGCTTTATGGATGTGAACCTGGACTACAATGTAAAAAGTGATCATAATGCAGTAATGATATCATTATTCGATTGAATTCATTAAATTATTGAATTTACTTAAAAAAGGCATATTTTGGTCTATAAAGCAGAAATTAAATGATTCTTGAATCCAAAAGTCTCATCAATCGTTAATACATCATTATATTCCATACATAACGATGATCTGGTATCTACTGACAATAATATATATTAAAAAATACTGAAATTGATTTTTCATTTTAAATTTGCTGATTTGCTATGATTATTCTATAAATTTCAACACAGAGTACTCAAATACATAATCATATCAGAAAATCTTACTGCTTTATGGATGTGAACCTGGATTACAACGTTATAAGTGATCGTAATGCAGTAATGATATCATTATTCGATTGAATTCATTAAATTATTGAATTTACTTAAAAAAGGCATATTTTGGTCTATAAAGCAGAAATTATATGATTCTTGAATCCAAAAGTCTAATCAATCGTTAATACATCATAATCTTACATATATAACGATGATCTGGTATCTACTGACAATATTATATAACATAAATGACAGAATTTAATTTTTCATTTTAAATTTGCTGATTTGCTATGATTATTCTATAAATTTCATAACAGAGTACTCAAATACATAATCATATCAGAAAATCTTACTGCTTTATGGATGTGAACCTGGATTACAACGTTATAAGTGATCGTAATGCAGTAATGATATTATTATTCGATTGAATTCATTAAATTATTGAATTTAATTAAAAAGGCATATTTTGGTCTATAAAGCAGAAATTATATGATTTTTGAATCCAAAAGTCCCATCAATTGTTAATACATCATTATCTTACATACATAACGATGATCTGGTATCTACTGACAATAATATATATTAAAAATTATTGAAATTAATTCTTCATTTTAAAATTGCTGATTTAATTTAAAAATTCGACAAACTTCATAACAAGGTACTCAATTACGTATTAAAATCCAAACTCTTACTGATATATGAATTGTAGACCGGGAATCAGGATGATACGTGGTTATTTTACAGGTCACTTATCAATTATTTTAATTTTCGATTGGATTGATGAATTATTGAATTTATTTCAAAACAAGCTTATTTATGGTCTAAAAATAAGAAATTGTATGATTTTTGAATCCAATAGTCTCATTGTTCGTTAATACATCAGTATCTTACAAATATAATGGTTATTGGTTACTACTGCCAATATTACATAAAGTAAATTACTAAATTTGATTTTCAGTTCGAAACTTGCTGATTTGCTTTGATAATCACACAATTTTATTTACAGAGTACTTAAATACATAATCATATCAGAAAATCTTACTGCTTTATGGATGTGAACCTGGATTACAACGTTATAAGTGATCGTAATGCAGTAATGATATCATTATTCGATTGAATTCATTAAATTATTGAATTTACTTAAAAAAGGCATATTTTGGTCTATAAAGCAGAAATTAAATGATTCTTGAATCCAAAAGTCTCATCAATCGTTAATACATCATTATCTTACATACATAACGATGATCTGGTATCTACTGACAATAATATATATTAAAAATTACTGAAATTGATTTTTCATTTTAAATTTGCTGATTTGCTATGATTATTCTATAAATTTCATAACAGAGTACTCAAATACATAATCATATCAGAAAATCTTACTGCTTTATGGATGTGAACCTGGATTACAACGTTATAAGTGATCGTTATGCAGTAATGATATCATTATTCGATTGAATTCATTAAATTATTGAATTTACTTAAAAAAGGCATATTTTGGTCTATAAAGCAGAAATTAAATGATTCTTGAATCCAAAATTCTAATCAATCGTTAATACATCATAATCTTACATATTTAACGATAATCTGGTATCTACTGACAATATTATATAACATAAATGACAGAATTTAATTTTTCATTTTAAATTTGCTGATTTGCTATGATTATTCTATAAATTTCATAACAGAGTACTCAAATACATAATCATATCAGAAAATCTTACTGCTTTATGGATGTGAACCTGGATTACAACGTTATAAGTGATCGTAATGCAGTAATGATATTATTTTTCGATTGAATTCATTAAATTATTGAATTTACTTAAAAAAGGCATATTTTGGTCTATAAAATAGAAATTATATGATTCTTGAATCCTAAAGTTTCATCAATCGTTAATACATCATTATATTACATACATAACGATGATCTGGTATCTACTGACAATAATATAAATTAAAAATTACTGAAATTGATTTTTCATTTTAAATTTGCTGATTTGCTATGATTATTCTATAAATTTCATAACAGAGTACTCTAATACATATTCAAATCCAAAATATTTCTGATTTATAAATGTGAACCTGGACTACAATGTAAAAAATGATCATAATGCTTTAATGATATCATTATTCGATTGAATTTATTAAATTATTGAATTTACTTAAAAAAGGGATATTTTGGTCTATAATGCAGAAATTATATGATTTGTTGAATCCAAAAGTCTCATCAATTGTTTATACATCATTATCTTACATACATAACGATGAACTGGTATCTACTGACAATAATATATATTATAAATTACTGAAATTGATTCTTCATTTGAATATTGCTGATTTGCTTCAAAAATTCTACAAACTTCATTTCAGAGTTCTCAAATACATATTAAAATCCAAAATCTTACTGATATATGAATTGTGTACCGGGAGTCAGGATGATACGTGATAATTTTACAGTTCACTTTATCAATGATTTTAATTTTCGATTAGATTGATGAATTATTAAATTTATTTCAAAACAAGCTTCTTTATGGTCTAAAAATAAGAAATTGTATGATTTTCGAATCCAATAGTCTCATCTATGGGTAATAAATGATTATTTTACAAATCTTATATTGATCTGGTTACTACTGCCAATATTACATAAGCTAAATTACTAAATTTGATTTTCCGTTCGAAACTTGCTGATTTGCTTTGATAATCACACAATTTTATTTACAGAGTACTTAAATAAATAATCATATCAAAAATCTTACTGCTATATAAATGTGAACCTGGATTACAACGTTATAAGTGATCGTAATGCAGTAATGATATCATTATTCGATTGAATTCATTAAATTATTGAATTTACTTAAAAAAGGCATATTTTGGTCTATAAAGCAGAAATTAAATGATTCTTGTATCCAAAAGTCTCATCAATCGTTAATACATCATAATCTTACATATATAACGATGATCTGGTATCTACTGACAATATTATATAACATAAATGACAGAATTTAATTTTTCATTTTAAATTTGCTGATTTGCTATGATTATTCTATAAATTTCATAACAAAGTACTCAAATACATAATCATATCAGAAAATCTTACTGCTTTATGGATGTGAACCTGGACTACAATGTAAAAAGTGATCATAATGCAGTAATGATATTATTATTCGATTGAATTCATTAAATTATTGAATCTAATTAAAAAAGGCATATTTTGGTCTATAAAGCAGAAATTATATGATTTTTGAATCCAAAAGTCCCATCAATTGTTAATACATCATTATCTTACATACATAACGATGATCTGGTATCTACTGACAATAATATATATTAAAAATTATTGAAATTAATTCTTCATTTTAAAATTGCTGATTTAATTTAAAAATTCGACAAACTTCATAACAAGGTACTCAATTACGTATTAAAATCCAAACTCTTACTGATATATGAATTGTAGACCGGGAATCAGGATGATACGTGATTATTTTACAGGTCACTTTATCAATTATTTTAATTTTCGATTGGATTGATGAATTATTGAATTTATTTCAAAACAAGCTTATTTATGGTCTAAAAATAAGAAATTGTATGATTTTTGAATCCAATAGTCTCATTGTTCGTTAATACATCAGTATCTTACAAATATAATGGTTATTGGTTACTACTGCCAATATTACATAAAGTAAATTACTAAATTTGATTTTCAGTTCGAAACTTGCTGATTTGCTTTGATAATCACACAATTTTATTTACAGAGTACTTAAATACATAATCATATCAAAAATCTTACTGCTATATAAATGTGAACCTGGATTACAACGTTATAAGTGATCGTAATGCAGTAATGATATCATTATTCGATTGAATTCATTAAATTATTGAATTTACTTAAAAAAGGCATATTTTGGTCTATAAAGCAGAAATTATATGATTCTTGAATCCAAAATTCTAATCAATCGTTAATACATCATAATCTTACATATATAACGATAATCTGGTATCTACTGACAATATTATATAACATAAATGACAGAATTTAATTTTTCATTTTAAATTTGCTGATTTGCTATGATTATTCTATAAATTTCATAACAGAGTACTCAAATACATATTCAAATCCAAAATATTTCTGATTTATAAATGTGAACCTGGACTACAATGTAAAAAATGATCATAATGCTTTAATGATATCATTATTCGATTGAATTCATTAAATTATTGAATTAACTTAAAAAAGGCATATTTTGGTCTATAAAGCAGAAATTAAATGATTCTTGAATCCAAAAGTCTCATCAATCGTTAATACATCATTATCTTACATACATAACGATGATCTGGTATCTACTGACAATAATATATATTAAAAATTACTGAAATTGATTTTTCATTTTAAATTTGCTGATTTGCTATGATTATTCTATAAATTTCATAACAGAGTACTTAAATACATAATCATATCAAAAATCTTACTGCTATATAAATGTGAACCTGGATTACAACGTTATAAGTGATCGTAATGCAGTAATGATATCATTATTCGATTGAATTCATTAAATTATTGAATTTACTTAAAAAAGGCATATTTTGGTCTATAAAGCAGAAATTATATGATTCTTGAATCCAAAATTCTAATCAATCGTTAATACATCATAATCTTACATATATAACGATAATCTGGTATCTACTGATTATATTATATAACATAAATGACAGAATTTAATTTTTCATTTTAAATTTGCTGATTTGCTATGATTATTCTATAAATTTCATAACAGAGTACTCAAATACATAATCATATCAGAAAATCTTACTGCTTTATGGATGTGAACCTGGACTACAATGTAAAAAGTGATCATAATGCAGTAATGATATCATTATTCGATTGAATTCATTAAATTATTGAATTTACTTAAAAAAGGCATATTTTGGTCTATAAAGCAGAAATTAAATGATTCTTGAATCCAAAAGTCTCATCAATCGTTAATACATCATTATATTCCATACATAACGATGATCTGGTATCTACTGACAATAATATATATTAAAAAATACTGAAATTGATTTTTCATTTTAAATTTGCTGATTTGCTATGATTATTCTATAAATTTCAACACAGAGTACTCAAATACATAATCATATCAGAAAATCTTACTGCTTTATGGATGTGAACCTGGATTACAACGTTATAAGTGATCGTAATGCAGTAATGATATCATTATTCGATTGAATTCATTAAATTATTGAATTTACTTAAAAAAGGCATATTTTGGTCTATAAAGCAGAAATTATATGATTCTTGAATCCAAAAGTCTAATCAATCGTTAATACATCATAATCTTACATATATAACGATGATCTGGTATCTACTGACAATATTATATAACATAAATGACAGAATTTAATTTTTCATTTTAAATTTGCTGATTTGCTATGATTATTCTATAAATTTCATAACAGAGTACTCAAATACATAATCATATCAGAAAATCTTACTGCTTTATGGATGTGAACCTGGATTACAACGTTATAAGTGATCGTAATGCAGTAATGATATTATTATTCGATTGAATTCATTAAATTATTGAATTTAATTAAAAAGGCATATTTTGGTCTATAAAGCAGAAATTATATGATTTTTGAATCCAAAAGTCCCATCAATTGTTAATACATCATTATCTTACATACATAACGATGATCTGGTATCTACTGACAATAATATATATTAAAAATTATTGAAATTAATTCTTCATTTTAAAATTGCTGATTTAATTTAAAAATTCGACAAACTTCATAACAAGGTACTCAATTACGTATTAAAATCCAAACTCTTACTGATATATGAATTGTAGACCGGGAATCAGGATGATACGTGGTTATTTTACAGGTCACTTATCAATTATTTTAATTTTCGATTGGATTGATGAATTATTGAATTTATTTCAAAACAAGCTTATTTATGGTCTAAAAATAAGAAATTGTATGATTTTTGAATCCAATAGTCTCATTGTTCGTTAATACATCAGTATCTTACAAATATAATGGTTATTGGTTACTACTGCCAATATTACATAAAGTAAATTACTAAATTTGATTTTCAGTTCGAAACTTGCTGATTTGCTTTGATAATCACACAATTTTATTTACAGAGTACTTAAATACATAATCATATCAGAAAATCTTACTGCTTTATGGATGTGAACCTGGATTACAACGTTATAAGTGATCGTAATGCAGTAATGATATCATTATTCGATTGAATTCATTAAATTATTGAATTTACTTAAAAAAGGCATATTTTGGTCTATAAAGCAGAAATTAAATGATTCTTGAATCCAAAAGTCTCATCAATCGTTAATACATCATTATCTTACATACATAACGATGATCTGGTATCTACTGACAATAATATATATTAAAAATTACTGAAATTGATTTTTCATTTTAAATTTGCTGATTTGCTATGATTATTCTATAAATTTCATAACAGAGTACTCAAATACATAATCATATCAGAAAATCTTACTGCTTTATGGATGTGAACCTGGATTACAACGTTATAAGTGATCGTTATGCAGTAATGATATCATTATTCGATTGAATTCATTAAATTATTGAATTTACTTAAAAAAGGCATATTTTGGTCTATAAAGCAGAAATTATATGATTCTTGAATCCTAAAGTTTCATCAATCGTTAATACATCATTATATTACATACATAACGATGATCTGGTATCTACTGACAATAATATATATTAAAAATTACTGAAATTGATTTTTCATTTTAAATTTGCTGATTTGCTATGATTATTCTATAAATTTCATAACAGAGTACTCTAATACATATTCAAATCCAAAATATTTCTGATTTATAATTGTGAACCTGGACTACAATGTAAAAAGTGATCATAATGCAGTAATGATATCATTATTCGATTGAATTCATTAAATTATTGAATTTACTTAAAAAAGGCATATTTTGGTCTATAAAGCAGAAATTAAATGATTCTTGAATCCAAAAGTCTCATCAATCGTTAATACATCATTATATTACATACATAACGATGATCTGGTATCTACTGACAATAATATATATTAAAAATTACTGAAATTGATTTTTCATTTTAAATTTGCTGATTTGCTATGATTATTCTATAAATTTCATAACAGAGTACTCAAATACATAATCATATCAGAAAATCTTACTGCTTTATGGATGTGAACCTGGATTACAACGTTATAAGTGATCGTAATGCAGTAATGATATCATTATTCGATTGAATTCATTAAATTATTGAATTTACTTAAAAAAGGCATATTTTGGTCTATAAAGCAGAAATTATATGATTCTTGAATCCAAAAGTCTAATCAATCGTTAATACATCATAATCTTACATATATAACGATGATCTGGTATCTACTGACAATATTATATAACATAAATGACAGAATTTAATTTTTCATTTTAAATTTGCTGATTTGCTATGATTATTCTATAAATTTCATAACAGAGTACTCAAATACATAATCATATCAGAAAATCTTACTGCTTTATGGATGTGAACCTGGATTACAACGTTATAAGTGATCGTAATGCAGTAATGATATTATTATTCGATTGAATTCATTAAATTATTGAATTTAATTAAAAAAGGCATATTTTGGTCTATAAAGCAGAAATTATATGATTTTTGAATC
Organism: Lepeophtheirus nordmannii; assembly: GCA_963680855.1. NCBI lineage: Eukaryota > Metazoa > Arthropoda > Copepoda > Siphonostomatoida > Caligidae > Lepeophtheirus > Lepeophtheirus nordmannii. Next base: position 18,932,362 of record OY804520.1, on the reverse strand, counting down.
CAAAAGTCCCATCAATTGTTAATACATCATTATCTTACATACATAACGATGATCTGGTATCTACTGACAATAATATATATTAAAAATTATTGAAATTAATTCTTCATTTTAAAATTGCTGATTTAATTTAAAAATTCGACAAACTTCATAACAAGGTACTCAATTACGTATTAAAATCCAAACTCTTACTGATATATGAATTGTAGACCGGGAATCAGGATGATACGTGATTATTTTACAGTTCACTTTATCAATTATTTTAATTTTCGATTGGATTGATGAATTATTGAATTTATTTCAAAACAAGCTTATTTATGGTCTAAAAATAAGAAATTGTATGATTTTTGAATCCAATAGTCTCATTGTTCGTTAATACATCAGTATCTTACAAATATAATGGTTATTGGTTACTACTGCCAATATTACATAAAGTAAATTACTAAATTTGATTTTCAGTTCGAAACTTGCTGATTTGCTTTGATAATCACACAATTTTATTTACTTTTTTTTTACTTTTTAATTATTTTTTTATTGGTCTATAAAGCAGAAATTAAATGATTCTTGAATCCAAAAGTCTCATCAATCGTTAATACATCATTATCTTACATACATAACGATGATCTGGTATCTACTGACAATAATATATATTAAAAATTACTGAAATTGATTTTTCATTTTAAATTTGCTGATTTGCTATGATTATTCTATAAATTTCATAACAGAGTACTTAAATACATAATCATATCAAAAATCTTACTGCTATATAAATGTGAACCTGGATTACAACGTTATAAGTGATCGTAATGCAGTAATGATATCATTATTCGATTGAATTCATTAAATTATTGAATTTACTTAAAAAAGGCATATTTTGGTCTATAAAGCAGAAATTATATGATTCTTGAATCCAAAATTCTAATCAATCGTTAATACATCATAATCTTACATATATAACGATAATCTGGTATCTACTGATTATATTATATAACATAAATGACAGAATTTAATTTTTCATTTTAAATTTGCTGATTTGCTATGATTATTCTATAAATTTCATAACAGAGTACTCAAATACATAATCATATCAGAAAATCTTACTGCTTTATGGATGTGAACCTGGACTACAATGTAAAAAGTGATCATAATGCAGTAATGATATCATTATTCGATTGAATTCATTAAATTATTGAATTTACTTAAAAAAGGCATATTTTGGTCTATAAAGCAGAAATTAAATGATTCTTGAATCCAAAAGTCTCATCAATCGTTAATACATCATTATATTACATACATAACGATGATCTGGTATCTACTGACAATAATATATATTAAAAATTACTGAAATTGATTTTTCATTTTAAATTTGCTGATTTGCTATGATTATTCTATAAATTTCATAACAGAGTACTCAAATACATAATCATATCAGAAAATCTTACTGCTTTATGGATGTGAACCTGGATTACAACGTTATAAGTGATGGTAATGCAGTAATGATATCATTATTCGATTGAATTCATTAAATTATTGAATTTACTTAAAAAAGGCATATTTTGGTCTATAAAGCAGAAATTATATGATTCTTGAATCCAAAAGTCTAATCAATCGTTAATACATCATAATCTTACATATATAACGATGATCTGGTATCTACTGACAATATTATATAACATAAATGACAGAATTTAATTTTTCATTTTAAATTTGCTGATTTGCTATGATTATTCTATAAATTTCATAACAGAGTACTCAAATACATAATCATATCAGAAAATCTTACTGCTTTATGGATGTGAACCTGGATTACAACGTTATAAGTGATCGTAATGCAGTAATGATATTATTATTCGATTGAATTCATTAAATTATTGAATTTAATTAAAAAAGGCATATTTTGGTCTATAAAGCTGAAATTATATGATTTTTGAATCCAAAAGTCCCATCAATTGTTAATACATCATTATCTTACATACATAACGATGATCTGGTATCTACTGACAATAATATATATTAAAAATTATTGAAATTAATTCTTCATTTTAAAATTGCTGATTTAATTTAAAAATTCGACAAACTTCATAACAAGGTACTCAATTACGTATTAAAATCCAAACTCTTACTGATATATGAATTGTAGACCGGGAATCAGGAGGATACGTGATTATTTTACAGGTCACTTTATCAATTATTTTAATTTTCGATTGGATTGATGAATTATTGAATTTATTTCAAAACAAGCTTATTTATGGTCTAAAAATAAGAAATTGTATGATTTTTGAATCCAATAGTCTCATTGTTCGTTAATACATCAGTATCTTACAAATATAATGGTTATTGGTTACTACTGCCAATATTACATAAAGTAAATTACTAAATTTGATTTTCAGTTCGAAACTTGCTGATTTGCTTTGATAATCACACAATTTTATTTACAGAGTACTTAAATACATAATCATATCAAAAATCTTACTGCTTTATAAATGTGAACCTGGATTACAACGTTATAAGTGATCGTAATGCAGTAATGATATCATTATTCGATTGAATTCATTAAATTATTGAATTTACTTAAAAAAGGCATATTTTGGTCTATAAAGCAGAAATTATATGATTCTTGAATCCAAAATTCTAATCAATCGTTAATACATCATAATCTTACATATATAACGATAATCTGGTATCTACTGACAATATTATATAACATAAATGACAGAATTTAATTTTTCATTTTAAATTTGCTGATTTGCTATGATTATTCTATAAATTTCATAACAGAGTACTCAAATACATAATCATATCAGAAAATCTTACTGCTTTATGGATGTGAACCTGGATTACAACGTTATAAGTGATCGTAATGCAGTAATGATATTATTTTTCGATTGAATTCATTAAATTATTGAATTTACTTAAAAAAGGCATAATTTGGTCTATAAAATAGAAATTATATGCTTCTTGAATCCAAAAGTCTCATCAATCGTTAATACATCATTATCTTACATACATAACGATGATCTGGTATCTACTGACAATAATATATATTAAAAATTACTGAAATTGATTTTTCATTTTAAATTTGCTGATTTGCTATGATTATTCTATAAATTTCATAACAGAGTACTTAAATACATAATCATATCAAAAATCTTACTGCTATGTAAATGTGAACCTGGATTACAACGTTATAAGTGATCGTAATGCAGTAATGATATCATTATTCGATTGAATTCATTAAATTATTGAATTTACTTAAAAAAGGCATATTTTGGTCTATAAAGCAGAAATTATATGATTCTTGAATCCAAAATTCTAATCAATCGTTAATACATCATAATCTTACATATATAACGATAATCTGGTATCTACTGATTATATTATATAACATAAATGACAGAATTTAATTTTTCATTTTAAATTTGCTGATTTGCTATGATTATTCTATAAATTTCATAACAGAGTACTCAAATACATAATCATATCAGAAAATCTTACTGCTTTATGGATGTGAACCTGGACTACAATGTAAAAAGTGATCATAATGCAGTAATGATATCATTATTCGATTGAATTCATTAAATTATTGAATTTACTTAAAAAAGGCATATTTTGGTCTATAAAGCAGAAATTAAATGATTCTTGAATCCAAAAGTCTCATCAATCGTTAATACATCATTATATTACATACATAACGATAATCTGGTATCTACTGACAATATTATATAACATAAATGACAGAATTTAATTTTTCATTTTAAATTTGCTGATTTGCTATGATTATTCTATAAATTTCATAACAGAGTACTCAAATACATAATCATATCAGAAAATCTTACTGCTTTATGGATGTGAACCTGGATTACAACGTTATAAGTGATCGTAATGCAGTAATGATATCATTATTCGATTGAATTCATTAAATTATTGAATTTACTTAAAAAAGGCATATTTTGGTCTATAAAGCAGAAATTATATGATTCTTGAATCCAAAAGTCTAATCAATCGTTAATACATCATAATCTTACATATATAACGATGATCTGGTACCTACTGACAATATTATATAACATAAATGACAGAATTTAATTTTTCATTTTAAATTTGCTGATTTGCTATGATTATTCTATAAATTTCATAACAGAGTACTCAAATACATAATCATATCAGAAAATCTTACTGCTTTATGGATGTGAACCTGGATTACAACGTTATAAGTGATCGTAATGCAGTAATGATATTATTATTCGATTGAATTCATTAAATTATTGAATTTAATTAAAAAAGGCATATTTTGGTCTATAAAGCAGAAATTATATGATTTTTGAATCCAAAAGTCCCATCAATTGTTAATACATCATTATCTTACATACATAACGATGATCTGGTATCTACTGACAATAATATATATTAAAAATTATTGAAATTAATTCTTCATTTTAAAATTGCTGATTTAATTTAAAAATTCGACAAACTTCATAACAAGGTACTCAATTACGTATTAAAATCCAAACTCTTACTGATATATGAATTGTAGACCGGGAATCAGGATGATACGTGATTATTTTACAGGTCACTTTATCAATTATTTTAATTTTCGATTGGATTGATGAATTATTGAATTTATTTCAAAACAAGCTTATTTATGGTCTAAAAATAAGAAATTGTATGATTTTTGAATCCAATAGTCTCATTGTTCGTTAATACATCAGTATCTTACAAATATAATGGTTATTGGTTACTACTGCCAATATTACATAAAGTAAATTACTAAATTTGATTTTCAGTTCGAAACTTGCTGATTTGCTTTGATAATCACACAATTTTATTTACAGAGTACTTAAATACATAATCATATCAAAAATCTTACTGCTTTATAAATGTGAACCTGGATTACAACGTTATAAGTGATCGTAATGCAGTAATGATATCATTATTCGATTGAATTCATTAAATTATTGAATTTACTTAAAAAAGGCATATTTTGGTCTATAAAGCAGAAATTATATGATTCTTGAATCCAAAATTCTAATCAATCGTTAATACATCATAATCTTACATATATAACGATAATCTGGTATCTACTGACAATATTATATAACATAAATGACAGAATTTAATTTTTCATTTTAAATTTGCTGATTTGCTATGATTATTCTATAAATTTCATAACAGAGTACTCAAATACATAATCATATCAGAAAATCTTACTGCTTTATGGATGTGAACCTGGATTACAACGTTATAAGTGATCGTAATGCAGTAATGATATTATTTTTCGATTGAATTCATTAAATTATTGAATTTACTTAAAAAAGGCATATTTTGGTCTATAAAGCAGAAATTAAATGATTCTTGAATCCAAAAGTTTCATCAATCGTTAATACATCATTATCTTACATACATAACGATGATCTGGTATCTACTGACAATAATATATAATAAAAATTACTGAAATTGATTTTTCATTTTAAATTTGCTGATTTGCTATGATTATTCTATAAATTTCATAACAGAGTACTCTAATACATATTCAAATCCAAAATATTTCTGATTTATAAATGTGAACCTGGACTACAATGTAAAAAATGATCATAATGCTTTAATGATATCATTATTCGATTGAATTCATTAAATTATTGAATTAACTTAAAAAAGGCATATTTTGGTCTATAAAGCAGAAATTAAATGATTCTTGAATCCAAAAGTCTCATCAATCGTTAATACATCATTATCTTACATACATAACGATGATCTGGTATCTACTGACAATAATATATATTAAAAATTACTGAAATTGATTTTTCATTTTAAATTTGCTGATTTGCTATGATTATTCTATAAATTTCATAACAGAGTACTTAAATACATAATCATATCAAAAATCTTACTGCTATATAAATGTGAACCTGGATTACAACGTTATAAGTGATCGTAATGCAGTAATGATATCATTATTCGATTGAATTCATTAAATTATTGAATTTACTTAAAAAAGGCATATTTTGGTCTATAAAGCAGAAATTATATGATTCTTGAATCCAAAATTCTAATCAATCGTTAATACATCATAATCTTACATATATAACGATAATCTGGTATCTACTGATTATATTATATAACATAAATGACAGAATTTAATTTTTCATTTTAAATTTGCTGATTTGCTATGATTATTCTATAAATTTCATAACAGAGTACTCAAATACATAATCATATCAGAAAATCTTACTGCTTTATGGATGTGAACCTGGACTACAATGTAAAAAGTGATCATAATGCAGTAATGATATCATTATTCGATTGAATTCATTAAATTATTGAATTTACTTAAAAAAGGCATATTTTGGTCTATAAAGCAGAAATTAAATGATTCTTGAATCCAAAAGTCTCATCAATCGTTAATACATCATTATATTACATACATAACGATGATCTGGTATCTACTGACAATAATATATATTAAAAATTACTGAAATTGATTTTTCATTTTAAATTTGCTGATTTGCTATGATTATTCTATAAATTTCATAACAGAGTACTCAAATACATAATCATATCAGAAAATCTTACTGCTTTATGGATGTGAACCTGGATTACAACGTTATAAGTGATGGTAATGCAGTAATGATATCATTATTCGATTGAATTCATTAAATTATTGAATTTACTTAAAAAAGGCATATTTTGGTCTATAAAGCAGAAATTATATGATTCTTGAATCCAAAAGTCTAATCAATCGTTAATACATCATAATCTTACATATATAACGATGATCTGGTATCTACTGACAATATTATATAACATAAATGACAGAATTTAATTTTTCATTTTAAATTTGCTGATTTGCTATGATTATTCTATAAATTTCATAACAGAGTACTCAAATACATAATCATATCAGAAAATCTTACTGCTTTATGGATGTGAACCTGGATTACAACGTTATAAGTGATCGTAATGCAGTAATGATATTATTATTCGATTGAATTCATTAAATTTTTGAATTTAATTAAAAAAGGCATATTTTGGTCTATAAAGCAGAAATTATATGATTTTTGAATCTAAAAGTCCCATCAATTGTTAATACATCATTATCTTACATACATAACGATGATCTGGTATCTACTGACAATAATATTTATTAAAAATTATTGAAATTAATTCTTCATTTTAAAATTGCTGATTTAATTTAAAAATTCGACAAACTTCATAACAAGGTACTCAATTACGTATTAAAATCCAAACTCTTACTGATATATGAATTGTAGACCGGGAATCAGGAGGATACGTGATTATTTTACAGGTCACTTTATCAATTATTTTAATTTTCGATTGGATTGATGAATTATTGAATTTATTTCAAAACAAGCTTATTTATGGTCTAAAAATAAGAAATTGTATGATTTTTGAATCCAATAGTCTCATTGTTCGTTAATACATCAGTATCTTACAAATATAATGGTTATTGGTTACTACTGCCAATATTACATAAAGTAAATTACTAAATTTGATTTTCAGTTCGAAACTTGCTGATTTGCTTTGATAATCACACAATTTTATTTACAGAGTACTTAAATACATAATCATATCAAAAAACTTACTGCTATATAAATGTGAACCTGGATTACAACGTTATAAGTGATCGTAATGCAGTAATGATATCATTATTCGATTGAATTCATTAAATTATTGAATTTACTTAAAAAAGGCATATTTTGGTCTATAAAGCAGAAATTATATGATTCTTGAATCCAAAATTCTAATCAATCGTTAATACATCATAATCTTACATATATAACGATAATCTGGTATCTACTGACAATATTATATAACATAAATGACAGAATTTAATTTTTCATTTTAAATTTGCTGATTTGCTATGATTATTCTATAAATTTCATAACAGAGTACTCAAATACATAATCATATCAGAAAATCTTACTGCTTTATGGATGTGAACCTGGATTACAACGTTATAAGTGATCGTAATGCAGTAATGATATTATTTTTCGATTGAATTCATTAAATTATTGAATTTACTTAAAAAAGGCATATTTTGGTCTATAAAATAGAAATTATATGATTCTTGAATCCTAAAGTTTCATCAATCGTTAATACATCATTATCTTACATACATAACGATGATCTGGTATCTACTGACAATAATATATAATAAAAATTACTGAAATTGATTTTTCATTTTAAATTTGCTGATTTGCTATGATTATTCTATAAATTTCATAACAGAGTACTCTAATACATATTCAAATCCAAAATATTTCTGATTTATAAATGTGAACCTGGACTACAATGTAAAAAATGATCATAATGCTTTAATGATATCATTATTCGATTGAATTCATTAAATTATTGAATTAACTTAAAAAAGGCATATTTTGGTCTATAAAGCAGAAATTAAATGATTCTTGAATCCAAAAGTCTCATCAATCGTTAATACATCATTATCTTATATACATAACGATGATCTGGTATCTACTGACAATAATATATATTAAAAATTACTGAAATTGATTTTTCATTTTAAATTTGCTGATTTGCTATGATTATTCTATAAATTTCATAACAGAGTACTTAAATACATAATCATATCAAAAATCTTACTGCTATATAAATGTGAACCTGGATTACAACGTTATAAGTGATCGTAATGCAGTAATGATATCATTATTCGATTGAATTCATTAAATTATTGAATTTACTTAAAAAAGGCATATTTTGGTCTATAAAGCAGAAATTATATGATTCTTGAATCCAAAATTCTAATCAATCGTTAATACATCATAATCTTACATATATAACGATAATCTGGTATCTACTGATTATATTATATAACATAAATGACAGAATTTAATTTTTCATTTTAAATTTGCTGATTTGCTATGATTATTCTATAAATTTCATAACAGAGTACTCAAATACATAATCATATCAGAAAATCTTACTGCTTTATGGATGTGAACCTGGACTACAATGTAAAAAATGATCATAATGCTTTAATGATATCATTATTCGATTGAATTCATTAAATTATTGAATTTACTTAAAAAAGGCATATTTTGGTCTATAAAGCAGAAATTAAATGATTCTTGAATCCAAAAGTCTCATCAATCGTTAATACATCATTATCTTACATACATAACGATGATCTGGTATCTACTGACAATAATATATATTAAAAATTACTGAAATTGATTTTTCATTTTAAATTTGCTGATTTGCTATGATTATTCTATAAATTTCATAACAGAGTACTCAAATACATAATCATATCAGAAAATCTTACTGCTTTATGGATGTGAACCTGGATTACAACGTTATAAGTGATCGTTATGCAGTAATGATATCATTATTCGATTGAATTCATTAAATTATTGAATTTACTTAAAAAAGGCATATTTTGGTCTATAAAGCAGAAATTATATGATTCTTGAATCCTAAAGTTTCATCAATCGTTAATACATCATTATATTACATACATAACGATGATCTGGTATCTACTGACAATAATATATATTAAAAATTACTGAAATTGATTTTTCATTTTAAATTTGCTGATTTGCTATGATTATTCTATAAATTTCATAACAGAGTACTCTAATACATATTCAAATCCAAAATATTTCTGATTTATAAATGTGAACCTGGACTACAATGTAAAAAATGATCATAATGCTTTAATGATATCATTATTCGATTGAATTTATTAAATTATTGAATTTACTTAAAAAAGGGATATTTTGGTCTATAATGCAGAAATTATATGATTTGTTGAATCCAAAAGTCTCATCAATTGTTTATACATCATTATCTTACATACATAACGATGAACTGGTATCTACTGACAATAATATATATTATAAATTACTGAAATTGATTCTTCATTTGAATATTGCTGATTTGCTTCAAAAATTCTACAAACTTCATTTCAGAGTTCTCAAATACATATTAAAATCCAAAATCTTACTGATATATGAATTGTGTACCGGGAGTCAGGATGATACGTGATAATTTTACAGTTCACTTTATCAATGATTTTAATTTTCGATTAGATTGATGAATTATTAAATTTATTTCAAAACAAGCTTCTTTATGGTCTAAAAATAAGAAATTGTATGATTTTCGAATCCAATAGTCTCATCTATGGGTAATAAATGATTATTTTACAAATCTTATATTGATCTGGTTACTACTGCCAATATTACATAAGCTAAATTACTAAATTTGATTTTCCGTTCGAAACTTGCTGATTTGCTTTGATAATCACACAATTTTATTTACAGAGTACTTAAATAAATAATCATATCAAAAATCTTACTGCTATATAAATGTGAACCTGGATTACAACGTTATAAGTGATCGTAATGCAGTAATGATATCATTATTCGATTGAATTCATTAAATTATTGAATTTACTTAAAAAAGGCATATTTTGGTCTATAAAGCAGAAATTAAATGATTCTTGTATCCAAAAGTCTCATCAATCGTTAATACATCATAATCTTACATATATAACGATGATCTGGTATCTACTGACAATATTATATAACATAAATGACAGAATTTAATTTTTCATTTTAAATTTGCTGATTTGCTATGATTATTCTATAAATTTCATAACAAAGTACTCAAATACATAATCATATCAGAAAATCTTACTGCTTTATGGATGTGAACCTGGACTACAATGTAAAAAGTGATCATAATGCAGTAATGATATTATTATTCGATTGAATTCATTAAATTATTGAATCTAATTAAAAAAGGCATATTTTGGTCTATAAAGCAGAAATTATATGATTTTTGAATCCAAAAGTCCCATCAATTGTTAATACATCATTATCTTACATACATAACGATGATCTGGTATCTACTGACAATAATATATATTAAAAATTATTGAAATTAATTCTTCATTTTAAAATTGCTGATTTAATTTAAAAATTCGACAAACTTCATAACAAGGTACTCAATTACGTATTAAAATCCAAACTCTTACTGATATATGAATTGTAGACCGGGAATCAGGATGATACGTGATTATTTTACAGGTCACTTTATCAATTATTTTAATTTTCGATTGGATTGATGAATTATTGAATTTATTTCAAAACAAGCTTATTTATGGTCTAAAAATAAGAAATTGTATGATTTTTGAATCCAATAGTCTCATTGTTCGTTAATACATCAGTATCTTACAAATATAATGGTTATTGGTTACTACTGCCAATATTACATAAAGTAAATTACTAAATTTGATTTTCAGTTCGAAACTTGCTGATTTGCTTTGATAATCACACAATTTTATTTACAGAGTACTTAAATACATAATCATATCAAAAATCTTACTGCTATATAAATGTGAACCTGGATTACAACGTTATAAGTGATCGTAATGCAGTAATGATATCATTATTCGATTGAATTCATTAAATTATTGAATTTACTTAAAAAAGGCATATTTTGGTCTATAAAGCAGAAATTATATGATTCTTGAATCCAAAATTCTAATCAATCGTTAATACATCATAATCTTACATATATAACGATAATCTGGTATCTACTGACAATATTATATAACATAAATGACAGAATTTAATTTTTCATTTTAAATTTGCTGATTTGCTATGATTATTCTATAAATTTCATAACAGAGTACTCAAATACATATTCAAATCCAAAATATTTCTGATTTATAAATGTGAACCTGGACTACAATGTAAAAAATGATCATAATGCTTTAATGATATCATTATTCGATTGAATTCATTAAATTATTGAATTAACTTAAAAAAGGCATATTTTGGTCTATAAAGCAGAAATTAAATGATTCTTGAATCCAAAAGTCTCATCAATCGTTAATACATCATTATCTTACATACATAACGATGATCTGGTATCTACTGACAATAATATATATTAAAAATTACTGAAATTGATTTTTCATTTTAAATTTGCTGATTTGCTATGATTATTCTATAAATTTCATAACAGAGTACTTAAATACATAATCATATCAAAAATCTTACTGCTATATAAATGTGAACCTGGATTACAACGTTATAAGTGATCGTAATGCAGTAATGATATCATTATTCGATTGAATTCATTAAATTATTGAATTTACTTAAAAAAGGCATATTTTGGTCTATAAAGCAGAAATTATATGATTCTTGAATCCAAAATTCTAATCAATCGTTAATACATCATAATCTTACATATATAACGATAATCTGGTATCTACTGATTATATTATATAACATAAATGACAGAATTTAATTTTTCATTTTAAATTTGCTGATTTGCTATGATTATTCTATAAATTTCATAACAGAGTACTCAAATACATAATCATATCAGAAAATCTTACTGCTTTATGGATGTGAACCTGGACTACAATGTAAAAAGTGATCATAATGCAGTAATGATATCATTATTCGATTGAATTCATTAAATTATTGAATTTACTTAAAAAAGGCATATTTTGGTCTATAAAGCAGAAATTAAATGATTCTTGAATCCAAAAGTCTCATCAATCGTTAATACATCATTATATTCCATACATAACGATGATCTGGTATCTACTGACAATAATATATATTAAAAAATACTGAAATTGATTTTTCATTTTAAATTTGCTGATTTGCTATGATTATTCTATAAATTTCAACACAGAGTACTCAAATACATAATCATATCAGAAAATCTTACTGCTTTATGGATGTGAACCTGGATTACAACGTTATAAGTGATCGTAATGCAGTAATGATATCATTATTCGATTGAATTCATTAAATTATTGAATTTACTTAAAAAAGGCATATTTTGGTCTATAAAGCAGAAATTATATGATTCTTGAATCCAAAAGTCTAATCAATCGTTAATACATCATAATCTTACATATATAACGATGATCTGGTATCTACTGACAATATTATATAACATAAATGACAGAATTTAATTTTTCATTTTAAATTTGCTGATTTGCTATGATTATTCTATAAATTTCATAACAGAGTACTCAAATACATAATCATATCAGAAAATCTTACTGCTTTATGGATGTGAACCTGGATTACAACGTTATAAGTGATCGTAATGCAGTAATGATATTATTATTCGATTGAATTCATTAAATTATTGAATTTAATTAAAAAGGCATATTTTGGTCTATAAAGCAGAAATTATATGATTTTTGAATCCAAAAGTCCCATCAATTGTTAATACATCATTATCTTACATACATAACGATGATCTGGTATCTACTGACAATAATATATATTAAAAATTATTGAAATTAATTCTTCATTTTAAAATTGCTGATTTAATTTAAAAATTCGACAAACTTCATAACAAGGTACTCAATTACGTATTAAAATCCAAACTCTTACTGATATATGAATTGTAGACCGGGAATCAGGATGATACGTGGTTATTTTACAGGTCACTTATCAATTATTTTAATTTTCGATTGGATTGATGAATTATTGAATTTATTTCAAAACAAGCTTATTTATGGTCTAAAAATAAGAAATTGTATGATTTTTGAATCCAATAGTCTCATTGTTCGTTAATACATCAGTATCTTACAAATATAATGGTTATTGGTTACTACTGCCAATATTACATAAAGTAAATTACTAAATTTGATTTTCAGTTCGAAACTTGCTGATTTGCTTTGATAATCACACAATTTTATTTACAGAGTACTTAAATACATAATCATATCAGAAAATCTTACTGCTTTATGGATGTGAACCTGGATTACAACGTTATAAGTGATCGTAATGCAGTAATGATATCATTATTCGATTGAATTCATTAAATTATTGAATTTACTTAAAAAAGGCATATTTTGGTCTATAAAGCAGAAATTAAATGATTCTTGAATCCAAAAGTCTCATCAATCGTTAATACATCATTATCTTACATACATAACGATGATCTGGTATCTACTGACAATAATATATATTAAAAATTACTGAAATTGATTTTTCATTTTAAATTTGCTGATTTGCTATGATTATTCTATAAATTTCATAACAGAGTACTCAAATACATAATCATATCAGAAAATCTTACTGCTTTATGGATGTGAACCTGGATTACAACGTTATAAGTGATCGTTATGCAGTAATGATATCATTATTCGATTGAATTCATTAAATTATTGAATTTACTTAAAAAAGGCATATTTTGGTCTATAAAGCAGAAATTATATGATTCTTGAATCCTAAAGTTTCATCAATCGTTAATACATCATTATATTACATACATAACGATGATCTGGTATCTACTGACAATAATATATATTAAAAATTACTGAAATTGATTTTTCATTTTAAATTTGCTGATTTGCTATGATTATTCTATAAATTTCATAACAGAGTACTCTAATACATATTCAAATCCAAAATATTTCTGATTTATAATTGTGAACCTGGACTACAATGTAAAAAGTGATCATAATGCAGTAATGATATCATTATTCGATTGAATTCATTAAATTATTGAATTTACTTAAAAAAGGCATATTTTGGTCTATAAAGCAGAAATTAAATGATTCTTGAATCCAAAAGTCTCATCAATCGTTAATACATCATTATATTACATACATAACGATGATCTGGTATCTACTGACAATAATATATATTAAAAATTACTGAAATTGATTTTTCATTTTAAATTTGCTGATTTGCTATGATTATTCTATAAATTTCATAACAGAGTACTCAAATACATAATCATATCAGAAAATCTTACTGCTTTATGGATGTGAACCTGGATTACAACGTTATAAGTGATCGTAATGCAGTAATGATATCATTATTCGATTGAATTCATTAAATTATTGAATTTACTTAAAAAAGGCATATTTTGGTCTATAAAGCAGAAATTATATGATTCTTGAATCCAAAAGTCTAATCAATCGTTAATACATCATAATCTTACATATATAACGATGATCTGGTATCTACTGACAATATTATATAACATAAATGACAGAATTTAATTTTTCATTTTAAATTTGCTGATTTGCTATGATTATTCTATAAATTTCATAACAGAGTACTCAAATACATAATCATATCAGAAAATCTTACTGCTTTATGGATGTGAACCTGGATTACAACGTTATAAGTGATCGTAATGCAGTAATGATATTATTATTCGATTGAATTCATTAAATTATTGAATTTAATTAAAAAAGGCATATTTTGGTCTATAAAGCAGAAATTATATGATTTTTGAATCCAAAAGTCCCATCAATTGTTAATACATCATTATCTTACATACATAACGATGATCTGGTATCTACTGACAATAATATATATTAAAAATTATTGAAATTAATTCTTCATTTTAAAATTGCTGATTTAATTTAAAAATTCGACAAACTTCATAACAAGGTACTCAATTACGTATTAAAATCCAAACTCTTACTGATATATGAATTGTAGACCGGGAATCAGGATGATACGTGATTATTTTACAGTTCACTTTATCAATTATTTTAATTTTCGATTGGATTGATGAATTATTGAATTTATTTCAAAACAAGCTTATTTATGGTCTAAAAATAAGAAATTGTATGATTTTTGAATCCAATAGTCTCATTGTTCGTTAATACATCAGTATCTTACAAATATAATGGTTATTGGTTACTACTGCCAATATTACATAAAGTAAATTACTAAATTTGATTTTCAGTTCGAAACTTGCTGATTTGCTTTGATAATCACACAATTTTATTTACTTTTTTTTTACTTTTTAATTATTTTTTTATTGGTCTATAAAGCAGAAATTAAATGATTCTTGAATCCAAAAGTCTCATCAATCGTTAATACATCATTATCTTACATACATAACGATGATCTGGTATCTACTGACAATAATATATATTAAAAATTACTGAAATTGATTTTTCATTTTAAATTTGCTGATTTGCTATGATTATTCTATAAATTTCATAACAGAGTACTTAAATACATAATCATATCAAAAATCTTACTGCTATATAAATGTGAACCTGGATTACAACGTTATAAGTGATCGTAATGCAGTAATGATATCATTATTCGATTGAATTCATTAAATTATTGAATTTACTTAAAAAAGGCATATTTTGGTCTATAAAGCAGAAATTATATGATTCTTGAATCCAAAATTCTAATCAATCGTTAATACATCATAATCTTACATATATAACGATAATCTGGTATCTACTGATTATATTATATAACATAAATGACAGAATTTAATTTTTCATTTTAAATTTGCTGATTTGCTATGATTATTCTATAAATTTCATAACAGAGTACTCAAATACATAATCATATCAGAAAATCTTACTGCTTTATGGATGTGAACCTGGACTACAATGTAAAAAGTGATCATAATGCAGTAATGATATCATTATTCGATTGAATTCATTAAATTATTGAATTTACTTAAAAAAGGCATATTTTGGTCTATAAAGCAGAAATTAAATGATTCTTGAATCCAAAAGTCTCATCAATCGTTAATACATCATTATATTACATACATAACGATGATCTGGTATCTACTGACAATAATATATATTAAAAATTACTGAAATTGATTTTTCATTTTAAATTTGCTGATTTGCTATGATTATTCTATAAATTTCATAACAGAGTACTCAAATACATAATCATATCAGAAAATCTTACTGCTTTATGGATGTGAACCTGGATTACAACGTTATAAGTGATGGTAATGCAGTAATGATATCATTATTCGATTGAATTCATTAAATTATTGAATTTACTTAAAAAAGGCATATTTTGGTCTATAAAGCAGAAATTATATGATTCTTGAATCCAAAAGTCTAATCAATCGTTAATACATCATAATCTTACATATATAACGATGATCTGGTATCTACTGACAATATTATATAACATAAATGACAGAATTTAATTTTTCATTTTAAATTTGCTGATTTGCTATGATTATTCTATAAATTTCATAACAGAGTACTCAAATACATAATCATATCAGAAAATCTTACTGCTTTATGGATGTGAACCTGGATTACAACGTTATAAGTGATCGTAATGCAGTAATGATATTATTATTCGATTGAATTCATTAAATTATTGAATTTAATTAAAAAAGGCATATTTTGGTCTATAAAGCTGAAATTATATGATTTTTGAATCCAAAAGTCCCATCAATTGTTAATACATCATTATCTTACATACATAACGATGATCTGGTATCTACTGACAATAATATATATTAAAAATTATTGAAATTAATTCTTCATTTTAAAATTGCTGATTTAATTTAAAAATTCGACAAACTTCATAACAAGGTACTCAATTACGTATTAAAATCCAAACTCTTACTGATATATGAATTGTAGACCGGGAATCAGGAGGATACGTGATTATTTTACAGGTCACTTTATCAATTATTTTAATTTTCGATTGGATTGATGAATTATTGAATTTATTTCAAAACAAGCTTATTTATGGTCTAAAAATAAGAAATTGTATGATTTTTGAATCCAATAGTCTCATTGTTCGTTAATACATCAGTATCTTACAAATATAATGGTTATTGGTTACTACTGCCAATATTACATAAAGTAAATTACTAAATTTGATTTTCAGTTCGAAACTTGCTGATTTGCTTTGATAATCACACAATTTTATTTACAGAGTACTTAAATACATAATCATATCAAAAATCTTACTGCTTTATAAATGTGAACCTGGATTACAACGTTATAAGTGATCGTAATGCAGTAATGATATCATTATTCGATTGAATTCATTAAATTATTGAATTTACTTAAAAAAGGCATATTTTGGTCTATAAAGCAGAAATTATATGATTCTTGAATCCAAAATTCTAATCAATCGTTAATACATCATAATCTTACATATATAACGATAATCTGGTATCTACTGACAATATTATATAACATAAATGACAGAATTTAATTTTTCATTTTAAATTTGCTGATTTGCTATGATTATTCTATAAATTTCATAACAGAGTACTCAAATACATAATCATATCAGAAAATCTTACTGCTTTATGGATGTGAACCTGGATTACAACGTTATAAGTGATCGTAATGCAGTAATGATATTATTTTTCGATTGAATTCATTAAATTATTGAATTTACTTAAAAAAGGCATAATTTGGTCTATAAAATAGAAATTATATGCTTCTTGAATCCTAAAGTTTCATCAATCGTTAATACATCATTATCTTACATACATAACGATGATCTGGTATCTACTGACAATAATATATAATAAAAATTACTGAAATTGATTTTTCATTTTAAATTTGCTGATTTGCTATGATTATTCTATAAATTTCATAACAGAGTACTCTAATACATATTCAAATCCAAAATATTTCTGATTTATAAATGTGAACCTGGACTACAATGTAAAAAATGATCATAATGCTTTAATGATATCATTATTCGATTGAATTCATTAAATTATTGAATTAACTTAAAAAAGGCATATTTTGGTCTATAAAGCAGAAATTAAATGATTCTTGAATCCAAAAGTCTCATCAATCGTTAATACATCATTATCTTACATACATAACGATGATCTGGTATCTACTGACAATAATATATATTAAAAATTACTGAAATTGATTTTTCATTTTAAATTTGCTGATTTGCTATGATTATTCTATAAATTTCATAACAGAGTACTTAAATACATAATCATATCAAAAATCTTACTGCTATGTAAATGTGAACCTGGATTACAACGTTATAAGTGATCGTAATGCAGTAATGATATCATTATTCGATTGAATTCATTAAATTATTGAATTTACTTAAAAAAGGCATATTTTGGTCTATAAAGCAGAAATTATATGATTCTTGAATCCAAAATTCTAATCAATCGTTAATACATCATAATCTTACATATATAACGATAATCTGGTATCTACTGATTATATTATATAACATAAATGACAGAATTTAATTTTTCATTTTAAATTTGCTGATTTGCTATGATTATTCTATAAATTTCATAACAGAGTACTCAAATACATAATCATATCAGAAAATCTTACTGCTTTATGGATGTGAACCTGGACTACAATGTAAAAAGTGATCATAATGCAGTAATGATATCATTATTCGATTGAATTCATTAAATTATTGAATTTACTTAAAAAAGGCATATTTTGGTCTATAAAGCAGAAATTAAATGATTCTTGAATCCAAAAGTCTCATCAATCGTTAATACATCATTATATTACATACATAACGATAATCTGGTATCTACTGACAATATTATATAACATAAATGACAGAATTTAATTTTTCATTTTAAATTTGCTGATTTGCTATGATTATTCTATAAATTTCATAACAGAGTACTCAAATACATAATCATATCAGAAAATCTTACTGCTTTATGGATGTGAACCTGGATTACAACGTTATAAGTGATCGTAATGCAGTAATGATATCATTATTCGATTGAATTCATTAAATTATTGAATTTACTTAAAAAAGGCATATTTTGGTCTATAAAGCAGAAATTATATGATTCTTGAATCCAAAAGTCTAATCAATCGTTAATACATCATAATCTTACATATATAACGATGATCTGGTACCTACTGACAATATTATATAACATAAATGACAGAATTTAATTTTTCATTTTAAATTTGCTGATTTGCTATGATTATTCTATAAATTTCATAACAGAGTACTCAAATACATAATCATATCAGAAAATCTTACTGCTTTATGGATGTGAACCTGGATTACAACGTTATAAGTGATCGTAATGCAGTAATGATATTATTATTCGATTGAATTCATTAAATTATTGAATTTAATTAAAAAAGGCATATTTTGGTCTATAAAGCAGAAATTATATGATTTTTGAATCCAAAAGTCCCATCAATTGTTAATACATCATTATCTTACATACATAACGATGATCTGGTATCTACTGACAATAATATATATTAAAAATTATTGAAATTAATTCTTCATTTTAAAATTGCTGATTTAATTTAAAAATTCGACAAACTTCATAACAAGGTACTCAATTACGTATTAAAATCCAAACTCTTACTGATATATGAATTGTAGACCGGGAATCAGGATGATACGTGATTATTTTACAGGTCACTTTATCAATTATTTTAATTTTCGATTGGATTGATGAATTATTGAATTTATTTCAAAACAAGCTTATTTATGGTCTAAAAATAAGAAATTGTATGATTTTTGAATCCAATAGTCTCATTGTTCGTTAATACATCAGTATCTTACAAATATAATGGTTATTGGTTACTACTGCCAATATTACATAAAGTAAATTACTAAATTTGATTTTCAGTTCGAAACTTGCTGATTTGCTTTGATAATCACACAATTTTATTTACAGAGTACTTAAATACATAATCATATCAAAAATCTTACTGCTTTATAAATGTGAACCTGGATTACAACGTTATAAGTGATCGTAATGCAGTAATGATATCATTATTCGATTGAATTCATTAAATTATTGAATTTACTTAAAAAAGGCATATTTTGGTCTATAAAGCAGAAATTATATGATTCTTGAATCCAAAATTCTAATCAATCGTTAATACATCATAATCTTACATATATAACGATAATCTGGTATCTACTGACAATATTATATAACATAAATGACAGAATTTAATTTTTCATTTTAAATTTGCTGATTTGCTATGATTATTCTATAAATTTCATAACAGAGTACTCAAATACATAATCATATCAGAAAATCTTACTGCTTTATGGATGTGAACCTGGATTACAACGTTATAAGTGATCGTAATGCAGTAATGATATTATTTTTCGATTGAATTCATTAAATTATTGAATTTACTTAAAAAAGGCATATTTTGGTCTATAAAGCAGAAATTAAATGATTCTTGAATCCAAAAGTTTCATCAATCGTTAATACATCATTATCTTACATACATAACGATGATCTGGTATCTACTGACAATAATATATAATAAAAATTACTGAAATTGATTTTTCATTTTAAATTTGCTGATTTGCTATGATTATTCTATAAATTTCATAACAGAGTACTCTAATACATATTCAAATCCAAAATATTTCTGATTTATAAATGTGAACCTGGACTACAATGTAAAAAATGATCATAATGCTTTAATGATATCATTATTCGATTGAATTCATTAAATTATTGAATTAACTTAAAAAAGGCATATTTTGGTCTATAAAGCAGAAATTAAATGATTCTTGAATCCAAAAGTCTCATCAATCGTTAATACATCATTATCTTACATACATAACGATGATCTGGTATCTACTGACAATAATATATATTAAAAATTACTGAAATTGATTTTTCATTTTAAATTTGCTGATTTGCTATGATTATTCTATAAATTTCATAACAGAGTACTTAAATACATAATCATATCAAAAATCTTACTGCTATATAAATGTGAACCTGGATTACAACGTTATAAGTGATCGTAATGCAGTAATGATATCATTATTCGATTGAATTCATTAAATTATTGAATTTACTTAAAAAAGGCATATTTTGGTCTATAAAGCAGAAATTATATGATTCTTGAATCCAAAATTCTAATCAATCGTTAATACATCATAATCTTACATATATAACGATAATCTGGTATCTACTGATTATATTATATAACATAAATGACAGAATTTAATTTTTCATTTTAAATTTGCTGATTTGCTATGATTATTCTATAAATTTCATAACAGAGTACTCAAATACATAATCATATCAGAAAATCTTACTGCTTTATGGATGTGAACCTGGACTACAATGTAAAAAGTGATCATAATGCAGTAATGATATCATTATTCGATTGAATTCATTAAATTATTGAATTTACTTAAAAAAGGCATATTTTGGTCTATAAAGCAGAAATTAAATGATTCTTGAATCCAAAAGTCTCATCAATCGTTAATACATCATTATATTACATACATAACGATGATCTGGTATCTACTGACAATAATATATATTAAAAATTACTGAAATTGATTTTTCATTTTAAATTTGCTGATTTGCTATGATTATTCTATAAATTTCATAACAGAGTACTCAAATACATAATCATATCAGAAAATCTTACTGCTTTATGGATGTGAACCTGGATTACAACGTTATAAGTGATGGTAATGCAGTAATGATATCATTATTCGATTGAATTCATTAAATTATTGAATTTACTTAAAAAAGGCATATTTTGGTCTATAAAGCAGAAATTATATGATTCTTGAATCCAAAAGTCTAATCAATCGTTAATACATCATAATCTTACATATATAACGATGATCTGGTATCTACTGACAATATTATATAACATAAATGACAGAATTTAATTTTTCATTTTAAATTTGCTGATTTGCTATGATTATTCTATAAATTTCATAACAGAGTACTCAAATACATAATCATATCAGAAAATCTTACTGCTTTATGGATGTGAACCTGGATTACAACGTTATAAGTGATCGTAATGCAGTAATGATATTATTATTCGATTGAATTCATTAAATTTTTGAATTTAATTAAAAAAGGCATATTTTGGTCTATAAAGCAGAAATTATATGATTTTTGAATCTAAAAGTCCCATCAATTGTTAATACATCATTATCTTACATACATAACGATGATCTGGTATCTACTGACAATAATATTTATTAAAAATTATTGAAATTAATTCTTCATTTTAAAATTGCTGATTTAATTTAAAAATTCGACAAACTTCATAACAAGGTACTCAATTACGTATTAAAATCCAAACTCTTACTGATATATGAATTGTAGACCGGGAATCAGGAGGATACGTGATTATTTTACAGGTCACTTTATCAATTATTTTAATTTTCGATTGGATTGATGAATTATTGAATTTATTTCAAAACAAGCTTATTTATGGTCTAAAAATAAGAAATTGTATGATTTTTGAATCCAATAGTCTCATTGTTCGTTAATACATCAGTATCTTACAAATATAATGGTTATTGGTTACTACTGCCAATATTACATAAAGTAAATTACTAAATTTGATTTTCAGTTCGAAACTTGCTGATTTGCTTTGATAATCACACAATTTTATTTACAGAGTACTTAAATACATAATCATATCAAAAAACTTACTGCTATATAAATGTGAACCTGGATTACAACGTTATAAGTGATCGTAATGCAGTAATGATATCATTATTCGATTGAATTCATTAAATTATTGAATTTACTTAAAAAAGGCATATTTTGGTCTATAAAGCAGAAATTATATGATTCTTGAATCCAAAATTCTAATCAATCGTTAATACATCATAATCTTACATATATAACGATAATCTGGTATCTACTGACAATATTATATAACATAAATGACAGAATTTAATTTTTCATTTTAAATTTGCTGATTTGCTATGATTATTCTATAAATTTCATAACAGAGTACTCAAATACATAATCATATCAGAAAATCTTACTGCTTTATGGATGTGAACCTGGATTACAACGTTATAAGTGATCGTAATGCAGTAATGATATTATTTTTCGATTGAATTCATTAAATTATTGAATTTACTTAAAAAAGGCATATTTTGGTCTATAAAATAGAAATTATATGATTCTTGAATCCTAAAGTTTCATCAATCGTTAATACATCATTATCTTACATACATAACGATGATCTGGTATCTACTGACAATAATATATAATAAAAATTACTGAAATTGATTTTTCATTTTAAATTTGCTGATTTGCTATGATTATTCTATAAATTTCATAACAGAGTACTCTAATACATATTCAAATCCAAAATATTTCTGATTTATAAATGTGAACCTGGACTACAATGTAAAAAATGATCATAATGCTTTAATGATATCATTATTCGATTGAATTCATTAAATTATTGAATTAACTTAAAAAAGGCATATTTTGGTCTATAAAGCAGAAATTAAATGATTCTTGAATCCAAAAGTCTCATCAATCGTTAATACATCATTATCTTATATACATAACGATGATCTGGTATCTACTGACAATAATATATATTAAAAATTACTGAAATTGATTTTTCATTTTAAATTTGCTGATTTGCTATGATTATTCTATAAATTTCATAACAGAGTACTTAAATACATAATCATATCAAAAATCTTACTGCTATATAAATGTGAACCTGGATTACAACGTTATAAGTGATCGTAATGCAGTAATGATATCATTATTCGATTGAATTCATTAAATTATTGAATTTACTTAAAAAAGGCATATTTTGGTCTATAAAGCAGAAATTATATGATTCTTGAATCCAAAATTCTAATCAATCGTTAATACATCATAATCTTACATATATAACGATAATCTGGTATCTACTGATTATATTATATAACATAAATGACAGAATTTAATTTTTCATTTTAAATTTGCTGATTTGCTATGATTATTCTATAAATTTCATAACAGAGTACTCAAATACATAATCATATCAGAAAATCTTACTGCTTTATGGATGTGAACCTGGACTACAATGTAAAAAATGATCATAATGCTTTAATGATATCATTATTCGATTGAATTCATTAAATTATTGAATTTACTTAAAAAAGGCATATTTTGGTCTATAAAGCAGAAATTAAATGATTCTTGAATCCAAAAGTCTCATCAATCGTTAATACATCATTATCTTACATACATAACGATGATCTGGTATCTACTGACAATAATATATATTAAAAATTACTGAAATTGATTTTTCATTTTAAATTTGCTGATTTGCTATGATTATTCTATAAATTTCATAACAGAGTACTCAAATACATAATCATATCAGAAAATCTTACTGCTTTATGGATGTGAACCTGGATTACAACGTTATAAGTGATCGTTATGCAGTAATGATATCATTATTCGATTGAATTCATTAAATTATTGAATTTACTTAAAAAAGGCATATTTTGGTCTATAAAGCAGAAATTATATGATTCTTGAATCCTAAAGTTTCATCAATCGTTAATACATCATTATATTACATACATAACGATGATCTGGTATCTACTGACAATAATATATATTAAAAATTACTGAAATTGATTTTTCATTTTAAATTTGCTGATTTGCTATGATTATTCTATAAATTTCATAACAGAGTACTCTAATACATATTCAAATCCAAAATATTTCTGATTTATAATTGTGAACCTGGACTACAATGTATAAAATGATCGTAATGCAGTAATGATATTATTGTTCGATTGAATTTATTAAATTATTGAATTTACTTAAAAAAGGCATATTTTGGTCTATAAAGCATAAATTAAATGATTCTTGAATCCAAAAGTCTCATCAATCGTTAATACATCATTATCTTACATACATAACGATGATCTGGTATCTACTGACAATAATATATATTAAAAATTACTGAAATTGATTTTTCATTTTAAATTTGCTGATTTGCTATGATTATTCTATAAATTTCATAACAGAGTACTCTAATACATATTCAAATCCAAAATATTTCTGATTTATAAATGTGAACCTGGACTACAATGTAAAAAATGATCATAATGCAGTAATGATATTATTATTCGATTGAATTCATTAAATTATTGAATTTACTTAAAAAAGGCATATTTTGGTCTATAAAGCAGAAATTATATGATTCTTGAATCCAAAATTCTAATCAATCGTTAATACATCATAATCTTACATATATAACGATAATCTGGTATCTACTGACAATATTATATAACATAAATGACAGAATTTAATTTTTCATTTTAAATTTGCTGATTTGCTATGATTATTCTATAAATTTCATAACAGAGTACTCAAATACATAATCATATCAGAAAATCTTACTGCTTTATGGATGTGAACCTGGACTACAATGTAAAAAGTGATCATAATGCAGTAATGATATCATTATTCGATTGAATTCATTAAATTATTGAATTTACTTAAAAAAGGCATATTTTGGTCTATAAAGCAGAAATTAAATGATTCTTGAATCCAAAAGTCTCATCAATCGTTAATACATCATTATATTACATACATAACGATGATCTGGTATCTACTGACAATAATATATATTAAAAATTACTGAAATTGATTTTTCATTTTAAATTTGCTGATTTGCTATGATTATTCTATAAATTTCATAACAGAGTACTCAAATACATAATCATATCAGAAAATCTTACTGCTTTATGGATGTGAACCTGGATTACAACGTTATAAGTGATCGTAATGCAGTAATGATATCATTATTCGATTGAATTCATTAAATTATTGAATTTACTTAAAAAAGGCATATTTTGGTCTATAAAGCAGAAATTATATGATTCTTGAATCCAAAATTCTAATCAATCGTTAATACATCATAATCTTACATATATAACGATAATCTGGTATCTACTGACAATATTATATAACATAAATGACAGAATTTAATTTTTCATTTTAAATTTGCTGATTTGCTATGATTATTCTATAAATTTCATAACAGAGTACTCAAATACATAATCATATCAGAAAATCTTACTGCTTTATGGATGTGAACCTGGATTACAACGTTATAAGTGATCGTAATGCAGTAATGATATTATTATTCGATTGAATTCATTAAATTATTGAATTTAATTAAAAAAGGCATATTTTGGTCTATAAAGCAGAAATTATATGATTTTTGAATCCAAAAGTCCCATCAATTGTTAATACATCATTATCTTACATACATAACGATGATCTGGTATCTACTGACAATAATATATATTAAAAATTATTGAAATTAATTCTTCATTTTAAAATTGCTGATTTAATTTAAAAATTCGACAAACTTCATAACAAGGTACTCAATTACGTATTAAAATCCAAACTCTTACTGATATATGAATTGTAGACCGGGAATCAGGATGATACGTGATTATTTTACAGGTCACTTTATCAATTATTTTAATTTTCGATTGGATTGATGAATTATTGAATTTATTTCAAAACAAGCTTATTTATGGTCTAAAAATAAGAAATTGTATGATTTTTGAATCCAATAGTCTCATTGTTCGTTAATACATCAGTATCTTACAAATATAATGGTTATTGGTTACTACTGCCAATATTACATAAAGTAAATTACTAAATTTGATTTTCAGTTCGAAACTTGCTGATTTGCTTTGATAATCACACAATTTTATTTACAGAGTACTTAAATACATAATCATATCAAAAATCTTACTGCTATATAAATGTGAACCTGGATTACAACGTTATAAGTGATCGTAATGCAGTAATGATATCATTATTCGATTGAATTCATTAAATTATTGAATTTACTTAAAAAAGGCATATTTTGGTCTATAAAGCAGAAATTATATGATTCTTGAATCCAAAATTCTAATCAATCGTTAATACATCATAATCTTACATATATAACGATAATCTGGTATCTACTGACAATATTATATAACATAAATGACAGAATTTAATTTTTCATTTTAAATTTGCTGATTTGCTATGATTATTCTATAAATTTCATAACAGAGTACTCAAATACATAATCATATCAGAAAATCTTACTGCTTTATGGATGTGAACCTGGATTACAACGTTATAAGTGATCGTAATGCAGTAATGATATTATTTTTCGATTGAATTCATTAAATTATTGAATTTACTTAAAAAAGGCATATTTTGGTCTATAAAATAGAAATTATATGATTCTTGAATCCTAAAGTTTCATCAATCGTTAATACATCATTATCTTACATACATAACGATGATCTGGTATCTACTGACAATAATATATAATAAAAATTACTGAAATTGATTTTTCATTTTAAATTTGCTGATTTGCTATGATTATTCTATAAATTTCATAACAGAGTACTCTAATACATATTCAAATCCAAAATATTTCTGATTTATAAATGTGAACCTGGACTACAATGTAAAAAATGATCATAATGCTTTAATGATATCATTATTCGATTGAATTCATTAAATTATTGAATTTACTTAAAAAAGGCATATTTTGGTCTATAAAATAGAAATTATATGATTCTTGAATCCTACAGTTTCATCAATCGTTAATACATCATTATCTTACATACATAACGATGATCTGGTATCTACTGACAATAATATATAATAAAAATTACTGAAATTGATTTTTCATTTTAAATTTGCTGATTTGCTATGATTATTCTATAAATTTCATAACAGAGTACTTAAATACATAATCATATCAAAAATCTTACTGCTATATAAATGTGAACCTGGATTACAACGTTATAAGTGATCGTAATGCAGTAATGATATCATTATTCGATTGAATTCATTAAATTATTGAATTTACTTAAAAAAGGCATATTTTGGTCTATAAAGCAGAAATTATATGATTCTTGAATCCAAAATTCTAATCAATCGTTAATACATCATAATCTTACATATATAACGATAATCTGGTATCTACTGATTATATTATATAACATAAATGACAGAATTTAATTTTTCATTTTAAATTTGCTGATTTGCTATGATTATTCTATAAATTTCATAACAGAGTACTCAAATACATAATCATATCAGAAAATCTTACTGCTTTATGGATGTGAACCTGGACTACAATGTAAAAAGTGATCATAATGCAGTAATGATATCATTATTCGATTGAATTCATTAAATTATTGAATTTACTTAAAAAAGGCATATTTTGGTCTATAAAGCAGAAATTAAATGATTCTTGAATCCAAAAGTTTCATCAATCGTTAATACATCATTATATTACATACATAACGATGATCTGGTATCTACTGACAATAATATATATTAAAAATTACTGAAATTGATTTTTCATTTTAAATTTGCTGATTTGCTATGATTATTCTATAAATTTCATAACAGAGTACTCAAATACATAATCATATCAGAAAATCTTACTGCTTTATGGATGTGAACCTGGATTACAACGTTATAAGTGATCGTAATGCAGTAATGATATCATTATTCGATTGAATTCATTAAATTATTGAATTTACTTAAAAAAGGCATATTTTGGTCTATAAAGCAGAAATTATATGATTCTTGAATCCAAAAGTCTAATCAATCGTTAATACATCATAATCTTACATATATAACGATGATCTGGTATCTACTGACAATATTATATAACATAAATGACAGAATTTAATTTTTCATTTTAAATTTGCTGATTTGCTATGATTATTCTATAAATTTCATAACAGAGTACTCAAATACATAATCATATCAGAAAATCTTACTGCTTTATGGATGTGAACCTGGACTACAATGTAAAAAATGATCATAATGCTTTAATGATATCATTATTCGATTGAATTCATTAAATTATTGAATTTACTTAAAAAAGGCATATTTTGGTCTATAAAGCAGAAATTAAATGATTCTTGAATCCAAAAGTCTCATCAATCGTTAATACATCATTAGCTTACATACATAACGATGATCTGGTATCTACTGACAATAATATATATTAAAAATTACTGAAATTGATTTTTCATTTTAAATTTGCTGATTTGCTATGATTATTCTATAAATTTCATAACAGAGTACTCAAATACATAATCATATCAGAAAATCTTACTGCTTTATGGATGTGAACCTGGATTACAACGTTATAAGTGATCGTTATGCAGTAATGATATCATTATTCGATTGAATTCATTAAATTATTGAATTTACTTAAAAAAGGCATATTTTGGTCTATAAAGCAGAAATTATATGATTCTTGAATCCTAAAGTTTCATCAATCGTTAATACATCATTATATTACATACATAACGATGATCTGGTATCTACTGACAATAATATATATTAAAAATTACTGAAATTGATTTTTCATTTTAAATTTGCTGATTTGCTATGATTATTCTATAAATTTCATAACAGAGTACTCTAATACATATTCAAATCCAAAATATTTCTGATTTATAAATGTGAACCTGGACTACAATGTAAAAAATGATCATAATGCAGTAATGATATTATTATTCGATTGAATTCATTAAATTATTGAATTTACTTAAAAAAGGCATATTTTGGTCTATAAAGCAGAAATTATATGATTCTTGAATCCAAAATTCTAATCAATCGTTAATACATCATAATCTTACATATATAACGATAATCTGGTATCTACTGACAATATTATATAACATAAATGACAGAATTTAATTTTTCATTTTAAATTTGCTGATTTGCTATGATTATTCTATAAATTTCATAACAGAGTACTCAAATACATAATCATATCAGAAAATCTTACTGCTTTATGGATGTGAACCTGGACTACAATGTAAAAAGTGATCATAATGCAGTAATGATATCATTATTCGATTGAATTCATTAAATTATTGAATTTACTTAAAAAAGGCATATTTTGGTCTATAAAGCAGAAATTAAATGATTCTTGAATCCAAAAGTCTCATCAATCGTTAATACATCATTATATTACATACATAACGATGATCTGGTATCTACTGACAATAATATATATTAAAAATTACTGAAATTGATTTTTCATTTTAAATTTGCTGATTTGCTATGATTATTCTATAAATTTCATAACAGAGTACTCAAATACATAATCATATCAGAAAATCTTACTGCTTTATGGATGTGAACCTGGATTACAACGTTATAAGTGATCGTAATGCAGTAATGATATCATTATTCGATTGAATTCATTAAATTATTGAATTTACTTAAAAAAGGCATATTTTGGTCTATAAAGCAGAAATTATATGATTCTTGAATCCAAAATTCTAATCAATCGTTAATACATCATAATCTTACATATATAACGATAATCTGGTATCTACTGACAATATTATATAACATAAATGACAGAATTTAATTTTTCATTTTAAATTTGCTGATTTGCTATGATTATTCTATAAATTTCATAACAGAGTACTCAAATACATAATCATATCAGAAAATCTTACTGCTTTATGGATGTGAACCTGGATTACAACGTTATAAGTGATCGTAATGCAGTAATGATATTATTATTCGATTGAATTCATTAAATTATTGAATTTAATTAAAAAAGGCATATTTTGGTCTATAAAGCAGAAATTATATGATTTTTGAATCCAAAAGTCCCATCAATTGTTAATACATCATTATCTTACATACATAACGATGATCTGGTATCTACTGACAATAATATATATTAAAAATTATTGAAATTAATTCTTCATTTTAAAATTGCTGATTTAATTTAAAAATTCGACAAACTTCATAACAAGGTACTCAATTACGTATTAAAATCCAAACTCTTACTGATATATGAATTGTAGACCGGGAATCAGGATGATACGTGATTATTTTACAGGTCACTTTATCAATTATTTTAATTTTCGATTGGATTGATGAATTATTGAATTTATTTCAAAACAAGCTTATTTATGGTCTAAAAATAAGAAATTGTATGATTTTTGAATCCAATAGTCTCATTGTTCGTTAATACATCAGTATCTTACAAATATAATGGTTATTGGTTACTACTGCCAATATTACATAAAGTAAATTACTAAATTTGATTTTCAGTTCGAAACTTGCTGATTTGCTTTGATAATCACACAATTTTATTTACAGAGTACTTAAATACATAATCATATCAAAAATCTTACTGCTATATAAATGTGAACCTGGATTACAACGTTATAAGTGATCGTAATGCAGTAATGATATCATTATTCGATTGAATTCATTAAATTATTGAATTTACTTAAAAAAGGCATATTTTGGTCTATAAAGCAGAAATTATATGATTCTTGAATCCAAAATTCTAATCAATCGTTAATACATCATAATCTTACATATATAACGATAATCTGGTATCTACTGACAATATTATATAACATAAATGACAGAATTTAATTTTTCATTTTAAATTTGCTGATTTGCTATGATTATTCTATAAATTTCATAACAGAGTACTCAAATACATAATCATATCAGAAAATCTTACTGCTTTATGGATGTGAACCTGGATTACAACGTTATAAGTGATCGTAATGCAGTAATGATATTATTTTTCGATTGAATTCATTAAATTATTGAATTTACTTAAAAAAGGCATATTTTGGTCTATAAAATAGAAATTATATGATTCTTGAATCCTAAAGTTTCATCAATCGTTAATACATCATTATCTTACATACATAACGATGAACTGGTATCTACTGACAATAATATATAATAAAAATTACTGAAATTGATTTTTCATTTTAAATTTGCTGATTTGCTATGATTATTCTATAAATTTCATAACAGAGTACTCTAATACATATTCAAATCCAAAATATTTCTGATTTATAAATGTGAACCTGGACTACAATGTAAAAAATGATCATAATGCTTTAATGATATCATTATTCGATTGAATTCATTAAATTATTGAATTTACTTAAAAAAGGCATATTTTGGTCTATAAAATAGAAATTATATGATTCTTGAATCCTACAGTTTCATCAATCGTTAATACATCATTATCTTACATACATAACGATGATCTGGTATCTACTGACAATAATATATAATAAAAATTACTGAAATTGATTTTTCATTTTAAATTTGCTGATTTGCTATGATTATTCTATAAATTTCATAACAGAGTACTTAAATACATAATCATATCAAAAATCTTACTGCTATATAAATGTGAACCTGGATTACAACGTTATAAGTGATCGTAATGCAGTAATGATATCATTATTCGATTGAATTCATTAAATTATTGAATTTACTTAAAAAAGGCATATTTTGGTCTATAAAGCAGAAATTATATGATTCTTGAATCCAAAATTCTAATCAATCGTTAATACATCATAATCTTACATATATAACGATAATCTGGTATCTACTGATTATATTATATAACATAAATGACAGAATTTAATTTTTCATTTTAAATTTGCTGATTTGCTATGATTATTCTATAAATTTCATAACAGAGTACTCAAATACATAATCATATCAGAAAATCTTACTGCTTTATGGATGTGAACCTGGACTACAATGTAAAAAGTGATCATAATGCAGTAATGATATCATTATTCGATTGAATTCATTAAATTATTGAATTTACTTAAAAAAGGCATATTTTGGTCTATAAAGCAGAAATTAAATGATTCTTGAATCCAAAAGTCTCATCAATCGTTAATACATCATTATATTACATACATAACGATGATCTGGTATCTACTGACAATAATATATATTAAAAATTACTGAAATTGATTTTTCATTTTAAATTTGCTGATTTGCTATGATTATTCTATAAATTTCATAACAGAGTACTCAAATACATAATCATATCAGAAAATCTTACTGCTTTATGGATGTGAACCTGGATTACAACGTTATAAGTGATCGTAATGCAGTAATGATATCATTATTCGATTGAATTCATTAAATTATTGAATTTACTTAAAAAAGGCATATTTTGGTCTATAAAGCAGAAATTATATGATTCTTGAATCCAAAAGTCTAATCAATCGTTAATACATCATAATCTTACATATATAACGATGATCTGGTATCTACTGACAATATTATATAACATAAATGACAGAATTTAATTTTTCATTTTAAATTTGCTGATTTGCTATGATTATTCTATAAATTTCATAACAGAGTACTCAAATACATAATCATATCAGAAAATCTTACTGCTTTATGGATGTGAACCTGGATTACAACGTTATAAGTGATCGTAATGCAGTAATGATATTATTATTCGATTGAATTCATTAAATTATTGAATTTAATTAAAAAAGGCATATTTTGGTCTATAAAGCAGAAATTATATGATTTTTGAATCCAAAAGTCCCATCAATTGTTAATACATCATTATCTTACATACATAACGATGATCTGGTATCTACTGACAATAATATATATTAAAAATTATTGAAATTAATTCTTCATTTTAAAATTGCTGATTTAATTTAAAAATTCGACAAACTTCATAACAAGGTACTCAATTACGTATTAAAATCCAAACTCTTACTGATATATGAATTGTAGACCGGGAATCAGGATGATACGTGATTATTTTACAGGTCACTTTATCAATTATTTTAATTTTCGATTGGATTGATGAATTATTGAATTTATTTCAAAACAAGCTTATTTATGGTCTAAAAATAAGAAATTGTATGATTTTTGAATCCAATAGTCTCATTGTTCGTTAATACATCAGTATCTTACAAATATAATGGTTATTGGTTACTACTGCCAATATTACATAAAGTAAATTACTAAATTTGATTTTCAGTTCGAAACTTGCTGATTTGCTTTGATAATCACACAATTTTATTTACAGAGTACTTAAATACATAATCATATCAAAAATCTTACTGCTATATAAATGTGAACCTGGATTACAACGTTATAAGTGATCGTAATGCAGTAATGATATCATTATTCGATTGAATTCATTAAATTATTGAATTTACTTAAAAAAGGCATATTTTGGTCTATAAAGCAGAAATTATATGATTCTTGAATCCAAAATTCTAATCAATCGTTAATACATCATAATCTTACATATATAACGATAATCTGGTATCTACTGACAATATTATATAACATAAATGACAGAATTTAATTTTTCATTTTAAATTTGCTGATTTGCTATGATTATTCTATAAATTTCATAACAGAGTACTCAAATACATAATCATATCAGAAAATCTTACTGCTTTATGGATGTGAACCTGGATTACAACGTTATAAGTGATCGTAATGCAGTAATGATATTATTTTTCGATTGAATTCATTAAATTATTGAATTTACTTAAAAAAGGCATATTTTGGTCTATAAAATAGAAATTATATGATTCTTGAATCCTAAAGTTTCATCAATCGTTAATACATCATTATATTACATACATAACGATGATCTGGTATCTACTGACAATAATATATAATAAAAATTACTGAAATTGATTTTTCATTTTAAATTTGCTGATTTGCTATGATTATTCTATAAATTTCATAACAGAGTACTCTAATACATATTCAAATCCAAAATATTTCTGATTTATAAATGTGAACCTGGACTACAATGTAAAAAATGATCATAATGCTTTAATGATATCATTATTCGATTGAATTCATTAAATTATTGAATTTACTTAAAAAAGGCATATTTTGGTCTATAAAGCAGAAATTAAATGATTCTTGAATCCAAAAGTCTCATCAATCGTTAATACATCATTATCTTACATACATAACGATGATCTGGTATCTACTGACAATAATATATATTAAAAATTACTGAAATTGATTTTTCATTTTAAATTTGCTGATTTGCTTCAAAAATTCTACAAACTTCATTTCAGAGTTGTCAAATACATATTATAATCCAAAATCTTACTGATATATAAATTGTGTACCGGGAGTCAGGATGATACGTGATAATTTTACAGTTCACTTTATCAATGATTTTAATTTTCGATTAGATTGATGAATTATTAAATTTATTTCAAAACAACCTTCTTTATGGTCTAAAAATAAGAAATTGTATTATTTTTGAATCCAATAGTCTCATCTATGGGTAATAAATGATTATTTTACAAATCTTATGTTGATCTGGTAACTACTGCCAATATTACATCAGCTAAATTACTAAATTTGATTTTCAGTTCGAAACTTGCTGATTTGCTTTGATAATCACACAATTTTATTTATAGAGTACTAAATTAAATAATCATATTAGAAAATCTTACTGAACCTGGATTACAACGTTATAAGTGATCGTAATGCAGTAATGATATTATTATTCGATTGAATTCATTAAATTATTGAATTTACTTAAAAAAGGCATATTTTGGTCTATAAAGTAGAAATTATATGATTTGTTGAATCCAAAAGTCTCATCAATTGTTTATACATCATTATCTTACATACATAACGATGAACTGGTATCTACTGACAATAATATATATTATAAATTACTGAAATTGATTCTTCATTTGAATATTGCTGATTTGCTTCAAAAATTCTACAAACTTCATTTCAGAGTTCTCAAATACATATTATAATCCAAAATCTTACTGATATATAAATTGTGTACCGGGAGTCAGGATGATACGTGATAATTTTACAGTTCACTTTATCAATGATTTTAATTTTCGATTAGATTGATGAATTATTAAATTTATTTCAAAACAAGCTTCTTTATGGTCTAAAAATAAGAAATTGTATGATTTTCGAATCCAATAGTCTCATCTATGGGTAATAAATGATTATTTTACAAATCTTATATTGATCTGGTTACTACTGCCAATATTACATAAGCTAAATTACTAAATTTGATTTTCCGTTCGAAACTTGCTGATTTGCTTTGATAATCACACAATTTTATTTACAGAGTACTTAAATAAATAATCATATCAAAAATCTTACTGCTATATAAATGTGAACCTGGATTACAACGTTATAAGTGATCGTAATGCAGTAATGATATCATTATTCGATTGAATTCATTAAATTATTGAATTTACTTAAAAAAGGCATATTTTGGTCTATAAAGCAGAAATTAAATGATTCTTGAATCCAAAAGTCTCATCAATCGTTAATACATCATAATCTTACATATATAACGATGATCTGGTATCTACTGACAATATTATATAACATATATGACAGAATTTAATTTTTCATTTTAAATTTGCTGATTTGCTATGATTATTCTATAAATTTCATAACAGAGTACTCAAATACATAATCATATCAGAAAATCTTACTGCTTTATGGATGTGAACCTGGACTACAATGTAAAAAGTGATCATAATGCAGTAATGATATCATTATTCGATTGAATTCATTAAATTATTGAATTTACTTAAAAAAGGCATATTTTGGTCTATAAAGCAGAAATTATATGATTCTTGAATCCAAAAGTCTAATCAATCGTTAATACATCATAATCTTACATATATAACGATGATCTGGTATCTACTGACAATATTATATAACATAAATGACAGAATTTAATTTTTCATTTTAAATTTGCTGATTTGCTATGATTATTCTATAAATTTCATAACAGAGTACTCAAATACATAATCATATCAGAAAATCTTACTGCTTTATGGATGTGAACCTGGATTACAACGTTATAAGTGATCGTAATGCAGTAATGATATTATTATTCGATTGAATTCATTAAATTATTGAATTTAATTAAAAAAGGCATATTTTGGTCTATAAAGCAGAAATTATATGATTTTTGAATCCAAAAGTCCCATCAATTGTTAATACATCATTATCTTACATACATAACGATGATCTGGTATCTACTGACAATAATATATATTAAAAATTATTGAAATTAATTCTTCATTTTAAAATTGCTGATTTAATTTAAAAATTCGACAAACTTCATAACAAGGTACTCAATTACGTATTAAAATCCAAACTCTTACTGATATATGAATTGTAGACCGGGAATCAGGATGATACGTGATTATTTTACAGGTCACTTTATCAATTATTTTAATTTTCGATTGGATTGATGAATTATTGAATTTATTTCAAAACAAGCTTATTTATGGTCTAAAAATAAGAAATTGTATGATTTTTGAATCCAATAGTCTCATTGTTCGTTAATACATCAGTATCTTACAAATATAATGGTTATTGGTTACTACTGCCAATATTACATAAAGTAAATTACTAAATTTGATTTTCAGTTCGAAACTTGCTGATTTGCTTTGATAATCACACAATTTTATTTACAGAGTACTTAAATACATAATCATATCAAAAATCTTACTGCTATATAAATGTGAACCTGGATTACAACGTTATAAGTGATCGTAATGCAGTAATGATATCATTATTCGATTGAATTCATTAAATTATTGAATTTACTTAAAAAAGGCATATTTTGGTCTATAAAGCAGAAATTATATGATTCTTGAATCCAAAATTCTAATCAATCGTTAATACATCATAATCTTACATATATAACGATAATCTGGTATCTACTGACAATAATATATATTAAAAATTACTGAAATTGATTTTTCATTTTAAATTTGCTGATTTGCTGTGATTATTCTATAAATTTCATAACAGAGTACTCAAATACATAATCATATCAGAAAATCTTACTGCTTTATGGATGTGAACCTGGATTACAACGTTATAAGTGATCGTAATGCAGTAATGATATTATTTTTCGATTGAATTCATTAAATTATTGAATTTACTTAAAAAAGGCATATTTTGGTCTATAAAATAGAAATTATATGATTCTTGAATCCTAAAGTTTCATCAATCGTTAATACATCATTATATTACATACATAACGATGATCTGGTATCTACTGACAATAATATATAATAAAAATTACTGAAATTGATTTTTCATTTTAAATTTGCTGATTTGCTATGATTATTCTATAAATTTCATAACAGAGTACTCTAATACATATTCAAATCCAAAATATTTCTGATTTATAAATGTGAACCTGGACTACAATGTAAAAAATGATCATAATGCTTTAATGATATCATTATTCGATTGAATTCATTAAATTATTGAATTTACTTAAAAAAGGCATATTTTGGTCTATAAAGCAGAAATTAAATGATTCTTGAATCCAAAAGTCTCATCAATCGTTAATACATCATTATCTTACATACATAACGATGATCTGGTATCTACTGACAATAATATATATTAAAAATTACTGAAATTGATTTTTCATTTTAAATTTGCTGATTTGCTTCAAAAATTCTACAAACTTCATTTCAGAGTTGTCAAATACATATTATAATCCAAAATCTTACTGATATATAAATTGTGTACCGGGAGTCAGGATGATACGTGATAATTTTACAGTTCACTTTATCAATGATTTTAATTTTCGATTAGATTGATGAATTATTAAATTTATTTCAAAACAACCTTCTTTATGGTCTAAAAATAAGAAATTGTATTATTTTTGAATCCAATAGTCTCATCTATGGGTAATAAATGATTATTTTACAAATCTTATGTTGATCTGGTAACTACTGCCAATATTACATCAGCTAAATTACTAAATTTGATTTTCAGTTCGAAACTTTTTGATTTGCTTTGATAATCACACAATTTTATTTATAGAGTACTAAATTAAATAATCATATTAGAAAATCTTACTGAACCTGGATTACAACGTTATAAGTGATCGTAATGCAGTAATGATATTATTATTCGATTGAATTCATTAAATTATTGAATTTACTTAAAAAAGGCATATTTTGGTCTATAAAGTAGAAATTATATGATTTGTTGAATCCAAAAGTCTCATCAATTGTTTATACATCATTATCTTACATACATAACGATGAACTGGTATCTACTGACAATAATATATATTATAAATTACTGAAATTGATTCTTCATTTGAATATTGCTGATTTGCTTCAAAAATTCTACAAACTTCATTTCAGAGTTCTCAAATACATATTATAATCCAAAATCTTACTGATATATAAATTGTGTACCGGGAGTCAGGATGATACGTGATAATTTTACAGTTCACTTTATCAATGATTTTAATTTTCGATTAGATTGATGAATTATTAAATTTATTTCAAAACAAGCTTCTTTATGGTCTAAAAATAAGAAATTGTATGATTTTCGAATCCAATAGTCTCATCTATGGGTAATAAATGATTATTTTACAAATCTTATATTGATCTGGTTACTACTGCCAATATTACATAAGCTAAATTACTAAATTTGATTTTCCGTTCGAAACTTGCTGATTTGCTTTGATAATCACACAATTTTATTTACAGAGTACTTAAATAAATAATCATATCAAAAATCTTACTGCTATATAAATGTGAACCTGGATTACAACGTTATAAGTGATCGTAATGCAGTAATGATATCATTATTCGATTGAATTCATTAAATTATTGAATTTACTTAAAAAAGGCATATTTTGGTCTATAAAGCAGAAATTAAATGATTCTTGAATCCAAAAGTCTCATCAATCGTTAATACATCATAATCTTACATATATAACGATGATCTGGTATCTACTGACAATATTATATAACATATATGACAGAATTTAATTTTTCATTTTAAATTTGCTGATTTGCTATGATTATTCTATAAATTTCATAACAGAGTACTCAAATACATAATCATATCAGAAAATCTTACTGCTTTATGGATGTGAACCTGGACTACAATGTAAAAAGTGATCATAATGCAGTAATGATATCATTATTCGATTGAATTCATTAAATTATTGAATTTACTTAAAAAAGGCATATTTTGGTCTATAAAGCAGAAATTATATGATTCTTGAATCCAAAAGTCTAATCAATCGTTAATACATCATAATCTTACATATATAACGATGATCTGGTATCTACTGACAATATTATATAACATAAATGACAGAATTTAATTTTTCATTTTAAATTTGCTGATTTGCTATGATTATTCTATAAATTTCATAACAGAGTACTCAAATACATAATCATATCAGAAAATCTTACTGCTTTATGGATGTGAACCTGGATTACAACGTTATAAGTGATCGTAATGCAGTAATGATATTATTATTCGATTGAATTCATTAAATTATTGAATTTAATTAAAAAAGGCATATTTTGGTCTATAAAGCAGAAATTATATGATTTTTGAATCCAAAAGTCCCATCAATTGTTAATACATCATTATCTTACATACATAACGATGATCTGGTATCTACTGACAATAATATATATTAAAAATTATTGAAATTAATTCTTCATTTTAAAATTGCTGATTTAATTTAAAAATTCGACAAACTTCATAACAAGGTACTCAATTACGTATTAAAATCCAAACTCTTACTGATATATGAATTGTAGACCGGGAATCAGGATGATACGTGATTATTTTACAGGTCACTTTATCAATTATTTTAATTTTCGATTGGATTGATGAATTATTGAATTTATTTCAAAACAAGCTTATTTATGGTCTAAAAATAAGAAATTGTATGATTTTTGAATCCAATAGTCTCATTGTTCGTTAATACATCAGTATCTTACAAATATAATGGTTATTGGTTACTACTGCCAATATTACATAAAGTAAATTACTAAATTTGATTTTCAGTTCGAAACTTGCTGATTTGCTTTGATAATCACACAATTTTATTTACAGAGTACTTAAATACATAATCATATCAAAAATCTTACTGCTATATAAATGTGAACCTGGATTACAACGTTATAAGTGATCGTAATGCAGTAATGATATCATTATTCGATTGAATTCATTAAATTATTGAATTTACTTAAAAAAGGCATATTTTGGTCTATAAAGCAGAAATTATATGATTCTTGAATCCAAAATTCTAATCAATCGTTAATACATCATAATCTTACATATATAACGATAATCTGGTATCTACTGACAATAATATATATTAAAAATTACTGAAATTGATTTTTCATTTTAAATTTGCTGATTTGCTATGATTATTCTATAAATTTCATAACAGAGTACTCAAATACATAATCATATCAGAAAATCTTACTGCTTTATGGATGTGAACCTGGATTACAACGTTATAAGTGATCGTAATGCAGTAATGATATCATTATTCGATTGAATTCATTAAATTATTGAATTTACTTAAAAAAGGCATATTTTGGTCTATAAAGCAGAAATTATATGATTCTTGAATCCAAAAGTCTAATCAATCGTTAATACATCATAATCTTACATATATAACGATGATCTGGTATCTACTGACAATATTATATAACATAAATGACAGAATTTAATTTTTCATTTTAAATTTGCTGATTTGCTATGATTATTCTATAAATTTCATAACAGAGTACTCAAATACATAATCATATCAGAAAATCTTACTGCTTTATGGATGTGAACCTGGATTACAACGTTATAAGTGATCGTAATGCAGTAATGATATTATTATTCGATTGAATTCATTAAATTATTGAATTTAATTAAAAAAGGCATATTTTGGTCTATAAAGCAGAAATTATATGATTTTTGAATCCAAAAGTCCCATCAATTGTTAATACATCATTATCTTACATACATAACGATGATCTGGTATCTACTGACAATAATATATATTAAAAATTATTGAAATTAATTCTTCATTTTAAAATTGCTGATTTAATTTAAAAATTCGACAAACTTCATAACAAGGTACTCAATTACGTATTAAAATCCAAACTCTTACTGATATATGAATTGTAGACCGGGAATCAGGATGATACGTGATTATTTTACAGGTCACTTTATCAATTATTTTAATTTTCGATTGGATTGATGAATTATTGAATTTATTTCAAAACAAGCTTATTTATGGTCTAAAAATAAGAAATTGTATGATTTTTGAATCCAATAGTCTCATTGTTCGTTAATACATCAGTATCTTACAAATATAATGGTTATTGGTTACTACTGCCAATATTACATAAAGTAAATTACTAAATTTGATTTTCAGTTCGAAACTTGCTGATTTGCTTTGATAATCACACAATTTTATTTACAGAGTACTTAAATACATAATCATATCAAAAATCTTACTGCTATATAAATGTGAACCTGGATTACAACGTTATAAGTGATCGTAATGCAGTAATGATATCATTATTCGATTGAATTCATTAAATTATTGAATTTACTTAAAAAAGGCATATTTTGGTCTATAAAGCAGAAATTATATGATTCTTGAATCCAAAATTCTAATCAATCGTTAATACATCATAATCTTACATATATAACGATAATCTGGTATCTACTGACAATATTATATAACATAAATGACAGAATTTAATTTTTCATTTTAAATTTGCTGATTTGCTATGATTATTCTATAAATTTCATAACAGAGTACTCAAATACATAATCATATCAGAAAATCTTACTGCTTTATGGATGTGAACCTGGATTACAACGTTATAAGTGATCGTAATGCAGTAATGATATTATTTTTCGATTGAATTCATTAAATTATTGAATTTACTTAAAAAAGGCATATTTTGGTCTATAAAGTAGAAATTATATGATTCTTGAATCCTAAAGTTTCATCAATCGTTAATACATCATTATATTACATACATAACGATGATCTGGTATCTACTGACAATAATATATAATAAAAA
This sequence comes from Lepeophtheirus nordmannii, assembly GCA_963680855.1. Classification (NCBI taxonomy): domain Eukaryota; kingdom Metazoa; phylum Arthropoda; class Copepoda; order Siphonostomatoida; family Caligidae; genus Lepeophtheirus; species Lepeophtheirus nordmannii. The sequence continues at coordinate 18,889,088 of OY804520.1, read as the reverse complement.
TTACTGAAATTGATTTTTCATTTTAAATTTGCTGATTTGCTATGATTATTCTATAAATTTCATAACAGAGTACTCTAATACATATTCAAATCCAAAATATTTCTGATTTATAAATGTGAACCTGGACTACAATGTAAAAAATGATCATAATGCTTTAATGATATCATTATTCGATTGAATTTATTAAATTATTGAATTTACATAAAAACGGGATATTTTGGTCTATAATGCAGAAATTATATGATTTGTTGAATCCAAAAGTCTCATCAATTGTTTATACATCACTATCTTACATACATAACGATGAACTGGTATCTACTGACAATAATATATATTATAAATTACTGAAATTGATTCTTCATTTGAATATTGCTGATTTGCTTCAAAAATTCTACAAACTTCATTTCAGAGTTCTCAAATACATATTATAATCCAAAATCTTACTGATATATGAATTGTGTACAGGGAGTCAGGATGATACGTGATAATTTTACAGTTCACTTTATCAATGATTTTAATTTTCGATTAGATTGATGAATTATTAAATTTATTTCAAAACAACCTTCTTTATGGTCTAAAAATAAGAAATTGTATTATTTTTGAATCCAATAGTCTCATCTATGGGTAATAAATGATTATTTTACAAATCTTATGTTGATCTGGTAACTACTGCCAATATTACATCAGCTAAATTACTAAATTTGATTTTCAGTTCGAAACTTGCTGATTTGCTTTGATAATCACACAATTTTATTTATAGAGTACTAAATTAAATAATCATATTAGAAAATCTTACTGAACCTGGATTACAACGTTATAAGTGATCGTAATGCAGTAATGATATTATTATTCGATTGAATTCATTAAATTATTGAATTTACTTAAAAAAGGCATATTTTGGTCTATAAAGTAGAAATTATATGATTTGTTAAATCCAAAAGTCTCATCAATTGTTTATACATCATTATCTTACATACATAACGATGAACTGGTATCTACTGACAATAATATATATTATAAATTACTGAAATTGATTCTTCATTTGAATATTGCTGATTTGCTTCAAAAATTCTACAAACTTCATTTCAGAGTTCTCAAATACATATTATAATCCAAAATCTTACTGATATATAAATTGTGTACCGGGAGTCAGGATGATACGTGATAATTTTACAGTTCACTTTATCAATGATTTTAATTTTCGATTAGATTGATGAATTATTAAATTTATTTCAAAACAAGCTTCTTTATGGTCTAAAAATAAGAAATTGTATGATTTTCGAATCCAATAGTCTCATCTATGGGTAATAAATGATTATTTTACAAATCTTATATTGATCTGGTTACTACTGCCAATATTACATAAGCTAAATTACTAAATTTGATTTTCCGTTCGAAACTTGCTGATTTGCTTTGATAATCACACAATTTTATTTACAGAGTACTTAAATAAATAATCATATCAAAAATCTTACTGCTATATAAATGTGAACCTGGATTACAACGTTATAAGTGATCGTAATGCAGTAATGATATCATTATTCGATTGAATTCATTAAATTATTGAATTTACTTAAAAAAGGCATATTTTGGTCTATAAAGCAGAAATTAAATGATTCTTGAATCCAAAAGTCTCATCAATCGTTAATACATCATAATCTTACATATATAACGATGATCTGGTATCTACTGACAATATTATATAACATATATGACAGAATTTAATTTTTCATTTTAAATTTGCTGATTTGCTATGATTATTCTATAAATTTCATAACAGATACTCAAATACATAATCATATCAGAAAATCTTACTGCTTTATGGATGTGAACCTGGATTACAACGTTATAAGTGATCGTAATGCAGTAATGATATCATTATTCGATTGAATTCATTAAATTATTGAATTTACTTAAAAAAGGCATATTTTGGTCTATAAAGCAGAAATTAAATGATTCTTGAATCCAAAAGTCTCATCAATCGTTAATACATCATTATATTACATACATAACGATGATCTGGTATCTACTGACAATAATATATATTAAAAATTACTGAAATTGATTTTTCATTTTAAATTTGCTGATTTGCTATGATTATTCTATAAATTTCATAACAGAGTACTCTAATACATATTCAAATCCAAAATATTTCTGATTTATAATTGTGAACCTGGACTACAATGTAAAAAATGATCGTAATGCAGTAATGATATTATTGTTCGATTGAATTTATTAAATTATTGAATTTACTTAAAAAAGGCATATTTTGGTCTATAAAGCATAAATTAAATGATTCTTGAATCCAAAAGTCTCATCAATCGTTAATACATCATTATCTTACATACATAACGATGATCTGGTATCTACTGACAATAATATATATTAAAAATTACTGAAATTGATTTTTCATTTTAAATTTGCTGATTTGCTATGATTATTCTATAAATTTCATAACAGAGTACTCTAATACATATTCAAATCCAAAATATTTCTGATTTATAAATGTGAACCTGGACTACAATGTAAAAAATGATCATAATGCAGTAATGATATTATTATTCGATTGAATTCATTAAATTATTGAATTTACTTAAAAAAGGCATATTTTGGTCTATAAAGCAGAAATTATATGATTCTTGAATCCAAAATTCTAATCAATCGTTAATACATCATAATCTTACATATATAACGATAATCTGGTATCTACTGACAATATTATATAACATAAATGACAGAATTTAATTTTTCATTTTAAATTTGCTGATTTGCTATGATTATTCTATAAATTTCATAACAGAGTACTCAAATACATAATCATATCAGAAAATCTTACTGCTTTATGGATGTGAACCTGGACTACAATGTAAAAAGTGATCATAATGCAGTAATGATATCATTATTCGATTGAATTCATTAAATTATTGAATTTACTTAAAAAAGGCATATTTTGGTCTATAAAGCAGAAATTAAATGATTCTTGAATCCAAAAGTCTCATCAATCGTTAATACATCATTATATTACATACATAACGATGATCTGGTATCTACTGACAATAATATATATTAAAAATTACTGAAATTGATTTTTCATTTTAAATTTGCTGATTTGCTATGATTATTCTATAAATTTCATAACAGAGTACTCAAATACATAATCATATCAGAAAATCTTACTGCTTTATGGATGTGAACCTGGATTACAACGTTATAAGTGATCGTAATGCAGTAATGATATCATTATTCGATTGAATTCATTAAATTATTGAATTTACTTAAAAAAGGCATATTTTGGTCTATAAAGCAGAAATTATATGATTCTTGAATCCAAAAGTCTAATCAATCGTTAATACATCATAATCTTACATATATAACGATGATCTGGTATCTACTGACAATATTATATAACATAAATGACAGAATTTAATTTTTCATTTTAAATTTGCTGATTTGCTATGATTATTCTATAAATTTCATAACAGAGTACTCAAATACATAATCATATCAGAAAATCTTACTGCTTTATGGATGTGAACCTGGATTACAACGTTATAAGTGATCGTAATGCAGTAATGATATTATTATTCGATTGAATTCATTAAATTATTGAATTTAATTAAAAAAGGCATATTTTGGTCTATAAAGCAGAAATTATATGATTTTTGAATCCAAAAGTCCCATCAATTGTTAATACATCATTATCTTACATACATAACGATGATCTGGTATCTACTGACAATAATATATATTAAAAATTATTGAAATTAATTCTTCATTTTAAAATTGCTGATTTAATTTAAAAATTCGACAAACTTCATAACAAGGTACTCAATTACGTATTAAAATCCAAACTCTTACTGATATATGAATTGTAGACCGGGAATCAGGATGATACGTGATTATTTTACAGGTCACTTTATCAATTATTTTAATTTTCGATTGGATTGATGAATTATTGAATTTATTTCAAAACAAGCTTATTTATGGTCTAAAAATAAGAAATTGTATGATTTTTGAATCCAATAGTCTCATTGTTCGTTAATACATCAGTATCTTACAAATATAATGGTTATTGGTTACTACTGCCAATATTACATAAAGTAAATTACTAAATTTGATTTTCAGTTCGAAACTTGCTGATTTGCTTTGATAATCACACAATTTTATTTACAGAGTACTTAAATACATAATCATATCAAAAATCTTACTGCTATATAAATGTGAACCTGGATTACAACGTTATAAGTGATCGTAATGCAGTAATGATATCATTATTCGATTGAATTCATTAAATTATTGAATTTACTTAAAAAAGGCATATTTTGGTCTATAAAGCAGAAATTATATGATTCTTGAATCCAAAATTCTAATCAATCGTTAATACATCATAATCTTACATATATAACGATAATCTGGTATCTACTGACAATATTATATAACATAAATGACAGAATTTAATTTTTCATTTTAAATTTGCTGATTTGCTATGATTATTCTATAAATTTCATAACAGAGTACTCAAATACATAATCATATCAGAAAATCTTACTGCTTTATGGATGTGAACCTGGATTACAACGTTATAAGTGATCGTAATGCAGTAATGATATTATTTTTCGATTGAATTCATTAAATTATTGAATTTACTTAAAAAAGGCATATTTTGGTCTATAAAGTAGAAATTATATGATTCTTGAATCCTAAAGTTTCATCAATCGTTAATACATCATTATATTACATACATAACGATGATCTGGTATCTACTGACAATAATATATAATAAAAATTACTGAAATTGATTTTTCATTTTAAATTTGCTGATTTGCTATGATTATTCTATAAATTTCATAACAGAGTACTCTAATACATATTCAAATCCAAAATATTTCTGATTTATAAATGTGAACCTGGACTACAATGTAAAAAATGATCATAATGCTTTAATGATATCATTATTCGATTGAATTTATTAAATTATTGAATTTACTTAAAAAAGGGATATTTTGGTCTATAATGCAGAAATTATATGATTTGTTGAATCCAAAAGTCTCATCAATTGTTTATACATCACTATCTTACATACATAACGATGAACTGGTATCTACTGACAATAATATATATTATAAATTACTGAAATTGATTCTTCATTTGAATATTGCTGATTTGCTTCAAAAATTCTACAAACTTCATTTCAGAGTTCTCAAATACATATTATAATCCAAAATCTTACTGATATATGAATTGTGTACCGGGAGTCAGGATGATACGTGATAATTTTACAGTTCACTTTATCAATGATTTTAATTTTCGATTAGATTGATGAATTATTAAATTTATTTCAAAACAACCTTCTTTATGGTCTAAAAATAAGAAATTGTATTATTTTTGAATCCAATAGTCTCATCTATGGGTAATAAATGATTATTTTACAAATCTTATGTTGATCTGGTAACTACTGCCAATATTACATCAGCTAAATTACTAAATTTGATTTTCAGTTCGAAACTTGCTGATTTGCTTTGATAATCACACAATTTTATTTATAGAGTACTAAATTAAATAATCATATTAGAAAATCTTACTGAACCTGGATTACAACGTTATAAGTGATCGTAATGCAGTAATGATATTATTATTCGATTGAATTCATTAAATTATTGAATTTACTTAAAAAAGGCATATTTTGGTCTATAAAGTAGAAATTATATGATTTGTTAAATCCAAAAGTCTCATCAATTGTTTATACATCATTATCTTACATACATAACGATGAACTGGTATCTACTGACAATAATATATATTATAAATTACTGAAATTGATTCTTCATTTGAATATTGCTGATTTGCTTCAAAAATTCTACAAACTTCATTTCAGAGTTCTCAAATACATATTATAATCCAAAATCTTACTGATATATAAATTGTGTACCGGGAGTCAGGATGATACGTGATAATTTTACAGTTCACTTTATCAATGATTTTAATTTTCGATTAGATAGATGAATTATTAAATTTATTTCAAAACAAGCTTCTTTATGGTCTAAAAATAAGAAATTGTATGATTTTCGAATCCAATAGTCTCATCTATGGGTAATAAATGATTATTTTACAAATCTTATATTGATCTGGTTACTACTGCCAATATTACATAAGCTAAATTACTAAATTTGATTTTCCGTTCGAAACTTGCTGATTTGCTTTGATAATCACACAATTTTATTTACAGAGTACTTAAATAAATAATCATATCAAAAATCTTACTGCTATATAAATGTGAACCTGGATTACAACGTTATAAGTGATCGTAATGCAGTAATGATATCATTATTCGATTGAATTCATTAAATTATTGAATTTACTTAAAAAAGGCATATTTTGGTCTATAAAGCAGAAATTAAATGATTCTTGAATCCAAAAGTCTCATCAATCGTTAATACATCATAATCTTACATATATAACGATGATCTGGTATCTACTGACAATATTATATAACATATATGACAGAATTTAATTTTTCATTTTAAATTTGCTGATTTGCTATGATTATTCTATAAATTTCATAACAGAGTACTCAAATACATAATCATATCAGAAAATCTTACTGCTTTATGGATGTGAACCTGGACTACAATGTAAAAAGTGATCATAATGCAGTAATGATATCATTATTCGATTGAATTCATTAAATTATTGAATTTACTTAAAAAAGGCATATTTTGGTCTATAAAGCAGAAATTAAATGATTCTTGAATCCAAAAGTCTCATCAATCGTTAATACATCATTATCTTACATACATAACGATGATCTGGTATCTACTGACAATAATATATATTAAAAATTACTGAAATTGATTTTTCATTTTAAATTTGCTGATTTGCTATGATTATTCTATAAATTTCATAACAGATACTCAAATACATAATCATATCAGAAAATCTTACTGCTTTATGGATGTGAACCTGGATTACAACGTTATAAGTGATCGTAATGCAGTAATGATATCATTATTCGATTGAATTCATTAAATTATTGAATTTACTTAAAAAAGGCATATTTTGGTCTATAAAGCAGAAATTAAATGATTCTTGAATCCAAAAGTCTCATCAATCGTTAATACATCATTATATTACATACATAACGATGATCTGGTATCTACTGACAATAATATATATTAAAAATTACTGAAATTGATTTTTCATTTTAAATTTGCTGATTTGCTATGATTATTCTATAAATTTCATAACAGAGTACTCTAATACATATTCAAATCCAAAATATTTCTGATTTATAATTGTGAACCTGGACTACAATGTAAAAAATGATCGTAATGCAGTAATGATATTATTGTTCGATTGAATTTATTAAATTATTGAATTTACTTAAAAAAGGCATATTTTGGTCTATAAAGCATAAATTAAATGATTCTTGAATCCAAAAGTCTCATCAATCGTTAATACATCATTATCTTACATACATAACGATGATCTGGTATCTACTGACAATAATATATATTAAAAATTACTGAAATTGATTTTTCATTTTAAATTTGCTGATTTGCTATGATTATTCTATAAATTTCATAACAGAGTACTCTAATACATATTCAAATCCAAAATATTTCTGATTTATAAATGTGAACCTGGACTACAATGTAAAAAATGATCATAATGCAGTAATGATATTATTATTCGATTGAATTCATTAAATTATTGAATTTACTTAAAAAAGGCATATTTTGGTCTATAAAGCAGAAATTATATGATTCTTGAATCCAAAATTCTAATCAATCGTTAATACATCATAATCTTACATATATAACGATAATCTGGTATCTACTGACAATATTATATAACATAAATGACAGAATTTAATTTTTCATTTTAAATTTGCTGATTTGCTATGATTATTCTATAAATTTCATAACAGAGTACTCAAATACATAATCATATCAGAAAATCTTACTGCTTTATGGATGTGAACCTGGACTACAATGTAAAAAGTGATCATAATGCAGTAATGATATCATTATTCGATTGAATTCATTAAATTATTGAATTTACTTAAAAAAGGCATATTTTGGTCTATAAAGCAGAAATTAAATGATTCTTGAATCCAAAAGTCTCATCAATCGTTAATACATCATTATATTACATACATAACGATGATCTGGTATCTACTGACAATAATATATATTAAAAATTACTGAAATTGATTTTTCATTTTAAATTTGCTGATTTGCTATGATTATTCTATAAATTTCATAACAGAGTACTCAAATACATAATCATATCAGAAAATCTTACTGCTTTATGGATGTGAACCTGGATTACAACGTTATAAGTGATCGTAATGCAGTAATGATATCATTATTCGATTGAATTCATTAAATTATTGAATTTACTTAAAAAAGGCATATTTTGGTCTATAAAGCAGAAATTATATGATTCTTGAATCCAAAAGTCTCATCAATCGTTAATACATCATTATATTACATACATAACGATGATCTGGTATCTACTGACAATAATATATATTAAAAATTACTGAAATTGATTTTTCATTTTAAATTTGCTGATTTGCTATGATTATTCTATAAATTTCATAACAGAGTACTCTAATACATATTCAAATCCAAAATATTTCTGATTTATAATTGTGAACCTGGACTACAATGTAAAAAATGATCGTAATGCAGTAATGATATTATTGTTCGATTGAATTTATTAAATTATTGAATTTACTTAAAAAAGGCATATTTTGGTCTATAAAGCATAAATTAAATGATTCTTGAATCCAAAAGTCTCATCAATCGTTAATACATCATAATCTTACATACATAACGATGATCTGGTATCTACTGACAATAATATATATTAAAAATTACTGAAATTGATTTTTCATTTTAAATTTGCTGATTTGCTATGATTATTCTATAAATTTCATAACAGAGTACTCTAATACATATTCAAATCCAAAATATTTCTGATTTATAAATGTGAACCTGGACTACAATGTAAAAAATGATCATAATGCAGTAATGATATTATTATTCGATTGAATTCATTAAATTATTGAATTTACTTAAAAAAGGCATATTTTGGTCTATAAAGCAGAAATTATATGATTCTTGAATCCAAAATTCTAATCAATCGTTAATACATCATAATCTTACATATATAACGATAATCTGGTATCTACTGACAATATTATATAACATAAATGACAGAATTTAATTTTTCATTTTAAATTTGCTGATTTGCTATGATTATTCTATAAATTTCATAACAGAGTACTCAAATACATAATCATATCAGAAAATCTTACTGCTTTATGGATGTGAACCTGGACTACAATGTAAAAAGTGATCATAATGCAGTAATGATATCATTATTCGATTGAATTCATTAAATTATTGAATTTACTTAAAAAAGGCATATTTTGGTCTATAAAGCAGAAATTAAATGATTCTTGAATCCAAAAGTCTCATCAATCGTTAATACATCATTATATTACATACATAACGATGATCTGGTATCTACTGACAATAATATATATTAAAAATTACTGAAATTGATTTTTCATTTTAAATTTGCTGATTTGCTATGATTATTCTATAAATTTCATAACAGAGTACTCAAATACATAATCATATCAGAAAATCTTACTGCTTTATGGATGTGAACCTGGATTACAACGTTATAAGTGATCGTAATGCAGTAATGATATCATTATTCGATTGAATTCATTAAATTATTGAATTTACTTAAAAAAGGCATATTTTGGTCTATAAAGCAGAAATTATATGATTCTTGAATCCAAAAGTCTAATCAATCGTTAATACATCATAATCTTACATATATAACGATGATCTGGTATCTACTGACAATATTATATAACATAAATGACAGAATTTAATTTTTCATTTTAAATTTGCTGATTTGCTATGATTATTCTATAAATTTCATAACAGAGTACTCAAATACATAATCATATCAGAAAATCTTACTGCTTTATGGATGTGAACCTGGATTACAACGTTATAAGTGATCGTAATGCAGTAATGATATTATTATTCGATTGAATTCATTAAATTATTGAATTTAATTAAAAAAGGCATATTTTGGTCTATAAAGCAGAAATTATATGATTTTTGAATCCAAAAGTCCCATCAATTGTTAATACATCATTATCTTACATACATAACGATGATCTGGTATCTACTGACAATAATATATATTAAAAATTATTGAAATTAATTCTTCATTTTAAAATTGCTGATTTAATTTAAAAATTCGACAAACTTCATAACAAGGTACTCAATTACGTATTAAAATCCAAACTCTTACTGATATATGAATTGTAGACCGGGAATCAGGATGATACGTGATTATTTTACAGGTCACTTTATCAATTATTTTAATTTTCGATTGGATTGATGAATTATTGAATTTATTTCAAAACAAGCTTATTTATGGTCTAAAAATAAGAAATTGTATGATTTTTGAATCCAATAGTCTCATTGTTCGTTAATACATCCGTATCTTACAAATATAATGGTTATTGGTTACTACTGCCAATATTACATAAAGTAAATTACTAAATTTGATTTTCAGTTCGAAACTTGCTGATTTGCTTTGATAATCACACAATTTTATTTACAGAGTACTTAAATACATAATCATATCAAAAATCTTACTGCTATATAAATGTGAACCTGGATTACAACGTTATAAGTGATCGTAATGCAGTAATGATATCATTATTCGATTGAATTCATTAAATTATTGAATTTACTTAAAAAAGGCATATTTTGGTCTATAAAGCAGAAATTATATGATTCTTGAATCCAAAATTCTAATCAATCGTTAATACATCATAATCTTACATATATAACGATAATCTGGTATCTACTGACAATATTATATAACATAAATGACAGAATTTAATTTTTCATTTTAAATTTGCTGATTTGCTATGATTATTCTATAAATTTCATAACAGAGTACTCAAATACATAATCATATCAGAAAATCTTACTGCTTTATGGATGTGAACCTGGATTACAACGTTATAAGCGATCGTAATGCAGTAATGATATTATTTTTCGATTGAATTCATTAAATTATTGAATTTACTTAAAAAAGGCATATTTTGGTCTATAAAGTAGAAATTATATGATTCTTGAATCCTAAAGTTTCATCAATCGTTAATACATCATTATATTACATACATAACGATGATCTGGTATCTACTGACAATAATATATAATAAAAATTACTGAAATTGATTTTTCATTTTAAATTTGCTGATTTGCTATGATTATTCTATAAATTTCATAACAGAGTACTCTAATACATATTCAAATCCAAAATATTTCTGATTTATAAATGTGAACCTGGACTACAATGTAAAAAATGATCATAATGCTTTAATGATATCATTATTCGATTGAATTTATTAAATTATTGAATTTACTTAAAAAAGGGATATTTTGGTCTATAATGCAGAAATTATATGATTTGTTGAATCCAAAAGTCTCATCAATTGTTTATACATCACTATCTTACATACATAACGATGAACTGGTATCTACTGACAATAATATATATTATAAATTACTGAAATTGATTCTTCATTTGAATATTGCTGATTTGCTTCAAAAATTCTACAAACTTCATTTCAGAGTTCTCAAATACATATTATAATCCAAAATCTTACTGATATATGAATTGTGTACCGGGAGTCAGGATGATACGTGATAATTTTACAGTTCACTTTATCAATGATTTTAATTTTCGATTAGATTGATGAATTATTAAATTTATTTCAAAACAACCTTCTTTATGGTCTAAAAATAAGAAATTGTATTATTTTTGAATCCAATAGTCTCATCTATGGGTAATAAATGATTATTTTACAAATCTTATGTTGATCTGGTAACTACTGCCAATATTACATCAGCTAAATTACTAAATTTGATTTTCAGTTCGAAACTTGCTGATTTGCTTTGATAATCACACAATTTTATTTATAGAGTACTAAATTACATAATCATATTAGAAAATCTTACTGAACCTGGATTACAACGTTATAAGTGATCGTAATGCAGTAATGATATTATTATTCGATTGAATTCATTAAATTATTGAATTTACTTAAAAAAGGCATATTTTGGTCTATAAAGTAGAAATTATATGATTCTTGAATCCAAAAGTTTCATCAATCGTTAATACATCATTATATTACATACATAACGATGATCTGGTATCTACTGACAATAATATATATTAAAAATTACTGAAATTGATTTTTTATTTTAAATTTGCTGAGTTGCTATGATTATTCTATAAATTTCATAACAGAGTACTCTAATACATATTCAAATCCAAAATATTTCTGATTTATAAATGTGAACCTGGACTACAATGTAAAAATTGATCATAATGCTTCAATGATATCATTAATCGATTGAATTTATTAAATTATTGAATTTACTTAAAAAAGGCATATTTTGGTCTATAAAGCAGAAATTAAATGATTCTTGAATCCAAAAGTCTCATCAATCGTTAATACATCATTATCTTACATACATAACGATGATCTGGTATCTACTGACAATAATATATATTAAAAATTACTGAAATTGATTTTTCATTTTAAATTTGCTGATTTGCTATGATTATTCTATAAATTTCATAACAGATACTCAAATACATAATCATATCAGAAAATCTTACTGCTTTATGGATGTGAACCTGGATTACAACGTTATAAGTGATCGTAATGCAGTAATGATATCATTATTCGATTGAATTCATTAAATTATTGAATTTACTTAAAAAAGGCATATTATGGTCTATAAAGCAGAAATTAAATGATTCTTGAATCCAAAAGTCTCATCAATCGTTAATACATCATTATATTACATACATAACGATGATCTGGTATCTACTGACAATAATATATATTAAAAATTACTGAAATTGATTTTTCATTTTAAATTTGCTGATTTGCTATGATTATTCTATAAATTTCATAACAGAGTACTCTAATACATATTCAAATCCAAAATATTTCTGATTTATAATTGTGAACCTGGACTACAATGTAAAAAATGATCGTAATGCAGTAATGATATTATTGTTCGATTGAATTTATTAAATTATTGAATTTACTTAAAAAAGGCATATTTTGGTCTATAAAGCATAAATTAAATGATTCTTGAATCCAAAAGTCTCATCAATCGTTAATACATCATTATCTTACATACATAACGATGATCTGGTATCTACTGACAATAATATATATTAAAAATTACTGAAATTGATTTTTCATTTTAAATTTGCTGATTTGCTATGATTATTCTATAAATTTCATAACAGAGTACTCTAATACATATTCAAATCCAAAATATTTCTGATTTATAAATGTGAACCTGGACTACAATGTAAAAAATGATCATAATGCAGTAATGATATTATTATTCGATTGAATTCATTAAATTATTGAATTTACTTAAAAAAGGCATATTTTGGTCTATAAAGCAGAAATTATATGATTCTTGAATCCAAAATTCTAATCAATCGTTAATACATCATAATCTTACATATATAACGATAATCTGGTATCTACTGACAATATTATATAACATAAATGACAGAATTTAATTTTTCATTTTAAATTTGCTGATTTGCTATGATTATTCTATAAATTTCATAACAGAGTACTCAAATACATAATCATATCAGAAAATCTTACTGCTTTATGGATGTGAACCTGGACTACAATGTAAAAAGTGATCATAATGCAGTAATGATATCATTATTCGATTGAATTCATTAAATTATTGAATTTACTTAAAAAAGGCATATTTTGGTCTATAAAGCAGAAATTAAATGATTCTTGAATCCAAAAGTCTCATCAATCGTTAATACATCATTATATTACATACATAACGATGATCTGGTATCTACTGACAATAATATATATTAAAAATTACTGAAATTGATTTTTCATTTTAAATTTGCTGATTTGCTATGATTATTCTATAAATTTCATAACAGAGTACTCAAATACATAATCATATCAGAAAATCTTACTGCTTTATGGATGTGAACCTGGATTACAACGTTATAAGTGATCGTAATGCAGTAATGATATCATTATTCGATTGAATTCATTAAATTATTGAATTTACTTAAAAAAGGCATATTTTGGTCTATAAAGCAGAAATTATATGATTCTTGAATCCAAAAGTCTAATCAATCGTTAATACATCATAATCTTACATATATAACGATGATCTGGTATCTACTGACAATATTATATAACATAAATGACAGAATTTAATTTTTCATTTTAAATTTGCTGATTTGCTATGATTATTCTATAAATTTCATAACAGAGTACTCAAATACATAATCATATCAGAAAATCTTACTGCTTTATGGATGTGAACCTGGATTACAACGTTATAAGTGATCGTAATGCAGTAATGATATTATTATTCGATTGAATTCATTAAATTATTGAATTTAATTAAAAAAGGCATATTTTGGTCTATAAAGCAGAAATTATATGATTTTTGAATCCAAAAGTCCCATCAATTGTTAATACATCATTATCTTACATACATAACGATGATCTGGTATCTACTGACAATAATATATATTAAAAATTATTGAAATTAATTCTTCATTTTAAAATTGCTGATTTAATTTAAAAATTCGACAAACTTCATAACAAGGTACTCAATTACGTATTAAAATCCAAACTCTTACTGATATATGAATTGTAGACCGGGAATCAGGATGATACGTGATTATTTTACAGGTCACTTTATCAATTATTTTAATTTTCGATTGGATTGATGAATTATTGAATTTATTTCAAAACAAGCTTATTTATGGTCTAAAAATAAGAAATTGTATGATTTTTGAATCCAATAGTCTCATTGTTCGTTAATACATCCGTATCTTACAAATATAATGGTTATTGGTTACTACTGCCAATATTACATAAAGTAAATTACTAAATTTGATTTTCAGTTCGAAACTTGCTGATTTGCTTTGATAATCACACAATTTTATTTACAGAGTACTTAAATACATAATCATATCAAAAATCTTACTGCTATATAAATGTGAACCTGGATTACAACGTTATAAGTGATCGTAATGCAGTAATGATATCATTATTCGATTGAATTCATTAAATTATTGAATTTACTTAAAAAAGGCATATTTTGGTCTATAAAGCAGAAATTATATGATTCTTGAATCCAAAATTCTAATCAATCGTTAATACATCATAATCTTACATATATAACGATAATCTGGTATCTACTGACAATATTATATAACATAAATGACAGAATTTAATTTTTCATTTTAAATTTGCTGATTTGCTATGATTATTCTATAAATTTCATAACAGAGTACTCAAATACATAATCATATCAGAAAATCTTACTGCTTTATGGATGTGAACCTGGATTACAACGTTATAAGTGATCGTAATGCAGTAATGATATTATTTTTCGATTGAATTCATTAAATTATTGAATTTACTTAAAAAAGGCATATTTTGGTCTATAAAGTAGAAATTATATGATTCTTGAATCCTAAAGTTTCATCAATCGTTAATACATCATTATATTACATACATAACGATGATCTGGTATCTACTGACAATAATATATAATAAAAATTACTCAAATTGATTTTTCATTTTAAATTTGCTGATTTGCTATGATTATTCTATAAATTTCATAACAGAGTACTCTAATACATATTCAAATCCAAAATATTTCTGATTTATAAATGTGAACCTGGACTACAATGTAAAAAATGATCATAATGCTTTAATGATATCATTATTCGATTGAATTTATTAAATTATTGAATTTACTTAAAAAAGGGATATTTTGGTCTATATTGCAGAAATTATATGATTTGTTGAATCCAAAAGTCTCATCAATTGTTTATACATCACTATCTTACATACATAACGATGAACTGGTATCTACTGACAATAATATATATTATAAATTACTGAAATTGATTCTTCATTTGAATATTGCTGATTTGCTTCAAAAATTCTACAAACTTCATTTCAGAGTTCTCAAATACATATTATAATCCAAAATCTTACTGATATATGAATTGTGTACCGGGAGTCAGGATGATACGTGATAATTTTACAGTTCACTTTATCAATGATTTTAATTTTCGATTAGATTGATGAATTATTAAATTTATTTCAAAACAACCTTCTTTATGGTCTAAAAATAAGAAATTGTATTATTTTTGAATCCAATAGTCTCATCTATGGGTAATAAATGATTATTTTACAAATCTTATGTTGATCTGGTAACTACTGCCAATATTACATCAGCTAAATTACTAAATTTGATTTTCAGTTCGAAACTTGCTGATTTGCTTTGATAATCACACAATTTTATTTATAGAGTACTAAATTACATAATCATATTAGAAAATCTTACTGAACCTGGATTACAACGTTATAAGTGATCGTAATGCAGTAATGATATTATTATTCGATTGAATTCATTAAATTATTGAATTTACTTAAAAAAGGCATATTTTGGTCTATAAAGTAGAAATTATATGATTCTTGAATCCAAAAGTTTCATCAATCGTTAATACATCATTATATTACATACATAACGATGATCTGGTATCTACTGACAATAATATATATTAAAAATTACTGAAATTGATTTTTTATTTTAAATTTGCTGAGTTGCTATGATTATTCTATAAATTTCATAACAGAGTACTCTAATACATATTCAAATCCAAAATATTTCTGATTTATAAATGTGAACCTGGACTACAATGTAAAAAATGATCATAATGCTTCAATGATATCATTATTCGATTGAATTTATTAAATTATTGAATTTACTTAAAAAAGGGATATTTTGGTCTATAATGCAGAAATTATATGATTTGTTGAATCCAAAAGTCTCATCAATTGTTTATACATCACTATCTTACATACATAACGATGAACTGGTATCTACTGACAATAATATATATTATAAATTACTGAAATTGATTCTTCATTTGAATATTGCTGATTTGCTTCAAAAATTCTACAAACTTCATTTCAGAGTTCTCAAATACATATTATAATCCAAAATCTTACTGATATATGAATTGTGTACCGGGAGTCAGGATGATACGTGATAATTTTACAGTTCACTTTATCAATGATTTTAATTTTCGATTAGATTGATGAATTATTAAATTTATTTCAAAACAACCTTCTTTATGGTCTAAAAATAAGAAATTGTATTATTTTTGAATCCAATAGTCTCATCTATGGGTAATAAATGATTATTTTACAAATCTTATGTTGATCTGGTAACTACTGCCAATATTACATCAGCTAAATTACTAAATTTGATTTTCAGTTCGAAACTTGCTGATTTGCTTTGATAATCACACAATTTTATTTATAGAGTACTAAATTACATAATCATATTAGAAAATCTTACTGAACCTGGATTACAACGTTATAAGTGATCGTAATGCAGTAATGATATTATTATTCGATTGAATTCATTAAATTATTGAATTTACTTAAAAAAGGCATATTTTGGTCTATAAAGTAGAAATTATATGATTCTTGAATCCAAAAGTTTCATCAATCGTTAATACATCATTATATTACATACATAACGATGATCTGGTATCTACTGACAATAATATATATTAAAAATTACTGAAATTGATTTTTTATTTTAAATTTGCTGAGTTGCTATGATTATTCTATAAATTTCATAACAGAGTACTCTAATACATATTCAAATCCAAAATATTTCTGATTTATAAATGTGAACCTGGACTACAATGTAAAAAATGATCATAATGCTTCAATGATATCATTATTCGATGGAATTTATTAAATTATTGAATTTACTTCAAAAAGGGATATTTTGGTCTATAATGCAGAAATTATATGATTTTTTGAATCCAAAAGTCTCATCAATTGTTTATACATCATTATCTTACATACATAACGATGAACTGGTATCTACTGACAATAATATATATTATAAATTACTGAAATTGATTCTTCATTTGAATATTGCTGATTTGCTTCAAAAATTCTACAAACTTCATTTCAGAGTTCTCAAATACATATTAAAATCCAAAATCTTACTGATATATGAATTGTGTACCGGGAGTCAGGATGATACGTGATAATTTTACAGTTCACTTTATCAATGATTTTAATTTTCGATTAGATTGATGAATTATTAAATTTATTTCAAAACAAGCTTCTTTATGGTCTAAAAATAAGAAATTGTATGATTTTCGAATCCAATAGTCTCATCTATGGGTAATAAATGATTATTTTACAAATCTTATATTGATCTGGTTACTACTGCCAATATTACATAAGCTAAATTACTAAATTTGATTTTCCGTTCGAAACTTGCTGATTTGCTTTGATAATCACACAATTTTATTTACAGAGTACTTAAATAAATAATCATATCAAAAATCTTACTGCTATATAAATGTGAACCTAGATTACAACGTTATAAGTGATCGTAATGCAGTAATGATATCATTATTCGATTGAATTCATTAAATTATTGAATTTACTTAAAAAAGGCATATTTTGGTCTATAAAGCAGAAATTAAATGATTCTTGAATCCAAAAGTCTCATCAATCGTTAATACATCATAATCTTACATATATAACGATGATCTGGTATCTACTGACAATATTATATAACATATATGACAGAATTTAATTTTTCATTTTAAATTTGCTGATTTGCTATGATTATTCTATAAATTTCATAACAGAGTACTCAAATACATAATCATATCAGAAAATCTTACTGCTTTATGGATGTGAACCTGGATTACAACGTTATAAGTGATCGTAATGCAGTAATGATATTATTTTTCGATTGAATTCATTAAATTATTGAATTTACTTAAAAAAGGCATATTTTGGTCTATAAAGTAGAAATTATATGATTCTTGAATCCTAAAGTTTCATCAATCGTTAATACATCATTATATTACATACATAACGATGATCTGGTATCTACTGACAATAATATATAATAAAAATTACTCAAATTGATTTTTCATTTTAAATTTGCTGATTTGCTATGATTATTCTATAAATTTCATAACAGAGTACTCTAATACATATTCAAATCCAAAATATTTCTGATTTATAAATGTGAACCTGGACTACAATGTAAAAAATGATCATAATGCTTTCATGATATCATTATTCGATTGAATTTATTAAATTATTGAATTTACTTAAAAAAGGGATATTTTGGTCTATAATGCAGAAATTATATGATTTGTTGAATCCAAAAGTCTCATCAATTGTTTATACATCACTATCTTACATACATAACGATGAACTGGTATCTACTGACAATAATATATATTATAAATTACTGAAATTGATTCTTCATTTGAATATTGCTGATTTGCTTCAAAAATTCTACAAACTTCATTTCAGAGTTCTCAAATACATATTATAATCCAAAATCTTACTGATATATGAATTGTGTACCGGGAGTCAGGATGATACGTGATAATTTTACAGTTCACTTTATCAATGATTTTAATTTTCGATTAGATTGATGAATTATTAAATTTATTTCAAAACAACCTTCTTTATGGTCTAAAAATAAGAAATTGTATTATTTTTGAATCCAATAGTCTCATCTATGGGTAATAAATGATTATTTTACAAATCTTATGTTGATCTGGTAACTACTGCCAATATTACATCAGCTAAATTACTAAATTTGATTTTCAGTTCGAAACTTGCTGATTTGCTTTGATAATCACACAATTTTATTTATAGAGTACTAAATTACATAATCATATTAGAAAATCTTACTGAACCTGGATTACAACGTTATAAGTGATCGTAATGCAGTAATGATATTATTATTCGATTGAATTCATTAAATTATTGAATTTACTTAAAAAAGGCATATTTTGGTCTATAAAGTAGAAATTATATGATTCTTGAATCCAAAAGTTTCATCAATCGTTAATACATCATTATATTACATACATAACGATGATCTGGTATCTACTGACAATAATATATATTAAAAATTACTGAAATTGATTTTTTATTTTAAATTTGCTGAGTTGCTATGATTATTCTATAAATTTCATAACAGAGTACTCTAATACATATTCAAATCCAAAATATTTCTGATTTATAAATGTGAACCTGGACTACAATGTAAAAAATGATCATAATGCTTCAATGATATCATTATTCGATGGAATTTATTAAATTATTGAATTTACTTCAAAAAGGGATATTTTGGTCTATAATGCAGAAATTATATGATTTTTTGAATCCAAAAGTCTCATCAATTGTTTATACATCATTATCTTACATACATAACGATGAACTGGTATCTACTGACAATAATATATATTATAAATTACTGAAATTGATTCTTCATTTGAATATTGCTGATTTGCTTCAAAAATTCTACAAACTTCATTTCAGAGTTCTCAAATACATATTAAAATCCAAAATCTTACTGATATATGAATTGTGTACCGGGAGTCAGGATGATACGTGATAATTTTACAGTTCACTTTATCAATGATTTTAATTTTCGATTAGATTGATGAATTATTAAATTTATTTCAAAACAAGCTTCTTTATGGTCTAAAAATAAGAAATTGTATGATTTTCGAATCCAATAGTCTCATCTATGGGTAATAAATGATTATTTTACAAATCTTATATTGATCTGGTTACTACTGCCAATATTACATAAGCTAAATTACTAAATTTGATTTTCCGTTCGAAACTTGCTGATTTGCTTTGATAATCACACAATTTTATTTACAGAGTACTTAAATAAATAATCATATCAAAAATCTTACTGCTATATAAATGTGAACCTAGATTACAACGTTATAAGTGATCGTAATGCAGTAATGATATCATTATTCGATTGAATTCATTAAATTATTGAATTTACTTAAAAAAGGCATATTTTGGTCTATAAAGCAGAAATTAAATGATTCTTGAATCCAAAAGTCTCATCAATCGTTAATACATCATAATCTTACATATATAACGATGATCTGGTATCTACTGACAATATTATATAACATATATGACAGAATTTAATTTTTCATTTTAAATTTGCTGATTTGCTATGATTATTCTATAAATTTCATAACAGAGTACTCAAATACATAATCATATCAGAAAATCTTACTGCTTTATGGATGTGAACCTGGACTACAATGTAAAAAGTGATCATAATGCAGTAATGATATCATTATTCTATTGAATTCATTAAATTATTGAATTTACTTAAAAAAGGCATATTTTGGTCTATAAAGCAGAAATTAAATGATTCTTGAATCCAAAAGTCTCATCAATCGTTAATACATCATTATCTTACATACATAACGATGATCTGGTATCTACTGACAATAATATATATTAAAAATTACTGAAATTGATTTTTCATTTTAAATTTGCTGATTTGCTATGATTATTCTATAAATTTCATAACAGAGTACTCAAATACATAATCATATCAGAAAATCTTACTGCTTTATGGATGTGAACCTGGATTACAACGTTATAAATGATCGTAATGCAGTAATGATATTATTATTCGATTGAATTCATTAAATTATTGAATTTACTTAAAAAAGGAATTTTTTGGTCTATAAAGCAGAAATTAAATGATTCTTGAATCCAAAAGTCTCATCAATCGTTAATACATCATTATATTACATACATAACGATGATCTGGTATCTACTGACAATAATATATATTAAAAATTATTGAAATTAATTCTTCATTTTAAAATTGCTGATTTGATTTAAAAATTCGACAAACTTCATAACAAGGTACTCAATTACGTATTAAAATCCAAACTCTTACTGATATATGAATTGTATACCGGGAATCAGGATGATACGTGATTATTTTACAGGTCACTTTATCAATGATTTTAATTTTCGATTGGATTGATGAATTATTGAATTTATTTCAAAACAAGCTTATTTATAGTCTAAAAATAAGAAATTGTATGATTTTTGAATCCAATAGTCTCATCGTTCGTTAATACATCACTATCTTACAAATATAATGGTTATTGGTTACTACTGCCAATATTACATAAACTAAATTACTAAATTTGATTTTCAGTTCGAAACTTGATGATTTGCTTTGATAATCACACAATTTTATTTACAGAGTACTTAAATACATAATCATATCAAAAATCTTACTGCTATATAAATGTGAACCTGGATTACAACGTTATAAGTGATCGTAATGCAGTAATGATATCATTATTCGATTGAATTCATTAAATTATTGAATTTACTTAAAAAAGTCATATTTTGGTCTATAAAGCAGAAATTAAATGATTCTTGAATCCAAAAGTCTCATCAATCGTTAATACATCATAATCTTACATATATAACGATGATCTGGTATCTACTGACAATATTATATAACATATATGACAGAATTTAATTTTTCATTTTAAATTTGCTGATTTGCTATGATTATTCTATAAATTTCATAACAGAGTACTCAAATACATAATCATATCAGAAAATCTTACTGCTTTATGGATGTGAACCTGGACTACAATGTAAAAAGTGATCATAATGCAGTAATGATATCATTATTCGATTGAATTCATTAAATTATTGAATTTACTTAAAAAAGGCATATTTTGGTCTATAAAGCAGAAATTAAATGATTCTTGAATCCAAAAGTCTCATCAATCGTTAATACATCATTATCTTACATACATAACGATGATCTGGTATCTACTGACAATAATATATATTAAAAATTACTGAAATTGATTTTTCATTTTAAATTTGCTGATTTGCTATGATTATTCTATAAATTTCATAACAGAGTACTCAAATACATAATCATATCAGAAAATCTTACTGCTTTATGGATGTGAACCTGGATTACAACGTTATAAATGATCGTAATGCAGTAATGATATTATTATTCGATTGAATTCATTAAATTATTGAATTTACTTAAAAAAGGAATTTTTTGGTCTATAAAGCAGAAATTAAATGATTCTTGAATCCAAAAGTCTCATCAATCGTTAATACATCATTATATTACATACATAACGATGATCTGGTATCTACTGACAATAATATATATTAAAAATTATTGAAATTAATTCTTCATTTTAAAATTGCTGATTTGATTTAAAAATTCGACAAACTTCATAACAAGGTACTCAATTACGTATTAAAATCCAAACTCTTACTGATATATGAATTGTATACCGGGAATCAGGATGATACGTGATTATTTTACAGGTCACTTTATCAATGATTTTAATTTTCGATTGGATTGATGAATTATTGAATTTATTTCAAAACAAGCTTATTTATAGTCTAAAAATAAGAAATTGTATGATTTTTGAATCCAATAGTCTCATCGTTCGTTAATACATCACTATCTTACAAATATAATGGTTATTGGTTACTACTGCCAATATTACATAAACTAAATTACTAAATTTGATTTTCAGTTCGAAACTTGATGATTTGCTTTGATAATCACACAATTTTATTTACAGAGTACTTAAATACATAATCATATCAAAAATCTTACTGCTATATAAATGTGAACCTGGATTACAACGTTATAAGTGATCGTAATGCAGTAATGATATCATTATTCGATTGAATTCATTAAATTATTGAATTTACTTAAAAAAGTCATATTTTGGTCTATAAAGCAGAAATTATATGATTCTTGAATCCAAAATTCTAATCAATCGTTAATACATCATAATCTTACATATATAACGATAATCTGGTATCTACTGACAATATTATATAACATAAATGACAGAATTTAATTTTTCATTTTAAATTTGCTGATTTGCTATGATTATTCTATAAATTTCATAACAGAGTACTCAAATACATAATCATATCAGAAAATCTTACTGCTTAATGGATGTGAACCTGGACTACAATGTAAAAAGTGATCATAATACAGTAATGATATCATTATTCGATTGAATTCATTAAATTATTGAATTTACTTAAAAAAGGCATATTTTGGTCTATAAAGCAGAAATTAAATGATTCTTGAATCCAAAAGTCTCATCAATCGTTAATACATCATTATATTACATACATAACGATGATCTGGTATCTACTGACAATAATATATATTAAAAATTACTGAAATTGATTTTTCATTTTAAATTTGCTGATTTGCTATGATTATTCTATAAATTTCATAACAGAGTACTCAAATGCATAATCATATCAGAAAATCTTTCTGCTTTATGGATGTGAACCTGGATTACAACGTTATAAGTGATCGTAATGCAGTAATGATATCATTATTCGATTGAATTCATTAAATTATTGAATTTACTTAAAAAAGGCATATTTTGGTCTATAAAGCAGAAATTAAATGATTCTTGAATCCAAAAGTCTAATCAATCGTTAATACATCATAATCTTACATATATAACGATGATCTGGTATCTACTGACAATATTATATAACATAAATGACAGAATTTAATTTTTCATTTTAAATTTGCTGATTTGCTATGATTATTCTATAAATTTCATAACAGAGTACTCAAATACATAATCATATCAGAAAATCTTACTGCTTTATGGATGTGAACCTGGATTACAACGTTATAAGTGATCGTAATGCAGTAATGATATTATTATTCGATTGAATTCATTAAATTATTGAATTTACTTAAAAAAGGAATTTTTTGGTCTATAAAGCAGAAATTAAATGATTCTTGAATCCAAAAGTCTCATCAATCGTTAATACATCATTATCTTACATACATAACGATGATCTAGTATCTACTGACAATAATATATATTAAAAATTATTGAAATTAATTCTTCATTTTAAAATTGCTGATTTGATTTAAAAATTCGACAAACTTCATAACAAGGTACTCAATTACGTATTAAAATCCAAACTCTTACTGATATATGAATTGTAGACCGGGAATCAGGATGATACGTGATTATTTTACAGGTCACTTTATCAATTATTTTAATTTTCGATTGGATTGATGAATTATTGAATTTATTTCAAAACAAGCTTATTTATGGTCTAAAATAAGAAATTGTATGATTTTTGAATCCAATAGTCTCATCGTTCGTTAATACATCACTATCTTACAAATATAATGGTTATTGGTTACTACTGCCAATATTACATAAACTAAATTACTAAATTTGATTTTCAGTTCGAAACTTGCTGATTTGCTTTGATAATCACACAATTTTATTTACAGAGTACTTAAATACATAATCATATCAAAAATCTTACTGCTATATCAATGTGAACCTGGATTACAACGTTATAAGTGATCGTAATGCAGTAATGATATCATTATTCGATTGAATTCATTAAATTATTGAATTTACTTCAAAAAGGGATATTTTGGTCTATAAAGCAGAAATTATATGATTCGTGAATCTTAAATTCTAATCAATCATTAATACATCATAATCTTACATATATAACGATAATCTGGTATCTACTGACAATATTATATAACATAAATGACAGAATTTAATTTTTCATTTTAAATTTGCTGATTTGCTATGATTATTCTATAAATTTCATAACAGAGTACTCAAATACATAATCATATCAGAAAATCTTACTGCTTTATGGATGTGAACCTGGATTACAACGTTATAAGTGATCGTAATGCAGTAATGATAATATTTTTCGATTGAATTCATTAAATTATTGAATTTACTTAAAAAAGGCATATTTTGGTCTATAAAGTAGAAATTATATGATTCTTGAATCCTAAAGTTTCATCAATCGTTAATACATCATAATCTTACATATATAACGATGATCTGGTATCTACTGACAATATTATATAACATAAATGACAGAATTTATTTTTTCATTTTAAATTTGCTGATTTGCTATGATTATTCTATAAATTTCATAACAGAGTACTCTAATACATATTTAAATCCAAAATATTTCTGATTTATAAATGTGAACCTGGACTACAATGAAAAAATGATCATAATGCTTTAATGATATCATTATTCGATTGAATTTATTAAATTATTGAATTTACTTAAAAAAGGGATATTTTGGTCCATAATGCAGAAATTATATGATTTGTTGAATCCAAAAGTCTCATCAATTGTTTATACATCATTATCTTACATACATAACGATGAACTGGTATCTACTGACAATAATATATATTATAAATTACTGAAATTGATTCTTCATTTGAATATTGCTGATTTGCTTCAAAAATTCTACAAACTTCATTTCAGAGTTCTCAAATACATATTAAAATCCAAAATCTTACTGATATATGAATTGTGTACCGGGAGTCAGGATGATACGTGATAATTTTACAGTTCACTTTATCAATGATTTTAATTTTCGATTAGATTGATGAATTATTAAATTTATTTCAAAACAACCTTCTTTATGGTCTAAAAATAAGAAATTGTATTATTTTTGAATCCAATAGTCTCATCTATGGGTAATAAATGATTATTTTACAAATCTTATGTTGATCTGGTAACTACTGCCAATATTACATCAGCTAAATTACTAAATTTGATTTTCAGTTCGAAACTTGCTGATTTGCTTTGATAATCACACAATTTTATTTACAGAGTACTTAAATAAATAATCATATCAAAAATCTTACTGCTATATAAATGTGAACCTGGATTACAACGTTATAAGTGATCTTAATGCAGTAATGATATCATTATTCGATTGAATTCATTAAATTATTGAATTTACTTAAAAAAGGCATATTTTGGTCTATAAAGCAGAAATTAAATGATTCTTGAATCCAAAAGTCTCATCAATCGTTAATACATCATAATCTTACATATATAACGATGATCTGGTATCTACTGACAATATTATATAACATATATGACAGAATTTAATTTTTCATTTTAAATTTGCTGATTTGCTATGATTATTCTATAAATTTCATAACAGAGTACTCAAATACATAATCATATCAGAAAATCTTACTGCTTTATGGATGTGAACCTGGATTACAACGTTATAAGTGATTGTAATGCAGTAATGATATCATTATTCGATTGAATTCATTAAATTATTGAATTTACTTAAAAAAGGCATATTTTGGTCTATAAAGCAGAAATTATATGATTCTTGAATCCAAAAGTCTAATCAATCGTTAATACATCATTATATTACATACATAACGATGATCTGGTATCTACTGACAATAATATATATTAAAAATTACTGAAATTGATTTTTCATTTTAAATTTGCTGATTTGCTATGATTATTCTATAAATTTCATAACAGAGTACTCTAATACATATTCAAATCCAAAATATTTCTGATTTATAAATGTGAACCTGGACTACAATGTAAAAAATGATCATAATGCTTCAATGATATCATTATTCGATTGAATTTATTAAATTATTGAATTTACTTCAAAAAGGGATATTTTGGTCTATAATGCAGAAATTATATGATTTGTTGAATCCAAAAGTCTCATCAATTGTTTATACATCATTATCTTACATACATAACAATGAACTGGTATCTACTGACAATAATATATATTATAAATTACTGAAATTGATTCTTCATTTGAATATTGCTGATTTGCTTTAAAAATTCTACAAACTTCATTTCAGAGTTCTCAAATACATATTAAAATCCAAACTCTTACTGATATATGAATTGTGTACCGGGAATCAGGATGATACGTGATAATTTTACAGTTCACTTTATCAATGATTTTAATTTTCGATTGGATGGATGAATTATTGAATTTATTTCAAAACAAGCTTATTAATGGTCTAAAAATAAGAAATTGTATGATTTTTGAATCCAATAGTCTCATCTATGGGTAATAAATGATTATTTTACAAATCTTATGTTGATCTGGTAACTACTGCCAATATTACATCAGCTAAATTACTAAATTTGATTTTCAGTTCGAAACATGCTGATTTGCTTTGATAATCACACAATTTTATTTATAGAGTACTAAATTACATAATCATATTAGAAAATCTTACTGCTTTATAGATGTGAACCTGGATTACAACGTTATAAGTGATCGTAATGCAGTAATGATATTATTATTCGATTAAATTCATTAAATTATTGAATTTACTTAAAATAGGCATATTTTGGTCTAAAAAGCGGAAGTTCAATGATTCTTGAATCCAAAAGTCTCATCAATCGTTAATACATCATAATATTACATACATAACGATGATCTGGTATCTATTGACAATAATATATATTAAAAATTACTGAAATTGATTTTTCATTTTAAATTTGCTGATTTGCTATGATTATTCTATAAACTTCATAACAGAGTTCTCAAATACATATTAAAATCCAAAATCTTACTGATTTATAGATGTGAACCTGGACTACAATGTAAAAAATGATCATAATGCTTCAATGATATCATTATTCGATTGGTTTCATGAATTATTGAATTTACTTAAAAAAGGGATATTTTGGTCTATAAAGCAGAAATTATATGATTCTTGAATCCAAAATTCTAATCAATCGTTAATACATCATAATCTTACATATATAACGATAATCTGGTATCTACTGACAATATTATATAACATAAATGACAGAATTTAATTTTTCATTTTAAATTTGCTGATTTGCTATGATTATTCTATAAATTTCATAACAGAGTACTCAAATACATAATCATATCAGAAAATCTTACTGCTTAATGGATGTGAACCTGGACTACAATGTAAAAAGTGATCATAATACAGTAATGATATCATTATTCGATTGAATTCATTAAATTATTGAATTTACTTAAAAAAGGCATATTTTGGTCTATAAAGCAGAAATTAAATGATTCTTGAATCCAAAAGTCTCATCAATCGTTAATACATCATTATATTACATACATAACGATGATCTGGTATCTACTGACAATAATATATATTAAAAATTACTGAAATTGATTTTTCATTTTAAATTTGCTGATTTGCTATGATTATTCTATAAATTTCATAACAGAGTACTCAAATGCATAATCATATCAAAAATCTTACTGCTATATAAATGTGAACCTGGATTACAACGTTATAAGTGATCGTAATGCAGTAATCATATCATTATTCGATTGAATTCATTAAATTATTGAATTTACTTCAAAAAGGGATATTTTGGTCTATAAAGCAGAAATTATATGATTCGTGAATCTTAAATTCTAATCAATCATTAATACATCATAATCTTACATATATAACGATAATCTGGTATCTACTGACAATATTATATAACATAAATGACAGAATTTAATTTTTCATTTTAAATTTGCTGATTTGCTATGATTATTCTATAAATTTCATAACAGAGTACTCAAATACATAATCATATCAGAAAATCTTACTGCTTTATGGATGTGAACCTGGATTACAACGTTATAAGTGATCGTAATGCAGTAATGATAATATTTTTCGATTGAATTCATTAAATTATTGAATTTACTTAAAAAAGGCATATTTTGGTCTATAAAGTAGAAATTATATGATTCTTGAATCCTAAAGTTTCATCAATCGTTAATACATCATAATCTTACATATATAACGATGATCTGGTATCTACTGACAATATTATATAACATAAATGACAGAATTTAATTTTTCATTTTAAATTTGCTGATTTGCTATGATTATTCTATAAATTTCATAACAGAGTACTCTAATACATATTTAAATCCAAAATATTTCTGATTTATAAATGTGAACCTGGACTACAATGAAAAAATGATCATAATGCTTTAATGATATCATTATTCGATTGAATTTATTAAATTATTGAATTTACTTAAAAAAGGGATATTTTGGTCCATAATGCAGAAATTATATGATTTGTTGAATCCAAAAGTCTCATCAATTGTTTATACATCATTATCTTACATAGATAACGATGAACTGGTATCTACTGACAATAATATATATTATAAATTACTGAAATTGATTCTTCATTTGAATATTGCTGATTTGCTTCAAAAATTCTACAAACTTCATTTCAGAGTTCTCAAATACATATTAAAATCCAAAATCTTACTGATATATGAATTGTGTACCGGGAGTCAGGATGATACGTGATAATTTTACAGTTCACTTTATCAATGATTTTAATTTTCGATTAGATTGATGAATTATTAAATTTATTTCAAAACAACCTTCTTTATGGTCTAAAAATAAGAAATTGTATTATTTTTGAATCCAATAGTCTCATCTATGGGTAATAAATGATTATTTTACAAATCTTATGTTGATCTGGTAACTACTGCCAATATTACATCAGCTAAATTACTAAATTTGATTTTCAGTTCGAAACTTGCTGATTTGCTTTGATAATCACACAATTTTATTTACAGAGTACTTAAATAAATAATCATATCAAAAATCTTACTGCTATATAAATGTGAACCTGGATTACAACGTTATAAGTGATCTTAATGCAGTAATGATATTATTATTCGATTAAATTCATTAAATTATTGAATTTACTTCAAAAAGGGATATTTTGGTCTATAAAGCAGAAATTAAATGATTCTTGAATCCAAAAGTCTCATCAATCGTTAATACATCATTATCTTACATACATAACGATGATCTGGTATCTACTGACAATAATATATATTAAAAATTACTAAAATTGATTTTTCATTTTAAATTTGCTGATTTGCTATGATTATTCTATAAATTTCATAACAGAGTACTCAAATACATAATCATATCAGAAAATCTTACTGCTTTATGGATGTGAACCTGGATTACAACGTTATAAGTGATCGTAATGCAGTAATGATATCATTATTCGATTGAATTCATTAAATTATTGATTTTACTTAAAAAAGGCATATTTTGGTCTATAAAGCAGAAATTATATGATTCTTGAATCCAAAAGTCTAATCAATCGTTAATACATCATTATATTACATACATAACGATGATCTGGTATCTACTGACAATAATATATATTAAAAATTACTGAAATTGATTTTTCATTTTAAATTTGCTGATTTGCTATGATTATTCTATAAATTTCATAACAGAGTACTCTAATACATATTCAAATCCAAAATATTTCTGATTTATAAATGTGAACCTGGACTACAATGTAAAAAATGATCATAATGCTTCAATGATATCATTATTCGATTGAATTTATTAAATTATTGAATTTACTTCAAAAAGGGATATTTTGGTCTATAATGCAGAAATTATATGATTTGTTGAATCCAAAAGTCTCATCAATTGTTTATACATCATTATCTTACATACATAACAATGAACTGGTATCTACTGACAATAATATATATTATAAATTACTGAAATTGATTCTTCATTTGAATATTGCTGATTTGCTTTAAAAATTCTACAAACTTCATTTCAGAGTTCTCAAATACATATTAAAATCCAAACTCTTACTGATATATGAATTGTGTACCGGGAATCAGGATGATACGTGATAATTTTACAGTTCACTTTATCAATGATTTTAATTTTCGATTGGATGGATGAATTATTGAATTTATTTCAAAACAAGCTTATTAATGGTCTAAAAATAAGAAATTGTATGATTTTTGAATCCAATAGTCTCATCTATGGGTAATAAATGATTATTTTACAAATCTTATGTTGATCTGGTAACTACTGCCAATATTACATCAGCTAAATTACTAAATTTGATTTTCAGTTCGAAACATGCTGATTTGCTTTGATAATCACACAATTTTATTTATAGAGTACTAAATTACATAATCATATTAGAAAATCTTACTGCTTTATAGATGTGAACCTGGATTACAACGTTATAAGTGATCGTAATGCAGTAATGATATTATTATTCGATTAAATTCATTAAATTATTGAATTTACTTAAAATAGGCATATTTTGGTCTAAAAAGCGGAAGTTCAATGATTCTTGAATCCAAAAGTCTCATCAATCGTTAATACATCATTATATTACATACATAACGATGATCTGGTATCTATTGACAATAATATATATTAAAAATTACTGAAATTGATTTTTCATTTTAAATTTGCTGATTTGCTATGATTATTCTATAAACTTCATAACAGAGTTCTCAAATACATATTAAAATCCAAAATCTTACTGATTTATAGATGTGAACCTGGACTACAATGTAAAAAATGATCATAATGCTTCAATGATATCATTATTCGATTGGTTTCATGAATTATTGAATTTACTTAAAAAAGGGATATTTTGGTCTATAATGCAGAAATTATATGATTTGTTGAATCCAAAAGTCTCATCAATCGTTAATACATTATAATCTTACATACATAACGATGATCTGGTATCTACTGACAATAATATCTATTAAAAATTACTGAAAATGATTCTTTATTTGAAAATTGCTGATTTGCTTCAAAAATTCTACAAACTTCATTTCAGAGTTCTCAAATACATATTAAAATCCAAAATCTTACTGATATATGAATTGTGTACCGGGAGTCAGGATGATACGTGATAATTTTACAGTTCACTTGATCAATGATTTTAATTTTCGATTAGATTGATGAATTATTAAATTTATTTCAATACAAGCTTATTTATAGTCTTAAAATAAGAAATTAAATGATTCTTGAATCCTAAAGCCTCATCAATCGTTAATACATCATTATCTTACATACATAACGATGATCTGGTATCTACTGACAATAATATTTATTAAAAATTACTGAAATTGATTTTTCATTTTAAATTTGCTGATTTGCTATGATTATTCTATAAATTTCATAACAAAGTACTCTAATACATATTCAAATCCAAAATATTTCTGACTTATAAATGTGAACCTGGACTACAATGTAAAAAATGATCATAATGCTTCAATGATATCATTATTCGATTGAATTTATTAAATTATTGAATTTACTTCAAAAAGGGATATTTTGGTCTATAATGCAGAAATTATATGATTTGTTGAATCCAAAAGTCTCATCAATTGTTTATACATCATTATCTTACATACATAACGATGAACTGGTATCTACTGACAATAATATATATTATAAATTACTGAAATTGATTCTTCATTTGAATATTGCTGATTTGCTTCAAAAATTTTACAAACTTCATTTCAGAGTTCTCAAATACATATTAAAATCCAAAATCTTACTGATATATGAATTGTGTACCGGGAGTCAGGATGATACGTGATAATTTTACAGTTCACTTTATCAATGATTTTAATTTTCGATTAGATTGATGAATTATTAAATTTATTTCAAAACAAGCTTCTTTATGGTCTAAAAATAAGAAATTGTATGATTTTCGAATCCAATAGTCTCATCTATGGGTAATAAATGATTATTTTACAAATCTTATGTTGATCTGGTTACTACTGCCAATATTACATAAGCTAAATTACTAAATTTGATTTTCGGTTCGAAACTTGCTGATTTGCTTTGATAATCACACAATTTTATTTACAGAGTACTTAAATAAATAATCATATCAAAAATCTTACTGCTATATAAATGTGAACCTGGATTACAACGTTATAAGTGATCGTAATGCAGTAATGATATCATTATTCGATTGAATTCATTAAATTATTGAATTTACTTAAAAAAGGCATATTTTGGTCCATAAAGCAGAAATTAAATGATTCTTGAATCCAAAAGTCTCATCAATCGTTAATACATCATAATCTTACATATATAACGATGATCTGGTATCTACTGACAATATTATATAACATATATGACAGAATTTAATTTTTCATTTTAAATTTGCTGATTTGCTATGATTATTCTATAAATTTCATAACAGAGTACTCAAATACATAATCATATCAGAAAATCTTACTGCTTTATGGATGTGAACCTGGATTACAACGTTATAAGTGATCGTAATGCAGTAATGATATTATTTTTCGATTGAATTCATTAAATTATTGAATTTACTTAAAAAAGGGATATTTTGGTCTTTAATGCAGAAATTATATGATTTGTTGAATCCAAAAGTCTCATCAATTGTTTATAAATCATTATCTTACATACATAACGATGAACTGGTATCTACTGACAATAATATATATTATAAATTACTGAAATTGATTCTTCATTTGAATATTGCTGATTTGCTTCAAAAATTCTACAAACTTCATTTCAGAGTTCTCAAATACATATTATAATCCAAAATCTTACTGATATATGAATTGTGTACCGGGAGTCAGGATGATACGTGATAATTTTACAGTTCACTTTATCAATGATTTTAATTTTCGATTAGATTGATGAATTATTAAATTTATTTCAAAACAACCTTCTTTATGGTCTAAAAATAAGAAATTGTATTATTTTTGAATCCAAAATTATTCTATAAATTTATGGGTAATAAATGATTATTTTACAAATCTTATGTTGATCTGGTAACTACTGCCAATATTACATCAGCTAAATTACTAAATTTGATTTTCAGTTCGAAACTTGCTGATTTGCTTTGATAATCACACAATTTTATTTATAGAGTACTAAATTACATAATCATATTAGAAAATCTTACTGAACCTGGATTACAACGTTATAAGTGATCGTAATGCAGTAATGATATTATTTTTCGATTGAATTCATTAAATTATTGAATTTACTTAAAAAAGGCATATTTTGGTCTATAAAGCAGAAATTAT
Source organism: Lepeophtheirus nordmannii (assembly GCA_963680855.1). Taxonomy (NCBI): domain Eukaryota; kingdom Metazoa; phylum Arthropoda; class Copepoda; order Siphonostomatoida; family Caligidae; genus Lepeophtheirus; species Lepeophtheirus nordmannii. Next base: position 18,854,296 of record OY804520.1, on the reverse strand, counting down.
ATGATTCTTGAATCCAAAAGTCTAATCAATCGTTAATACATCATTATATTACATACATAACGATGATCTGGTATCTACTGACAATAATATATATTAAAAATTACTGAAATTGATTTTTCATTTTAAATTTGCTGATTTGCTATGATTATTCTATAAATTTCATAACAGAGTACTCTAATACATATTCAAATCCAAAATATTTCTGATTTATAAATGTGAACCTGGACTACAATGTAAAAAATGATCATAATGCTTTAATGATATCATTAATCGATTGAATTTATTAAATTATTGAATTTACTTAAAAAAGGGATATTTTGGTCTATAATGCAGAAATTATATGATTTGTTGAATCCAAAAGTCTCATCAATTGTTTATACATCATTATCTTACATACATAACGATGAACTGGTATCTACTGACAATAATATATATTATAAATTACTGAAATTGATTCTTCATTTGAATATTGCTGATTTGCTTCAAAAATTCTACAAACTTCATTTCAGAGTTCTCAAATACATATTATAATCCAAAATCTTACTGATATATGAATTGTGTACCTGGAGTCAGGATGATACGTGATAATTTTACAGTTCACTTTATCAATGATTTTAATTTTCGATTAGATTGATGAATTATTAAATTTATTTCAAAACAACCTTCTTTATGGTCTAAAAATAAGAAATTGTATTATTTTTGAATCCAATAGTCTCATCTATGGGTAATAAATGATTATTTTACAAATCTTATGTTGATCTGGTAACTACTGCCAATATTACATCAGCTAAATTACTAAATTTGTTTTTCAGTTCGAAACTTGCTGATTTGCTTTGATAATCACACAATTTTATTTATAGAGTACTAAATTACATAATCATATTAGAAAATCTTACTGCTTTATAGATGTGAACCTGGATTACAACGTTATAAGTGATCGTAATGCAGTAATGATATTATTATTCGATTAAATTCATTAAATTATTGAATTTACTTAAAATAGGCATATTTTGGTCTAAAAAGCGGAAATTAAATGATTCTTGAATCCAAAAGTCTCATCAATCGTTAATAAATCATTATATTACATACATAACGATGATCTGGTATCTACTGACAATAATATATATTAAAAATTACTGAAATTGATTTTTCATTTTAAATTTGCTGATTTGCTATGATTATTCTATAAATTTCATAACAGAGTACTCAAATACATAATCATATCAGAAAATCTTACTGCTTTATGGATGTGAACCTGGATTACAACGTTATAAGTGATTGTAATGCAGTAATGATATCATTATTCGATTGAATTCATTAAATTATTGAATTTACTTAAAAAAGGCATATTTTGGTCTATAAAGCAGAAATTATATGATTCTTGAATCCAAAAGTCTAATCAATCGTTAATACATCATTATATTACATACATAACGATGATCTGGTATCTACTGACAATAATATATATTAAAAATTACTGAAATTGATTTTTCATTTTAAATTTGCTGATTTGCTATGATTATTCTATAAATTTCATAACAGAGTACTCTAATACATATTCAAATCCAAAATATTTCTGATTTATAAATGTGAACCTGGACTACAATGTAAAAAATGATCATAATGCTTCAATGATATCATTATTCGATTGAATTTATTAAATTATTGAATTTACTTCAAAAAGGGATATTTTGGTCTATAATGCAGAAATTATATGATTTGTTGAATCCAAAAGTCTCATCAATTGTTTATACATCATTATCTTACATACATAACAATGAACTGGTATCTACTGACAATAATATATATTATAAATTACTGAAATTGATTCTTCATTTGAATATTGCTGATTTGCTTTAAAAATTCTACAAACTTCATTTCAGAGTTCTCAAATACATATTAAAATCCAAACTCTTACTGATATATGAATTGTGTACCGGGAATCAGGATGATACGTGATAATTTTACAGTTCACTTTATCAATGATTTTAATTTTCGATTGGATGGATGAATTATTGAATTTATTTCAAAACAAGCTTATTAATGGTCTAAAAATAAGAAATTGTATGATTTTTGAATCCAATAGTCTCATCTATGGGTAATAAATGATTATTTTACAAATCTTATGTTGATCTGGTAACTACTGCCAATATTACATCAGCTAAATTACTAAATTTGATTTTCAGTTCGAAACATGCTGATTTGCTTTGATAATCACACAATTTTATTTATAGAGTACTAAATTACATAATCATATTAGAAAATCTTACTGCTTTATAGATGTGAACCTGGATTACAACGTTATAAGTGATCGTAATGCAGTAATGATATTATTATTCGATTAAATTCATTAAATTATTGAATTTACTTAAAATAGGCATATTTTGGTCTAAAAAGCGGAAGTTCAATGATTCTTGAATCCAAAAGTCTCATCAATCGTTAATACATCATAATATTACATACATAACGATGATCTGGTATCTATTGACAATAATATATATTAAAAATTACTGAAATTGATTTTTCATTTTAAATTTGCTGATTTGCTATGATTATTCTATAAACTTCATAACAGAGTTCTCAAATACATATTAAAATCCAAAATCTTACTGATTTATAGATGTGAACCTGGACTACAATGTAAAAAATGATCATAATGCTTCAATGATATCATTATTCGATTGGTTTCATGAATTATTGAATTTACTTAAAAAAGGGATATTTTGGTCTATAAAGCAGAAATTATATGATTCTTGAATCCAAAATTCTAATCAATCGTTAATACATCATAATCTTACATATATAACGATAATCTGGTATCTACTGACAATATTATATAACATAAATGACAGAATTTAATTTTTCATTTTAAATTTGCTGATTTGCTATGATTATTCTATAAATTTCATAACAGAGTACTCAAATACATAATCATATCAGAAAATCTTACTGCTTAATGGATGTGAACCTGGACTACAATGTAAAAAGTGATCATAATACAGTAATGATATCATTATTCGATTGAATTCATTAAATTATTGAATTTACTTAAAAAAGGCATATTTTGGTCTATAAAGCAGAAATTAAATGATTCTTGAATCCAAAAGTCTCATCAATCGTTAATACATCATTATATTACATACATAACGATGATCTGGTATCTACTGACAATAATATATATTAAAAATTACTGAAATTGATTTTTCATTTTAAATTTGCTGATTTGCTATGATTATTCTATAAATTTCATAACAGAGTACTCAAATACATAATCATATCAGAAAATCTTACTGCTTTATGGATGTGAACCTGGATTACAACGTTATAAGTGATCGTAATGCAGTAATGATATTATTTTTCGATTGAATTCATTAAATTATTGAATTTACTTAAAAAAGGGATATTTTGGTCTTTAATGCAGAAATTATATGATTTGTTGAATCCAAAAGTCTCATCAATTGTTTATAAATCATTATCTTACATACATAACGATGAACTGGTATCTACTGACAATAATATATATTATAAATTACTGAAATTGATTCTTCATTTGAATATTGCTGATTTGCTTCAAAAATTCTACAAACTTCATTTCAGAGTTCTCAAATACATATTATAATCCAAAATCTTACTGATATATGAATTGTGTACCGGGAGTCAGGATGATACGTGATAATTTTACAGTTCACTTTATCAATGATTTTAATTTTCGATTAGATTGATGAATTATTAAATTTATTTCAAAACAACCTTCTTTATGGTCTAAAAATAAGAAATTGTATTATTTTTGAATCCAAAATTATTCTATAAATTTATGGGTAATAAATGATTATTTTACAAATCTTATGTTGATCTGGTAACTACTGCCAATATTACATCAGCTAAATTACTAAATTTGATTTTCAGTTCGAAACTTGCTGATTTGCTTTGATAATCACACAATTTTATTTATAGAGTACTAAATTACATAATCATATTAGAAAATCTTACTGAACCTGGATTACAACGTTATAAGTGATCGTAATGCAGTAATGATATTATTTTTCGATTGAATTCATTAAATTATTGAATTTACTTAAAAAAGGCATATTTTGGTCTATAAAGCAGAAATTATATGATTCTTGAATCCAAAAGTCTAATCAATCGTTAATACATCATTATATTACATACATAACGATGATCTGGTATCTACTGACAATAATATATATTAAAAATTACTGAAATTGATTTTTCATTTTAAATTTGCTGATTTGCTATGATTATTCTATAAATTTCATAACAGAGTACTCTAATACATATTCAAATCCAAAATATTTCTGATTTATAAATGTGAACCTGGACTACAATGTAAAAAATGATCATAATGCTTTAATGATATCATTAATCGATTGAATTTATTAAATTATTGAATTTACTTAAAAAAGGGATATTTTGGTCTATAATGCAGAAATTATATGATTTGTTGAATCCAAAAGTCTCATCAATTGTTTATACATCATTATCTTACATACATAACGATGAACTGGTATCTACTGACAATAATATATATTATAAATTACTGAAATTGATTCTTCATTTGAATATTGCTGATTTGCTTCAAAAATTCTACAAACTTCATTTCAGAGTTCTCAAATACATATTATAATCCAAAATCTTACTGATATATGAATTGTGTACCTGGAGTCAGGATGATACGTGATAATTTTACAGTTCACTTTATCAATGATTTTAATTTTCGATTAGATTGATGAATTATTAAATTTATTTCAAAACAACCTTCTTTATGGTCTAAAAATAAGAAATTGTATTATTTTTGAATCCAATAGTCTCATCTATGGGTAATAAATGATTATTTTACAAATCTTATGTTGATCTGGTAACTACTGCCAATATTACATCAGCTAAATTACTAAATTTGTTTTTCAGTTCGAAACTTGCTGATTTGCTTTGATAATCACACAATTTTATTTATAGAGTACTAAATTACATAATCATATTAGAAAATCTTACTGCTTTATAGATGTGAACCTGGATTACAACGTTATAAGTGATCGTAATGCAGTAATGATATTATTATTCGATTAAATTCATTAAATTATTGAATTTACTTAAAATAGGCATATTTTGGTCTAAAAAGCGGAAATTAAATGATTCTTGAATCCAAAAGTCTCATCAATCGTTAATAAATCATTATATTACATACATAACGATGATCTGGTATCTACTGACAATAATATATATTAAAAATTACTGAAATTGATTTTTCATTTTAAATTTGCTGATTTGCTATGATTATTCTATAAATTTCATAACAGAGTACTCAAATACATAATCATATCAGAAAATCTTACTGCTTTATGGATGTGAACCTGGATTACAACGTTATAAGTGATTGTAATGCAGTAATGATATCATTATTCGATTGAATTCATTAAATTATTGAATTTACTTAAAAAAGGCATATTTTGGTCTATAAAGCAGAAATTATATGATTCTTGAATCCAAAAGTCTAATCAATCGTTAATACATCATTATATTACATACATAACGATGATCTGGTATCTACTGACAATAATATATATTAAAAATTACTGAAATTGATTTTTCATTTTAAATTTGCTGATTTGCTATGATTATTCTATAAATTTCATAACAGAGTACTCTAATACATATTCAAATCCAAAATATTTCTGATTTATAAATGTGAACCTGGACTACAATGTAAAAAATGATCATAATGCTTCAATGATATCATTATTCGATTGAATTTATTAAATTATTGAATTTACTTCAAAAAGGGATATTTTGGTCTATAATGCAGAAATTATATGATTTGTTGAATCCAAAAGTCTCATCAATTGTTTATACATCATTATCTTACATACATAACAATGAACTGGTATCTACTGACAATAATATATATTATAAATTACTGAAATTGATTCTTCATTTGAATATTGCTGATTTGCTTTAAAAATTCTACAAACTTCATTTCAGAGTTCTCAAATACATATTAAAATCCAAACTCTTACTGATATATGAATTGTGTACCGGGAATCAGGATGATACGTGATAATTTTACAGTTCACTTTATCAATGATTTTAATTTTCGATTGGATGGATGAATTATTGAATTTATTTCAAAACAAGCTTATTAATGGTCTAAAAATAAGAAATTGTATGATTTTTGAATCCAATAGTCTCATCTATGGGTAATAAATGATTATTTTACAAATCTTATGTTGATCTGGTAACTACTGCCAATATTACATCAGCTAAATTACTAAATTTGATTTTCAGTTCGAAACATGCTGATTTGCTTTGATAATCACACAATTTTATTTATAGAGTACTAAATTACATAATCATATTAGAAAATCTTACTGCTTTATAGATGTGAACCTGGATTACAACGTTATAAGTGATCGTAATGCAGTAATGATATTATTATTCGATTAAATTCATTAAATTATTGAATTTACTTAAAATAGGCATATTTTGGTCTAAAAAGCGGAAGTTCAATGATTCTTGAATCCAAAAGTCTCATCAATCGTTAATACATCATAATATTACATACATAACGATGATCTGGTATCTATTGACAATAATATATATTAAAAATTACTGAAATTGATTTTTCATTTTAAATTTGCTGATTTGCTATGATTATTCTATAAACTTCATAACAGAGTTCTCAAATACATATTAAAATCCAAAATCTTACTGATTTATAGATGTGAACCTGGACTACAATGTAAAAAATGATCATAATGCTTCAATGATATCATTATTCGATTGGTTTCATGAATTATTGAATTTACTTAAAAAAGGGATATTTTGGTCTATAAAGCAGAAATTATATGATTCTTGAATCCAAAATTCTAATCAATCGTTAATACATCATAATCTTACATATATAACGATAATCTGGTATCTACTGACAATATTATATAACATAAATGACAGAATTTAATTTTTCATTTTAAATTTGCTGATTTGCTATGATTATTCTATAAATTTCATAACAGAGTACTCAAATACATAATCATATCAGAAAATCTTACTGCTTAATGGATGTGAACCTGGACTACAATGTAAAAAGTGATCATAATACAGTAATGATATCATTATTCGATTGAATTCATTAAATTATTGAATTTACTTAAAAAAGGCATATTTTGGTCTATAAAGCAGAAATTAAATGATTCTTGAATCCAAAAGTCTCATCAATCGTTAATACATCATTATATTACATACATAACGATGATCTGGTATCTACTGACAATAATATATATTAAAAATTACTGAAATTGATTTTTCATTTTAAATTTGCTGATTTGCTATGATTATTCTATAAATTTCATAACAGAGTACTCAAATGCATAATCATATCAAAAATCTTACTGCTATATAAATGTGAACCTGGATTACAACGTTATAAGTGATCGTAATGCAGTAATGATATCATTATTCGATTGAATTCATTAAATTATTGAATTTACTTCAAAAAGGGATATTTTGGTCTATAAAGCAGAAATTATATGATTCGTGAATCTTAAATTCTAATCAATCATTAATACATCATAATCTTACATATATAACGATAATCTGGTATCTACTGACAATATTATATAACATAAATGACAGAATTTAATTTTTCATTTTAAATTTGCTGATTTGCTATGATTATTCTATAAATTTCATAACAGAGTACTCAAATACATAATCATATCAGAAAATCTTACTGCTTTATGGATGTGAACCTGGATTACAACGTTATAAGTGATCGTAATGCAGTAATGATAATATTTTTCGATTGAATTCATTAAATTATTGAATTTACTTAAAAAAGGCATATTTTGGTCTATAAAGTAGAAATTATATGATTCTTGAATCCTAAAGTTTCATCAATCGTTAATACATCATAATCTTACATATATAACGATGATCTGGTATCTACTGACAATATTATATAACATAAATGACAGAATTTAATTTTTCATTTTAAATTTGCTGATTTGCTATGATTATTCTATAAATTTCATAACAGAGTACTCTAATACATATTTAAATCCAAAATATTTCTGATTTATAAATGTGAACCTGGACTACAATGAAAAAATGATCATAATGCTTTAATGATATCATTATTCGATTGAATTTATTAAATTATTGAATTTACTTAAAAAAGGGATATTTTGGTCCATAATGCAGAAATTATATGATTTGTTGAATCCAAAAGTCTCATCAATTGTTTATACATCATTATCTTACATACATAACGATGAACTGGTATCTACTGACAATAATATATATTATAAATTACTGAAATTGATTCTTCATTTGAATATTGCTGATTTGCTTCAAAAATTCTACAAACTTCATTTCAGAGTTCTCAAATACATATTAAAATCCAAAATCTTACTGATATATGAATTGTGTACCGGGAGTCAGGATGATACGTGATAATTTTACAGTTCACTTTATCAATGATTTTAATTTTCGATTAGATTGATGAATTATTAAATTTATTTCAAAACAACCTTCTTTATGGTCTAAAAATAAGAAATTGTATTATTTTTGAATCCAATAGTCTCATCTATGGGTAATAAATGATTATTTTACAAATCTTATGTTGATCTGGTAACTACTGCCAATATTACATCAGCTAAATTACTAAATTTGATTTTCAGTTCGAAACTTGCTGATTTGCTTTGATAATCACACAATTTTATTTACAGAGTACTTAAATAAATAATCATATCAAAAATCTTACTGCTATATAAATGTGAACCTGGATTACAACGTTATAAGTGATCTTAATGCAGTAATGATATTATTATTCGATTAAATTCATTAAATTATTGAATTTACTTCAAAAAGGGATATTTTGGTCTATAAAGCAGAAATTAAATGATTCTTGAATCCAAAAGTCTCATCAATCGTTAATACATCATTATCTTACATACATAACGATGATCTGGTATCTACTGACAATAATATATATTAAAAATTACTAAAATTGATTTTTCATTTTAAATTTGCTGATTTGCTATGATTATTCTATAAATTTCATAACAGAGTACTCAAATACATAATCATATCAGAAAATCTTACTGCTTTATGGATGTGAACCTGGATTACAACGTTATAAGTGATCGTAATGCAGTAATGATATCATTATTCGATTGAATTCATTAAATTATTGATTTTACTTAAAAAAGGCATATTTTGGTCTATAAAGCAGAAATTATATGATTCTTGAATCCAAAAGTCTAATCAATCGTTAATACATCATTATATTACATACATAACGATGATCTGGTATCTACTGACAATAATATATATTAAAAATTACTGAAATTGATTTTTCATTTTAAATTTGCTGATTTGCTATGATTATTCTATAAATTTCATAACAGAGTACTCTAATACATATTCAAATCCAAAATATTTCTGATTTATAAATGTGAACCTGGACTACAATGTAAAAAATGATCATAATGCTTCAATGATATCATTATTCGATTGAATTTATTAAATTATTGAATTTACTTCAAAAAGGGATATTTTGGTCCATAATGCAGAAATTATATGATTTGTTGAATCCAAAAGTCTCATCAATTGTTTATACATCATTATCTTACATACATAACAATGAACTGGTATCTACTGACAATAATATATATTATAAATTACTGAAATTGATTCTTCATTTGAATATTGCTGATTTGCTTTAAAAATTCTACAAACTTCATTTCAGAGTTCTCAAATACATATTAAAATCCAAACTCTTACTGATATATGAATTGTGTACCGGGAATCAGGATGATACGTGATAATTTTACAGTTCACTTTATCAATGATTTTAATTTTCGATTGGATGGATGAATTATTGAATTTATTTCAAAACAAGCTTATTAATGGTCTAAAAATAAGAAATTGTATGATTTTTGAATCCAATAGTCTCATCTATGGGTAATAAATGATTATTTTACAAATCTTATGTTGATCTGGTAACTACTGCCAATATTACATCAGCTAAATTACTAAATTTGATTTTCAGTTCGAAACATGCTGATTTGCTTTGATAATCACACAATTTTATTTATAGAGTACTAAATTACATAATCATATTAGAAAATCTTACTGCTTTATAGATGTGAACCTGGATTACAACGTTATAAGTGATCGTAATGCAGTAATGATATTATTATTCGATTAAATTCATTAAATTATTGAATTTACTTAAAATAGGCATATTTTGGTCTAAAAAGCGGAAGTTCAATGATTCTTGAATCCAAAAGTCTCATCAATCGTTAATACATCATTATATTACATACATAACGATGATCTGGTATCTATTGACAATAATATATATTAAAAATTACTGAAATTGATTTTTCATTTTAAATTTGCTGATTTGCTATGATTATTCTATAAACTTCATAACAGAGTTCTCAAATACATATTAAAATCCAAAATCTTACTGATTTATAGATGTGAACCTGGACTACAATGTAAAAAATGATCATAATGCTTCAATGATATCATTATTCGATTGGTTTCATGAATTATTGAATTTACTTAAAAAAGGGATATTTTGGTCTATAATGCAGAAATTATATGATTTGTTGAATCCAAAAGTCTCATCAATCGTTAATACATTATAATCTTACATACATAACGATGATCTGGTATCTACTGACAATAATATCTATTAAAAATTACTGAAAATGATTCTTTATTTGAAAATTGCTGATTTGCTTCAAAAATTCTACAAACTTCATTTCAGAGTTCTCAAATACATATTAAAATCCAAAATCTTACTGATATATGAATTGTGTACCGGGAGTCAGGATGATACGTGATAATTTTACAGTTCACTTGATCAATGATTTTAATTTTCGATTAGATTGATGAATTATTAAATTTATTTCAATACAAGCTTATTTATAGTCTTAAAATAAGAAATTAAATGATTCTTGAATCCTAAAGCCTCATCAATCGTTAATACATCATTATCTTACATACATAACGATGATCTGGTATCTACTGACAATAATATTTATTAAAAATTACTGAAATTGATTTTTCATTTTAAATTTGCTGATTTGCTATGATTATTCTATAAATTTCATAACAAAGTACTCTAATACATATTCAAATCCAAAATATTTCTGACTTATAAATGTGAACCTGGACTACAATGTAAAAAATGATCATAATGCTTCAATGATATCATTATTCGATTGAATTTATTAAATTATTGAATTTACTTCAAAAAGGGATATTTTGGTCTATAATGCAGAAATTATATGATTTGTTGAATCCAAAAGTCTCATCAATTGTTTATACATCATTATCTTACATACATAACGATGAACTGGTATCTACTGACAATAATATATATTATAAATTACTGAAATTGATTCTTCATTTGAATATTGCTGATTTGCTTCAAAAATTTTACAAACTTCATTTCAGAGTTCTCAAATACATATTAAAATCCAAAATCTTACTGATATATGAATTGTGTACCGGGAGTCAGGATGATACGTGATAATTTTACAGTTCACTTTATCAATGATTTTAATTTTCGATTAGATTGATGAATTATTAAATTTATTTCAAAACAAGCTTCTTTATGGTCTAAAAATAAGAAATTGTATGATTTTCGAATCCAATAGTCTCATCTATGGGTAATAAATGATTATTTTACAAATCTTATGTTGATCTGGTTACTACTGCCAATATTACATAAGCTAAATTACTAAATTTGATTTTCGGTTCGAAACTTGCTGATTTGCTTTGATAATCACACAATTTTATTTACAGAGTACTTAAATAAATAATCATATCAAAAATCTTACTGCTATATAAATGTGAACCTGGATTACAACGTTATAAGTGATCGTAATGCAGTAATGATATCATTATTCGATTGAATTCATTAAATTATTGAATTTACTTAAAAAAGGCATATTTTGGTCCATAAAGCAGAAATTAAATGATTCTTGAATCCAAAAGTCTCATCAATCGTTAATACATCATAATCTTACATATATAACGATGATCTGGTATCTACTGACAATATTATATAACATATATGACAGAATTTTATTTTTCATTTTAAATTTGCTGATTTGCTATGATTATTCTATAAATTTCATAACAGAGTACTCAAATACATAATCATATCAGAAAATCTTACTGCTTTATGGATGTGAACCTGGATTACAACGTTATAAGTGATCGTAATGCAGTAATGATATTATTTTTCGATTGAATTCATTAAATTATTGAATTTACTTAAAAAAGGGATATTTTGGTCTTTAATGCAGAAATTATATGATTTGTTGAATCCAAAAGTCTCATCAATTGTTTATAAATCATTATCTTACATACATAACGATGAACTGGTATCTACTGACAATAATATATATTATAAATTACTGAAATTGATTCTTCATTTGAATATTGCTGATTTGCTTCAAAAATTCTACAAACTTCATTTCAGAGTTCTCAAATACATATTATAATCCAAAATCTTACTGATATATGAATTGTGTACCGGGAGTCAGGATGATACGTGATAATTTTACAGTTCACTTTATCAATGATTTTAATTTTCGATTAGATTGATGAATTATTAAATTTATTTCAAAACAACCTTCTTTATGGTCTAAAAATAAGAAATTGTATTATTTTTGAATCCAAAATTATTCTATAAATTTATGGGTAATAAATGATTATTTTACAAATCTTATGTTGATCTGGTAACTACTGCCAATATTACATCAGCTAAATTACTAAATTTGATTTTCAGTTCGAAACTTGCTGATTTGCTTTGATAATCACACAATTTTATTTATAGAGTACTAAATTACATAATCATATTAGAAAATCTTACTGAACCTGGATTACAACGTTATAAGTGATCGTAATGCAGTAATGATATTATTTTTCGATTGAATTCATTAAATTATTGAATTTACTTAAAAAAGGCATATTTTGGTCTATAAAGCAGAAATTATATGATTCTTGAATCCAAAAGTCTAATCAATCGTTAATACATCATTATCTTACATACATAACGATGAACTGGTATCTACTGACAATAATATATATTATAAATTACTGAAATTGATTCTTCATTTGAATATTGCTGATTTGCTTCAAAAATTCTACAAACTTCATTTCAGAGTTCTCAAATACATATTATAATCCAAAATCTTACTGATATATGAATTGTGTACCGGGAGTCAGGATGATACGTGATAATTTTACAGTTCACTTTATCAATGATTTTAATTTTCGATTAGATTGATGAATTATTAAATTTATTTCAAAACAACCTTCTTTATGGTCTAAAAATAAGAAATTGTATTATTTTTGAATCCAATAGTCTCATCTATGGGTAATAAATGATTATTTTACAAATCTTATGTTGATCTGGTAACTACTGCCAATATTACATCAGCTAAATTACTAAATTTGTTTTTCAGTTCGAAACTTGCTGATTTGCTTTGATAATCACACAATTTTATTTATAGAGTACTAAATTACATAATCATATTAGAAAATCTTACTGCTTTATAGATGTGAACCTGGATTACAACGTTATAAGTGATCGTAATGCAGTAATGATATTATTATTCGATTAAATTCATTAAATTATTGAATTTACTTAAAATAGGCATATTTTGGTCTAAAAAGCGGAAATTAAATGATTCTTGAATCCAAAAGTCTCATCAATCGTTAATAAATCATTATATTACATACATAACGATGATCTGGTATCTACTGACAATAATATATATTAAAAATTACTGAAATTGATTTTTCATTTTAAATTTGCTGATTTGCTATGATTATTCTATAAATTTCATAACAGAGTACTCAAATACATAATCATATCAGAAAATCTTACTGCTTTATGGATGTGAACCTGGATTACAACGTTATAAGTGATTGTAATGCAGTAATGATATCATTATTCGATTGAATTCATTAAATTATTGAATTTACTTAAAAAAGGCATATTTTGGTCTATAAAGCAGAAATTATATGATTCTTGAATCCAAAAGTCTAATCAATCGTTAATACATCATTATATTACATACATAACGATGATCTGGTATCTACTGACAATAATATATATTAAAAATTACTGAAATTGATTTTTCATTTTAAATTTGCTGATTTGCTATGATTATTCTATAAATTTCATAACAGAGTACTCTAATACATATTCAAATCCAAAATATTTCTGATTTATAAATGTGAACCTGGACTACAATGTAAAAAATGATCATAATGCTTCAATGATATCATTATTCGATTGAATTTATTAAATTATTGAATTTACTTCAAAAAGGGATATTTTGGTCTATAATGCAGAAATTATATGATTTGTTGAATCCAAAAGTCTCATCAATTGTTTATACATCATTATCTTACATACATAACAATGAACTGGTATCTACTGACAATAATATATATTATAAATTACTGAAATTGATTCTTCATTTGAATATTGCTGATTTGCTTTAAAAATTCTACAAACTTCATTTCAGAGTTCTCAAATACATATTAAAATCCAAACTCTTACTGATATATGAATTGTGTACCGGGAATCAGGATGATACGTGATAATTTTACAGTTCACTTTATCAATGATTTTAATTTTCGATTGGATGGATGAATTATTGAATTTATTTCAAAACAAGCTTATTAATGGTCTAAAAATAAGAAATTGTATGATTTTTGAATCCAATAGTCTCATCTATGGGTAATAAATGATTATTTTACAAATCTTATGTTGATCTGGTAACTACTGCCAATATTACATCAGCTAAATTACTAAATTTGATTTTCAGTTCGAAACATGCTGATTTGCTTTGATAATCACACAATTTTATTTATAGAGTACTAAATTACATAATCATATTAGAAAATCTTACTGCTTTATAGATGTGAACCTGGATTACAACGTTATAAGTGATCGTAATGCAGTAATGATATTATTATTCGATTAAATTCATTAAATTATTGAATTTACTTAAAATAGGCATATTTTGGTCTAAAAAGCGGAAGTTCAATGATTCTTGAATCCAAAAGTCTCATCAATCGTTAATACATCATAATATTACATACATAACGATGATCTGGTATCTATTGACAATAATATATATTAAAAATTACTGAAATTGATTTTTCATTTTAAATTTGCTGATTTGCTATGATTATTCTATAAACTTCATAACAGAGTTCTCAAATACATATTAAAATCCAAAATCTTACTGATTTATAGATGTGAACCTGGACTACAATGTAAAAAATGATCATAATGCTTCAATGATATCATTATTCGATTGGTTTCATGAATTATTGAATTTACTTAAAAAAGGGATATTTTGGTCTATAAAGCAGAAATTATATGATTCTTGAATCCAAAATTCTAATCAATCGTTAATACATCATAATCTTACATATATAACGATAATCTGGTATCTACTGACAATATTATATAACATAAATGACAGAATTTAATTTTTCATTTTAAATTTGCTGATTTGCTATGATTATTCTATAAATTTCATAACAGAGTACTCAAATACATAATCATATCAGAAAATCTTACTGCTTAATGGATGTGAACCTGGACTACAATGTAAAAAGTGATCATAATACAGTAATGATATCATTATTCGATTGAATTCATTAAATTATTGAATTTACTTAAAAAAGGCATATTTTGGTCTATAAAGCAGAAATTAAATGATTCTTGAATCCAAAAGTCTCATCAATCGTTAATACATCATTATATTACATACATAACGATGATCTGGTATCTACTGACAATAATATATATTAAAAATTACTGAAATTGATTTTTCATTTTAAATTTGCTGATTTGCTATGATTATTCTATAAATTTCATAACAGAGTACTCAAATGCATAATCATATCAAAAATCTTACTGCTATATAAATGTGAACCTGGATTACAACGTTATAAGTGATCGTAATGCAGTAATGATATCATTATTCGATTGAATTCATTAAATTATTGAATTTACTTCAAAAAGGGATATTTTGGTCTATAAAGCAGAAATTATATGATTCGTGAATCTTAAATTCTAATCAATCATTAATACATCATAATCTTACATATATAACGATAATCTGGTATCTACTGACAATATTATATAACATAAATGACAGAATTTAATTTTTCATTTTAAATTTGCTGATTTGCTATGATTATTCTATAAATTTCATAACAGAGTACTCAAATACATAATCATATCAGAAAATCTTACTGCTTTATGGATGTGAACCTGGATTACAACGTTATAAGTGATCGTAATGCAGTAATGATAATATTTTTCGATTGAATTCATTAAATTATTGAATTTACTTAAAAAAGGCATATTTTGGTCTATAAAGTAGAAATTATATGATTCTTGAATCCTAAAGTTTCATCAATCGTTAATACATCATAATCTTACATATATAACGATGATCTGGTATCTACTGACAATATTATATAACATAAATGACAGAATTTAATTTTTCATTTTAAATTTGCTGATTTGCTATGATTATTCTATAAATTTCATAACAGAGTACTCTAATACATATTCAAATCCAAAATATTTCTGATTTATAAATGTGAACCTGGACTACAATGTAAAAAATGATCATAATGCTTCAATGATATCATTATTCGATTGAATTTATTAAATTATTGAATTTACTTCAAAAAGGGATATTTTGGTCTATAATGCAGAAATTATATGATTTGTTGAATCCAAAAGTCTCATCAATTGTTTATACATCATTATCTTACATACATAACAATGAACTGGTATCTACTGACAATAATATATATTATAAATTACTGAAATTGATTCTTCATTTGAATATTGCTGATTTGCTTTAAAAATTCTACAAACTTCATTTCAGAGTTCTCAAATACATATTAAAATCCAAACTCTTACTGATATATGAATTGTGTACCGGGAATCAGGATGATACGTGATAATTTTACAGTTCACTTTATCAATGATTTTAATTTTCGATTGGATGGATGAATTATTGAATTTATTTCAAAACAAGCTTATTAATGGTCTAAAAATAAGAAATTGTATGATTTTTGAATCCAATAGTCTCATCTATGGGTAATAAATGATTATTTTACAAATCTTATGTTGATCTGGTAACTACTGCCAATATTACATCAGCTAAATTACTAAATTTGATTTTCAGTTCGAAACATGCTGATTTGCTTTGATAATCACACAATTTTATTTATAGAGTACTAAATTACATAATCATATTAGAAAATCTTACTGCTTTATAGATGTGAACCTGGATTACAACGTTATAAGTGATCGTAATGCAGTAATGATATTATTATTCGATTAAATTCATTAAATTATTGAATTTACTTAAAATAGGCATATTTTGGTCTAAAAAGCGGAAGTTCAATGATTCTTGAATCCAAAAGTCTCATCAATCGTTAATACATCATTATATTACATACATAACGATGATCTGGTATCTATTGACAATAATATATATTAAAAATTACTGAAATTGATTTTTCATTTTAAATTGCTGATTTGCTATGATTATTCTATAAACTTCATAACAGAGTTCTCAAATACATATTAAAATCCAAAATCTTACTGATTTATAGATGTGAACCTGGACTACAATGTAAAAAATGATCATAATGCTTCAATGATATCATTATTCGATTGGTTTCATGAATTATTGAATTTACTTAAAAAAGGGATATTTTGGTCTATAATGCAGAAATTATATGATTTGTTGAATCCAAAAGTCTCATCAATCGTTAATACATTATAATCTTACATACATAACGATGATCTGGTATCTACTGACAATAATATCTATTAAAAATTACTGAAAATGATTCTTTATTTGAAAATTGCTGATTTGCTTCAAAAATTCTACAAACTTCATTTCAGAGTTCTCAAATACATATTAAAATCCAAAATCTTACTGATATATGAATTGTGTACCGGGAGTCAGGATGATACGTGATAATTTTACAGTTCACTTGATCAATGATTTTAATTTTCGATTAGATTGATGAATTATTAAATTTATTTCAATACAAGCTTATTTATAGTCTTAAAATAAGAAATTAAATGATTCTTGAATCCTAAAGCCTCATCAATCGTTAATACATCATTATCTTACATACATAACGATGATCTGGTATCTACTGACAATAATATTTATTAAAAATTACTGAAATTGATTTTTCATTTTAAATTTGCTGATTTGCTATGATTATTCTATAAATTTCATAACAAAGTACTCTAATACATATTCAAATCCAAAATATTTCTGACTTATAAATGTGAACCTGGACTACAATGTAAAAAATGATCATAATGCTTCAATGATATCATTATTCGATTGAATTTATTAAATTATTGAATTTACTTCAAAAAGGGATATTTTGGTCTATAATGCAGAAATTATATGATTTGTTGAATCCAAAAGTCTCATCAATTGTTTATACATCATTATCTTACATACATAACGATGAACTGGTATCTACTGACAATAATATATATTATAAATTACTGAAATTGATTCTTCATTTGAATATTGCTGATTTGCTTCAAAAATTTTACAAACTTCATTTCAGAGTTCTCAAATACATATTAAAATCCAAAATCTTACTGATATATGAATTGTGTACCGGGAGTCAGGATGATACGTGATAATTTTACAGTTCACTTTATCAATGATTTTAATTTTCGATTAGATTGATGAATTATTAAATTTATTTCAAAACAAGCTTCTTTATGGTCTAAAAATAAGAAATTGTATGATTTTCGAATCCAATAGTCTCATCTATGGGTAATAAATGATTATTTTACAAATCTTATGTTGATCTGGTTACTACTGCCAATATTACATAAGCTAAATTACTAAATTTGATTTTCGGTTCGAAACTTGCTGATTTGCTTTGATAATCACACAATTTTATTTACAGAGTACTTAAATAAATAATCATATCAAAAATCTTACTGCTATATAAATGTGAACCTGGATTACAACGTTATAAGTGATCGTAATGCAGTAATGATATCATTATTCGATTGAATTCATTAAATTATTGAATTTACTTAAAAAAGGCATATTTTGGTCCATAAAGCAGAAATTAAATGATTCTTGAATCCAAAAGTCTCATCAATCGTTAATACATCATAATCTTACATATATAACGATGATCTGGTATCTACTGACAATATTATATAACATATATGACAGAATTTAATTTTTCATTTTAAATTTGCTGATTTGCTATGATTATTCTATAAATTTCATAACAGAGTATTCAAATACATAATCATATCAGAAAATCTTACTGCTTTATGGATGTGAACCTGGATTACAACGTTATAAGTGATTGTAATGCAGTAATGATATTATTATTCGATTGAATTCATTAAATTATTGAATTTACTTAAAAAAGGCATATTTTGGTCTATAAAGCAGAAATTATATGATTTTTGAATCCAAAAGTCTCATCAATCGTTAATACATCATTATCTTACATACATAACGATGATCTGGTATCTACTGACAATAATATATATTAAAAATTACTGAAATTGATTTTTCATTTTAAATTTGCTGATTTGCTATGATTATTCTATAAATTTCATAACAGAGTACTCAAATACATAATCATATCAGAAAATCTTACTGCTTTATGGATGTGAACCTGGATTACAACGTTATAAGTGATCGTAATGCAGTAATGATATTATTTTTCGATTGAATTCATTAAATTATTGAATTTACTTAAAAAAG